>OX276336.1:78286957-78886957 GCA_946251815.1 Dasysyrphus albostriatus
TTTTTAAGTAAAATGTTTATATTTTAGAATGACCATAATATTTTTCTCGACAAAAAATATCGGATTTTTCAATAAGAGCGCTACAAAAGATTTTTTTATTAAAATAAAAACGGTTTTTAATATCAATGAAATTCTTTATTCCTGAGAAAGTACGTTCGATGCCATTATGTATGGAATTCGATTTCTTTTGCATGGCCACCACGGGCACGTTTGCAGATGTCCAGACGCTGAACCCAATTTTCGACGGTTTTCAAGCATAAATCGGCCGATACTGCTGCAATTTCACGTTCGATATTCGTACGAAGTTCATCAATCGTCGCTGGCTTGTTGGCATAGACTTGACGTAGCCCCACAGGAAATAGTCTCACGGCGTCAAATCGCTCGATTGAGACCATTTCGTGAGATAACACGTTCTCCAAACTTGGTTTCCAATAAATTGATTGTGACATTCGCTGTGTGGCTTGTGGCGCCGCCGTCCTATTGGAACCACATGTCCTCCAAGTCCATATCATCCAATTGGGGCTAAAAATATTCGGTTATCATTGAACGGTAGCGATCTCCATTCACAGTAACGTGCGGGTCTTGATCATCACAGAAGAAGTACGGCCCAATGACGCCGCCGGCCCATAAACAACACCAAACCGTAATTTTTTCGGGATGCAATGATGACTCATGGAGTACGTGTGGATAGCTGCCTGACCAATACCGCATATTTTGTTTATTGACGAAGCCATTCAGCCAGAAATGAGCCCCATCGATAAAGATGATTTTTCGATGAAAATCCGAATCATTTTCAAGTTGTTGCTCAGCCCAATTCACGAACATACGACGATTCTGGTGATCAAGCAGCTTCAGTTCTTGCGTCAATTTAACCCTAGAAAGATAACCTACGTCGATTCGACGTACTCAATTTTACAAAAAACATTGTAATTCACTCGAATATGGCGCTACTGCGCTCTTTGTTCTTGCCAACTCAGTCGATCAAAAGAGCTTTCAGGAGACACACGTGCCGATTGGGTAAGTTCACAATAGTGTTTATATTATCCTAACTGAAAAAGATCGTATACGTCGAAGTGACGTAGGTTATCTTTCCCGTCATTTCTTGTATTGAAAAAAATAATTTGTTTTACTATTTTATTGTGTGAAGATATGTATATATTTTATAAACTTGTGTTTAATTGTGATAATCTACATTATAAAAACAAAATGACGTCACAAAGCCCTTCAGTAAATGCACGAGTTGGCAGATTATTGCAAAGAATACTAGAAAGTGATGAGGAGATTGAGGGGTCGGACAGTGAAACGGAAAATAATTTATTGGAAGATGACGTACAAAGTGATTTCGAAGAAGATGAGGTAAGTTCACAAGCTCAAAACATCTTGAGCACTGAAAATGTGTCTCAAAGTACCTCATCCGGTATGCGGAATTCCATTGTTACTCCCCAACATTCAACATTAAGAGGCAAAAATGATCATCGTTGGACATCTATAAAATGTAGAACAAGTAGCAGAACATCGGCTTCTAATATTATTCGAACGGTTAGAGGTCCAGCTCGAATAAATAAAAGCCTTTACGACCCTTTAGAGTGCTTCAATATTTTTATAACCAACGAAATTGTGGAGGAAATAACAAAATGGACCAACGCAGAAATCCAACTAAAGATTCAGAGGACAAATGTTAAAGCAACCTTCAAATCTACAACTTGCGATGAAATTCGAGCCTTACTTGGAATATTGGCTTTAACAGCTGCTTTGAAAGATAATCACTTGACGACGGTTGAACTGTTTGATTGTTCGTATTCAGGCAACAGATATGTTGCCGCCATGAGTAGAGAAAGGTTTGATTTTTTGATAAGGTGCTTGCGTATGGATGACAAAACCTTGCGACCAGAACTAAGAGCTACTGATACATTCACTCCAATGAGAAAAATATGGGAGATCTTCATAGGCCTCTGTAGATCTAATAACATCCCGGGAGCCTATGTGACTATAGATGAGCAGCTTTTAGGCTTTCGAGGCCGATGTCCTTTTCGCATGTACATGCCCAACAAACCCAATCGGTACGGCATAAAAATAGTAATGGCATGTGACAGTGCCACACGATACATGATTGATGCAATTCCATATCTAGGAAAATGTACTCAAACACAAGGATTGCCTCTCGGAGAGTTTTATGTAAAAGAACTTACAAAATCCATTCATGGAAGCAATAGAAATGTGACCTGTGATAACTGGTTCACATCAGTTCCCTTGGCAAAAACCTTGCTAAAACAGCCATATAAATTGACCTTAGTGGGAACAATAAGATCTAATAAGCGTGAAATACCGGAGGAACTAAAAAATACGCGTTCCAGAGGCATCGGTACATCCATGTTTTGCTATGACGGGCCCTTGACTTTAGTTTCCTACAAACCTAAACCAAGCAAAATGGTCTTTCTCCTGTCATCGTGCGACGAAAATGGCACTGTTAATCCTGCCACATCAAAGCCAAATATGATCCACTTCTACAATGAAACCAAAGGCGGAGTGGATACGTTCGATCAAATGTGTTCCTCGATGTCATGCATCGATGGCCTATGGCAATGTTTTATGGGATCTTAAATATGGCGTTTATAAACGGATATATTATTTATTGTGACAACATTTCATCTAAGCAAGAAAAACCTCTAAGTCGTCGTGATTTTATGAAAGAACTAAGCAACAGCTTGATAACTCCTTGGACGATGAAAAGACAAGAATTGCCTACATTGCCGTCAAACATAAAGAAAAAAATTTGTGATCTTTTACCAAAAAGGGATTATCCTGTTCCTTCGGAAAATGAAAGTGAGCCTGAACAAAAGAAAAGAAAATATTGTGCGTTTTGCCCGTCAAGTATAAGAAGAATGACAAAGTCAATGTGCGATAAATGCAAGAATCCCATTTGTGGAGAGCACAAGACGCTGGCTTGCCCTAACTGCCTTGAAGACTAAAATGAATAGTTTTTATTTATGCTTATGCTCCTTATATTACTAAAAAAAAAAGTTAATAGTTTGATATAATAATTCACGAGTCTGAAGATGTGATCTCAATATTTTTAAGTTTTGTTTGAAAGAAATATGTATTTTTGTTTTGTTTATGTTTTTGGCCAATAAAAATTTAAATAAACTTGTTTTTTTTTGTTTAAATAATGAAACAATGGTACTAATAGTGATACTTGATCATTTGCACAAATATATTATATACGTATATATTTTAATGTGCATTCAAACACTCACGTCAAATCGACGTATGGTTATCTTTAACGTAATTTTATATAAGGTTATCTTTCTAGGGTTAATCTTGTAAGGATGTAGGTCAAGATCTTTTCGCAAAATTCGCCACAACGACGTCACAGAGATGCCCAACGCTTGAGAACGACGTGTGAGAGACACTTTTGGGCTTTCTGCAACTGAAGCCTCAGCGGCAGCAATATTCTCGACACTACGGGCACTTCTTTGTCTCACTGGCACGGGGACATTTTGTACTGCGCCTGTGGATTAAAATTTTTCCACTAGACGCTCAATTGTTGATCTACTAGGGCGATTATGACGACCATGAATTGGACGTAGCGCTCTTAACGTTAAGGCCACTGACTCCGAAATTCGGTAGTAAATTTTAATGATTTCGACTAGTTGTTGGCTCGTATATCTTTCCATCACAAAATGGCAAACCTTACTGAAGAGAAATGTCAAAAGAGCGGCAAGAAATATGGCATCGTTTGCTGTCCCTGTCGCTCTACTTTTGTAGCGTCCCTGTTGAAAACCCTTTATAACTCCAAATTTGCATACAAAAATGCATTATTTGTACATCTTTATACCCGAATATCTAAAAAGTGACACGTTAGAGCAATTTCAGGACCAGACTCGAACTCAACGTATAAAAGACCATATGAAAAGTATATCTTGGCTTATCATAGGCTTCTTTTCATGGGGATCACAATCCCTAGGGTATCACAATGGATCTACATTGATCTAAGTGTGACGGTAACAAGCCAGTAAGTAAACTGTCAGCCCATTAAACTAACCTTACTTAACGTAACCATACAGCTGGAAGAAACACCCAGCCTTGTCAAATGTTCTCCTACTGGCCAGTGTTCAATACATGTTTGCGAGATTTATTATAGGAGTAGGCGGGCCAGACTTTTCTTAGTATTTTGCATTTGGTTCATCTGCTCCACCTACGATTGATTCACTTAGGAAAATTGATTTTTTTTTGCCATTCACAACTCCAAGAAGAATATTGACTCTTTCTGTAAATGAGTCACTTTCCCTCAATGATCTAGAACACAGTGAAATGGTGTCAAAAATTTCAGTTGGGATCAAATTTTGAATATTGATGTAACCATAAGTTTGGCAACCAACCATTAAATTTTTGAGTCTTAGGGCTAGTTTTTCAGTGCGAGATCATCCTAGTTGTGGAGTTAAACCTGAGTTGACTCAAGAAACATGTTTTTAATTTAAGAGCAAATTGAGTGCCTTTTCAGCTGTTGCGCCATCTTGAATTCGATAGTAAAAGTTATTGTCAGTGTAATTACGTCGTCGCGCCATCTCTATTCTGATGCTTGAAAGGTGTAGAAGAATGATATCCATAGTGACACACTGATTGCTCTAGATTTTTAAAAACTGAAAGATAAAGTTAATCCTCAACTGAAAAACTGTTTCTGAGTTAACTCGGTGTAAATCTCTCTGATTCAACTTAGTGTTAACCATGAACTGAAAAACTGTCCCTAAGTCTTCTTCACACTGGGTTAGATTTGTTATAATCTTTGTCGCCGGCTCTGGTTAAATAGAGCTACAGCCAATATTGGTTGATTAGCGATTTGGATAACTAACAACTCAATCTTTGGATTCATTGACTAAAATTGTGGTTAACAAGCACATTCGCGAATTTTCCAGTCACAATAACCTTTGATTAAAAATGATTAGCTGTGAACAAACTGGCAATTAATACTTTGCAGGATACTAGATAGTTAAATTTGTAGATCAAGTCTTAAAAGGGGCAGAAAACGTTTAAGCAGACATCAGTTGGGCAAGAATATCCCCTGTGATACCAACGTTAGATATTCTTTGAACCTTTTTAAGTTTATCGATGTTATATACTTAAGTAATAAGCCGTACAACGTCCACAAGATTATCTTTGATTTAAGGCCCCACTTTTTATAAATTGAATTGGTTGAAGCTATGCAGGACTTCTTGACCACTTCAATGTTTTGCTTCTTTTAGTGTTCGATTGAACGATAATTCAGGGTAGTGTAGTGTATTTTAGTAGTAGTCAATAGCATCAGTTCAGTTTTGCTTTCGTTAACTCCTAGACCACAACTCGTAGCCACAATTGCTAACCTTCCTCAGAGCTATTTCTGTGATTTTTTTCTCATGGAAGTAAACTTTCCTGACCACAAATGCCTTGATGTCACATCTCTCCAACTTAACCAGGATAATGTTCATGACCTAAAGCCATAGAAGAGGTGAAAGAACACCACCCTGAGGTGTTCCTCTACATACGTGTTTTGTTGAGGGTGCAATATTTAACCCATGAAATTCAACGCGCATTTTCACCACATTCACTTTTCATCTCATATTCGAAGAGTTTTTGTCATGTCTGTCAAACATAACTACGCCTAATTCGTATAACTGCATGGAAAATTACAAAAGAAATGTAACTCTATATATCTATATGAATGCCAATATCATTGTTCAAAAACAGCCACATACAATCTGTAGCAGTTTCAGGATTTGTATTTCTTGCCATAGAACTCTCTAAGCAAATAAATGATCATCCCAAACCAATTAGTATGTTAAATTTTCCAAGAACACTGCTTCCGGTACTTAGTGTCCTTCTTTGGGTATTGATTCCGAAGACCCCCAAACAAACATTTTTGAGATTACGATTTAATTCAATTTGCTGTATGAGAAAAGGCTTCTTTCCTTAGGCTCAAAAACTATTCTGCAGATTAAATGGCCCATTAGATTGCAAATACTTGTTCGTGTTCCCAGATTCACACATGATTTGTATTTTCTTACCTCTGTTCCGTATTTTATTTCGATTGTCCTTGCTGTGATTTACAATAAGAATTCAATTTCAATACAAATTTCAAATTGTATCGGATAGAATTGGAAGACTGAAGGATGAAGTGAAAAGTACCTACATATTCAAAATTTATAATGTGTTCTGTGGATCTGTGGGTTAAAAACAAATACAACACGGTGAGTAAAGTTCTTGTTCAAAAAGGGTGGTGTTTTCTTGATTCGTGTTGTGTGTATCCACACGACCCTGACCTTTATATGGCCAACCGACCAAAAGCACAACTCCCATGGCCATTACAATGACAATTTTAAACACTAGTATGCGCTAAATGTATACGAATACGAATACAAACATGGTTACCTTTACCTTAGGCTGGTCAATATTGCCAAGCTAACTATATAGTCTGGTCATATACTTCAATGGTCGTTATGCTGTGCTTGTTGGTCTTGTTGTGTGACTTTTGTTGGACGTCAGACTAAGGGTAATGGTTGTATTTATATTGTGGCTCAATTTCCCCAACCGACGAAAAGGTGATTTATTTGATTGCACAAAAGTGCCAAAGGGGGCTGTTTACCACTTTGACGTCGTCATGACGCAATGATGTATCGTAGTTCAGGTCATAAATTCGCTCAGTATTTCAGATCTCTGCAATATTTTCCTATAGAGTGTTTTATTTAGTGTTTAAAAGCCAAATAGGCATTTTATAAAGTGATTTGTTTTTTGGAGAACCAAAATTGATGAACAATGTGCGAGGAGCAATTTGGGGAGGCAAATTTATTATAATTTCTCTAAGCTTAAAAACCTTAGTATTGTTTAAGGATAGGTAGAAAATATTATAAATAAATACAAAACAAATTTGATGGCGCAACAGCTCGTAGAGAACCAGGATCTAGTGACTTACAACTCTCAACCATTCCTGTGTGCGTGTTATTGGCAGGAGTGAAGGTGACCTATAATTTTTTGCCGGGTCTAAACAGCTAAACGAGAAACGCTTTTTTTGGCGAGTTTACAGTTGGGTGCTTGTTAGTAAATCGCAAGAGGTAGTTCCTCGGAAAGCCGTCCACAAGCTTGAGAACAATAAATCTACCGGCTCGGATGGCCTACCTGCGGAACTCTTCAAGTATGGAGGAGATGTCCTGGTATAGTGCATGCTCCAACTCATCAACCAAGCATGGGAGGAGGAAAGTATGCCCGACGACTGGTCAATTAGCTCCATATACCCAATCTACAAAAAAGGCGAACCTCAACCTATGTCCTGCGAAAACTACAGAGGTATATTCCTGGTTAATGTTGCATACAAGATCCTATCCAACGTACTATGTGAGCGTCTTAAACGTTTCTGCAAAACTGTGATCGGCACGTACCAGTGTGGCTTCAGGCCAGGCAGATCAACGATAGACCAAATCTTCACATTGAGGCAAATCCTGGAATAGACCAACGGATTTCAAGTCGAGACCCACCATCTTTTCATCGACTTCAAAACCGCATATGATAGCATAAGTCGCCAAGAGCTTCTTTTAGCGATGTCGGAACTCGGGAACCCGAAAAAAACTGATCCAGCTATGCCGCATGACATTACAAAATACGCGGTGCAACGTGCAAATGGGCAACAGCTCATCTGACCTATTCCAAACAGGGTTTAGACAAGGAGATGCCCTATCATGTGACTTCTTCAACCTAGTCCCGGAGCTGATAGTTCGCAAGAGTGGTGTTAACCTGGAAGGCACTATCACTATTGGCCGCTTCAAGCGAGCTGTACTAGAAACATTAACAGCTCTTGATGAACAGGCGAAACGCGTTGGTCTTGAAGTGAATGGGAACAAGACAAAGTATATGCTATCAACAAACAAAGCTTCATCTGTCCATCGCCTAGGGCAGAACGTCACAGTTGGTAGCAGTTATTTCGAGGTAGTCATGGAGTTCACCGACCTAGGAACAAACCGGATATTTGGTCCAATATGCGAGGAAAGCGAATGGAGGAGAAGATTCAATCGTGACTTGTACGAGCTGTACCAAGATGTGGATGAAGTCCAAAGAGCCAAAAAACGTCGACTACACTAGCTCGGCCACATCAAATGAATGGACAACAACGCTCCAGCCAAGAAACTCCTCGAATCCCAGTCCCCAGGTTTGAGACGACCAGGAATACTGAACATCCGGCGGTTTTAGACGCAAAAACGCTTGGTCTGGATAGACGTATTCGGACGTACTGTTAAGTACAAAGATTCTTTTTTTAGCCGAACCACACGAATGTGGAATGCTTTACCCTGCTCTATTTTTCCCTCCTATTTTGACATTTAGAATTTCAAAACCAATGTACATCGGTATCTCCTTTTAAATTCTTCCCTTTTTTCCTAACGCTCGCGCTGTGTTCAATCATCTTAAGGGTAGTCACAAATCCTTTAGTGCGCGCATAATTAAAAAAAAAACATTGAATTCGTCATTGTATTTGCTCCTCCATTCCTGTTGATAAATACTTGGCCTTGTTTTCGTTTACTTCGAGGCAAACAAGTTTTGCTTGTTTCTCAATCGCTGCACCGTGAACAACTCTATTGAGGAAAGTTAAAAGTGCCTGATTGGCGATATCGTCAGATTAGTTGAACAGATCTATTGAAGATAGTGCTCTCTGTGTTAATGCCTGTCCCGCAAATTATTGCTAGATAGAAAAAGTCACATCTCACATGAAAGTGCAAGTTTGGCAATTACGACACTGCCCATATCCTGCCGTGTTTTTTCTATTGTCATGCATCAGAGCTGGATAAGTGTTTCCTGGATCCCGAGTTCAACCTAGGGAGTGTGACAAGTTAATGTTAGGTCTATGGCCGATCTAACGGTTGACCGGTGTGAATGTAGGTGGTCCAATAGTTAGCAAACGAAGGTTCTTGATGTTGACAACGTATGCCATTTCATTTTTCTCTACGCGTGGCAAGCTCGCCTACAGGTTGGTTTCAGAAACAGCCGTTGTCGCAGGAGTGATTCCAATAGACCTACCAGCGACAGAAAAGAAGCACTTCTACAAAAAGAAGGAAGTTAGAGTGGAAAGACAGGCTGCTAGTATAGGGATTACCAAGAAGACGACGTGCATCATACCTTTTTCACCTGCACCACATAGAAAGCCTAAAGAGGAGAAATGCAGAAAAATATCGGTAAAATCATTTGCACCAAATTTTCCAAAGAAGAGAAAAGAAGAGCAGTCCCATTCCCATGAGACATATGAGCCCGAACGGTTGTATGATAACAGCCCTCCTGAAGAGGATGAGTTTAAGTTACGTGTATTTTTCGTGTATAAATGGGATTTGGAAAATCATGGAGGAAAACAGCACAAATTCGAGCTTACCGGGAAGAAGGAAAATCTATCCGTTTCATAGCCAGCAAGATAGGAAGAGGTGCTATTGTTGTACACAGCTATCTTAAGAGCCCAGAGAAGTATAGGAAAAACTGCAAAGGAAGAGTCAGAAAAGCAACAACTTGTCAGAAGGGCGCGTGATATTGAAAGCTGTTTAAAATGCAAGTCTCTTCGTAAGTTAAATTAAGACAGGAACTGAGGTAAAAGTAAGTAGATTGAGTGTTTATTACGTTGTACAGAAGGCCAACTATATTCGTCGTGGAAAAATTAGAGAAAATCTCCATTGGATGCTGCACGTAAAAGCCAGTGGCTTGATTTTGCAACAAAGTGGAATGAAGCGTGATGTAGGTCGTCTTTTCTAATGAAAAACAGATTAATTTGTATGGATCTGATGAATAGAACTGCTATTTCCACAATCTCAGGAAAGAAGAAACTCATTTTCAAAGGCAGCACAACAAGGGTTTAATGGTATGAGAAGCAATAACTATTACGGAACTGTGGATTTCCAAAGGTCCAATATGACGGAAATCACTTATTTGGTGGACAGCAGTATGGATTCAGCTATCAGGAAGTGTTACCGATTATACTAAAACTACTGCTGCTCTTTGAATAAAACCAACATTTATTTACACAAACACATTTTGTATTGTTTTATTTCCTTTTAAGCTTCCAATAGTTGCATTAAGCTACTCATCTTATTCAAATGAGACAAAATTCCCGCACGTCTAAGATGTAATAAAATGGACGAGTTTCCGGGAGGTTAGAAACCGCAAACACAATAGATAGATAGTCTATGATCCGATGCCAGTTAATTACATATTTCGGGGGTGTCAGAGCTGCCGTTAAACTCAAAAGGGGTAGTTTACTACCATCTCTACATATGTACTCGTATGTATTTGTTATTAACATTTCTATCTAATGTTCAAGATTGAGTGAGATATGTATCTAACGTTTGGTTTTGGGCTAAAAGTTCACTGTGTTCAATGTTCTGTAGTACCTCGTGGCATAATGGTTAGTGCGTTGGACCTTTATGCAGAAGGTCTGGGTCCCGCCGCTGCCACCTAAAACCGAGGTACTCCCTTTTGCGAGGAACTGACAAATCTTCCAAGAGTATTATACTTGCCATGAACAAGTACTTCTCATATAGCTGTTCGGACTCGGCAAAAATTTGTATATCCCCTCCATTCCTGCCAACAACACGCACACAGGAATGGTTGAGAGTTGTAAGTCACTAGGCCTTTGTTTCTCCACGAGCTGTTGTGCCACCAAATTTATTTATTTTCAATATTGTCTTGGTGTAAGTTTTACTTGTATTAGGAATATGTGTATTATTTGTATCTATTTATTTGCTTTATTTTTTAAGAACTTTATCGTAGTCCGGACAATAAACTTCCAACACATAATTTATTTAAGTTTAACGTCATGATTGCTTCCAACTTCCTAAGGTTAATTACATTTTGCCTTCGTTCCGCTTCTCCTTACTGATGACCACTCAAATTTATTTCTTATCATATCCTAGAAAGCAACAAATACTCATAAAATACTAACTAAACCTGCAACCCATAACATTATCTCACAACATTAGCAATCACTATACCAATTACCACAATTTTCTTTCCTTAATCTTATAATCATAATACAGCTATTTGAGTTTATCCTGATGATAACATAGTTTAAATGACAATAATACCCGTGGCCATGATCTTTAAGAATGTTTGATAATTTAGCTGTAAATCGGGTTAGGCTGAACGAAATCCGGTTCACATCTTTCCCTATATCAAATCCAAACAAGCATAGCATCTGGGTTTCGGAAACAGAAATGTTTGTGCAAAGAGCAAGGAACCTCGTGCTCCCGGCCGGAAGGAGATTTCATCTGATTTATGAGTTCTAATAGAACTGAGGATATTTCTGCTCTTATTTTTGACACAGTTTTCTTTGATGTTGGTAAATTTTTGTTTTGTTTTATTATTGTTTTTTTTTTCTGTGAAAAATATTCAAATTAGGACAGCATTAAGAAATAAAGAAAATTAGCTCACTATAATGTTTGAAGTCATTTTATTTCCCTTAGATTTTCATTTTTTATTTTTTAAATACAAATTTAAATTCTTCATTTAATTATTTGCATATTCTTTTATTCAGGAAATTTAATAGTGTAAGTCGTTGAACGTAGAACGAAACATTTTATTATTAACATTATATACATTGGTATACCTCCTTTTTTTTAGTAATTTTGCAATTTTTTGAAAGAGGTCATTTTGAAAAGACTTTTATAGTCTAGGAAGAATTAGTTTTTAATAGGCCTTAGTGTTGTAAACAGATTTTTATTAAACTATACATCATACATAATGGTATAAATAGTTAATTGCTCACACAAAGCTTTATTCAATTTCATCGATCCATCTTACTTTTTTGTATTTTTAAGGAAATCACTAGCACGACTTTAACCAACTTACAAGTGTGTTTCATTTAGTTAAATTTAAAATATGTATATAGGTCCTTCATACTCTACTGACATAAATCAGCCAAATTGTCGGTATTTCATTGTTTGAAAAGATGAAAAGCGGAAACTTAACGAATAACCCGTTAGAGCTACACATTTTTGCAAACAAAAAATATTTGAAAATCAGTTTTTTTTAAGATTTTGCTGGCCTCTTTTCGAGCTTATGTTGTTTTTTTTATCCGACGGAAATATTCAAAAGACACTCGGTAAGAATCGGTACCGAGTAGTGTGGTTCTCTTACCGCACTAAAACCACCAGTGAATCAGGACCAATCTATGAAAGATCGACAAATGATTTTTCTTTCTTAATTTTTAAATCGCATTGTGGGAAGTTTAAGTTATAACACTTTCCATAGCTTTTAGACCATCAGCTCATGAGGCTTGGTTCTTCTTAATCTCCGAACATTGTCTCGTACATTTAAGATGGTCTCCATTTCGGAGTTGGTATGACTTTGCAGTCGCTGATTGTGTGATGCAGTGTGTTTTTTAACCACTTCTGTAACCATTTCAATTTGAAGGTCACGATGTAGATCTCTATTTCTTATATACCAAGAGGCATTTATTATTCCGCGAAGGACCTTGCTTTGGAATTTTTGGATGGGTTCAGCATTTGTTTTCCTTGTACAGCCCCATAGTTGGATGCCAAATGTCCAAATGGGTTTCAGTACTTGCTTATATAACATTAGTTTGTTCTGGATAGATATGTCAGAGTTCTTTCCTAGTAACCAGTACATTTTTCTGTACTTTAAGTTTAGTTGTTCTCTTTTCTTTTTGATGTGCTCTTTCCATTTAAGCTTTGCATCCAAAGTCATTCCAAGGTATTTGACAGTATTGGAGTAAGGTCCTGCTGTACTGTTTGTAAGGAATTGAAACATTGTTTATTTTTCTGTTTGTAAAGTTTATATGCATCGATTTTGTTTCATTTAGTTTGATTCCCCATTTTTGCGTCCAATCACTAACTTTATCGACTGCATTTAGCAGTTTTTGTGTATCCTTCGTAACGGCTTTATCTAGCACCAATATTGCAGTATCATCAGCAAAGGTGACCATGATAGCGTTGATGTCCACTGGAATATCCCTTAAATATAACAGATACAGGGTTGGTCCTAGGGCACTTCCTTTTGGTACACCGGCTTTAATTTTCTTTAATTCCGAGTAATTTTGGTCGTACCGTACTCTAAAGAGTCGGTTCGTAACTTTGGATTTCAGTATGTCGTCGTACTGCCTGGGAAGATCCCTATGCAGTTTGTACTCAAGTCCCAAGTGCCAAACCTTGCCAAAGACTTGAGCAACATCTAAAAATATAGCCGAGCATACTTGTTTTTCTTCAAGTGCCTTTTCCACAACATCCGTAATCTGATGCACTTGGTCTATCGTTGAATGTTTATTTCTAAGTCCAAACTGATGGCTCGGAATTAGTCTCCTTTCTTCTATTATTTTGCTAAGTCTTTTCAGAAGCAGTTTTTCGAAATCTTTCGCCATGATTGGTGTAAGCGATATAGGTCTGTAAAATGTTACTTCTATTGGTGGCTTACCTTGTTTAGGTATAACAATGACCTCTGCAATTTTCCAATGATATGGCACACATCTTAGTTTATGGCATGCATTTATTACAAATTTGAGTTTTTTGAAGGCTATTGAAAGCATTTTTTTTCAAAATCTGAGCAGTTATTAGATCGTACCCAGGTGATTTTTTACTTCTTTGAGCGTGACGAAAGGAATTTCACATTCGTTTTTTCTATCAACAAACTCTAAAACTTATATTGGTGAAACCGGAAATGCAATTTTTAAAACTTAAGTTGTTAATTGAAAATTATCAAAAAAAACCTTAATTAATTTTTGGGCAGAAAAAAAGCATTTAAAAAGCTACAATTTTGGGCATCATTAATCATTATTAATCAATCATTAATCATTAATTTCGAATTTCAGTCTTATTTTAGCGGAATTTTGAAAATTTTTTAAACCCCTAAGAGCTACAAAGTAGGGGTTTGGGACAAATTAGCATTTAATTAGCTGCAAATTCAGGTTACAATTAAAAAGATAGATTGTAATTATTTTAGATTTTTACCGCTATCTTTAGACTTTTTTTAGAGGAAAATTGAATAACTTGAATAGTACTCTAGTTACAAATTTTTGGTTTGGGCAACAAATTAGCATTTAATTAGCTACAAATTCAGACATCAACATTTTTTTATTCCGCCAATATAAGGGGCGTGAAAAATAGAACTTATTAAGACCATTTCAATAATATAGGTCAGAAGGTGTTGCAATACTTAGGACGCAACACGCAACTTGTACATGGGAAAAGAGTTATAGTGCAGTGCAACAGTCATGATGGCTTTTTACACTTTTCCTGCATGAGGTACAGCCTTTATGTCTTAACAACAACAAATATTACATTTAGAAGTTTCCAATGATAAACATTCGTCAGAAAGTGTAACAAAACTTGGGACGCAATTTGTGGAGAAAAAGAGTTATATATTTCAGTGCAACACTTACTGGGCTATAACACTTTCCCTATATGAGGTACAGACCTATGCACATGCAAACAAAAATAGTACTCATTGAGCCCTTTCCAATGGTATAGGTCATTAAGTCATTAAGTGTTACAACTATGAGACGTCTCTCATATAATTATGCCCATTCTCTTTTATCGGTATTCAAAGACATTAAAGTAGATACTTTTACTGTGCGCTTATCGAATAAAATATAATATTTTAAAATACATTTAAGTAAAGTCAAGTATAAAATATGCCTTAAGGCTTTGTTTTCATCTAGTTCTTTCGAAAACGATGTTAAAATATTTACGGCTTTGTTTTTATCTAGTGCAACTTTCAAAAACGATGTTGCAGTATCTTTATTTTTGCACATTCGTGCTTCAGGCTTGAGAATATCTGTGGTGTTTGGGAGAAATATGATAACTGCATTTTAAAACTTGCTTTTTGGGTTTCTAAATTGGGTTCTAAATTTGAAAAAAGAAAAAAATAAGTTCATCCGTTTAGGCTCTAGCTTGATTTGAAGTGGACGTAAAGAAGCAAATTTTAAAATGCAGTTATCATGTTTCTACCAAACACCACATATATGTACCTATTTGATTTGGACTGCTGATCCATTAATTCCAAACATCTGTATTATGGCCTTTAGTCCTGAGACAAATTGGGCATTTAATACCGGACGGTCTTACTCGGAATCATTCATTTGATTTTACTATGTACGTATATTGGAGGCACCGATTCTAGCCGGTCGCTGCTTAAGCAAAATATCACCATCAAATATCAACCGATTATAAAAATAAACAAAATGCCCTATACATAATTTGAAGTTTCTCAACAATCGTAGTGTTAGATTTTTTTAATTTTTACTCGACAGTAATACTTGCGAAAAGATTCCTTAAGTCCCCACTTAAAATATTATTTATGTGAACCCATCATTATTTCCTTGTCATTGAAAATACACAAACAAAAAATCCAATTTGCCAAATTGTTTATTTACACATCGAATCACCAGTATGGCGGGTTTGTCGCCAAATCATCGATTTTTTTCATAAATCTTTGTGGAGTACTTTGTTTGAGGTTTTGTTTTTGTTGTAAATTCTTTCTTTTGGTATCCGAAGGCAATACCTTAAAGGCAACGTATGTATTCGTAAAAAAACATCTTTGTATTTTCAGGTATTATCATTTTGTTCTTTTGTCCATATTTGCTTTGAATGATTCTTTTGATTATGATCCGAAAAATGTTGATTATTAGATTTTTGGCTGAAAAGGTTTTACATCTTCTTATCTTGATTAGTTTAGTGCTTGATAATTTACCGCTGACTAGCTTTTACAATTTTAAAGTCTGGCCTGCAATATATTCCATGTTATTTGAGTCGTTTCCGATTTCAATTTTAGATAATATCCAAAAACTCAAACACCTTCTAGTCCCATATAATATAATTGAATATTATTCCCATACAACTTTAAAAACGTATTTTTAATAAGAAAATAGCTTTATTAGTTTTCCAAAAAAAGCCTACACCTGCGACCAGGATGTGAATTTAAAATTGTAAACTGCTAATCGGCTGTTGTATTCCTATTGAATGTGCGTGGGTAACAATAAAAAAAAAAAAAACAAACATGAAATTCGCAAATTCAATAAGATTATTATTTATGTTCGTTCAAGAGGAATTAAGCAAACATTGTATAAATTCAGATGTATGTTCTGGCAATTGTTAAACAGTTTTTTGATAAATTGGCCTGCTTCAAAAAAACATAAATGTAAATTTAATTGGATGGATTTGGGCTACGGATTTGTATTATTAACATCTTTAGACAAAATCAAAGTATTAAGTGCACGTAAGAATTGACCCTTGCTGACCGTCCTGTCCTTGGTGATCTTTGAATATACTTATACGGTATGCGATTGATTCAGACTTTGAGATTATAACTGTTTATTATCTTATTTCTAGCTTTAGTGAACAAATATTAGCCTATAACCGTTTTCGGGGTCCTATCTAAGTGTCTCTATATTAGAATTTATCATGATTTATTCAGTGGCTTAGGCGCTAAAGCGTTTCTTTTAAAATGCTACCTGTTACCCATGGCCGATAGGTCAGAGTAGAGAAAGTTATGACTTTCACTACTTATTCTAGTACTGGAAAAACAGTTTTTCTTTGTTAAACGAAAGAAACGACATCAGAAAAAGGTCTATTATTGGAGCTTAAGTCCAGCTTTTTGGGACCTACAAACTTCTGGGGCTGTGTTTAATAAGATTGGACAAAATACCCTTTAATCATTTGTGTAATTGCTTAGATTTTACCAAGTTTGGTGACCTGCCACTGTCAGTAGAGATTTGTAAATATAATCTATGGATTGATAAATTCCAACAGCATAGTCATGAAACTTGATCCACATATTTTATTTCTCATAAGCGACAAGAATCAAAAAGAGTCTACTCGTCTGATACCTGGGTTTCGATCTATAGGCCAATGTATGGCCTTTGTAGACCTTTTGCACCTTATGTATGGGAAATTTGATATTTGAAAATGCCATCTAATTTGTCAGTAATTGGTCAGTAAAGGTCAACTAGTCCTAGAAGTTGGTCAGCCCTAGATAACTTGTAATAAAGGCTTAAAGTTTCTCAAGGTCACGTGCGATTTCTGGCACCTAATTTAAGGGAAATTTACAAAAAAAAGTATACCATCCAAAAGATCTCTAGATCGTGATAAACGGTCAACTATGAACAGTAATTGATCAACCATAATTTTTTGTCTATGAATTTTCAAAATTCGTTTCTAGGTCACAAAAAAACTTTTAGCACTTCATTTGGGTCATTCCAAAAATTAAGTATGCCATTTGAAAGGCCACTTCATGGTCATAAAAGGTCAGCTTGTTTCAAATGGTTCTACTTAATTTTTTGGAATGACCCAAATGAGATACCAAAAGATTTTTTTGTGACCTTGAAAATTCAGAGAAAAAAAGAATGGCTGACCAATAACTGTAAATAGTTGACCTTTTATCACGATCTAGAGATCTTTCGGATGGTATACTTTTTTTTGTAAATTTCCCTTAAATGAGGTGCCAGAAATCGTGCGTGACCTTGAGTCACTAATACAAGTTATCTAGAGCTGACCCATTACTGACCATTTAGATGACATTCTCAAATATCAAATTTTCTATATATGAGGTGCCAAAGGTCCAGAGCCGAATGTATACAACATTTCGGAATTTAAACTGGTAAGTTTCAACCCTTCTTCCGTCACCTTGACTGGCTTGAACTATTAAAGCTCAACCCATCAGGTCAAAAACGCCCCTACTATAGTTTAAGGTGAAAAAAAGTTGCAGAATCGCCTCTAGAGGCCAAATGTGTGTTGGAAAAATAACGGTTGATGTTTTAAGAGATAGGTCTTGAGTAGACGCACCTTCGGCTAGAATTTCAGTGTTTCCACTTTTCTGCAACTCACATTTTTTGGTGTCAAATGGTGAGGTTTCCACTTTGTTTTGTAATATTTAATACAAACTAATAACCAAAATAACAAAAAAAGTGAAAAAATCACCCTTTGACATCAAACGAAATACGAGGACTGTTCGATAAGTCAGTGTCTTTTCATGTATTTTTGTTTTTTTGTTCCCGAAATGTATGTTATTTTTTAGTGGTACACACAAAAAATCAAACGGATTTGTCAAAAATGTTGGCTTTTACAGTGATCAATATTAATTTTGTCTAAGTTTTTTCACTTAGTCAAAAAAACAATAATTTCGTATATCGATAAACCACTCTTTTTTGTACCATTAAGAAAGGTTTTCAAAATATTTCAGAGATTCTGATCTTTTGAATGAGATGAGTCATAAGTTTCCTGGCTAACGAGTGAGCTTACAAAACGGCGAAAAGCACAGCATCCAAATTTTGTCATTCTGGCAAGAATGATCAAAAAATCGACGAAATTGTGTTTGGCGATCGTTGAGTCAAGGTTTAGGTGATAAATAGAATTGCAGCCGTTTCTTGAGAGCTTCGTTTGTTTTTTTTTGCGTTACCATTTGAGCATGGAAAATTTCATAACAGTGTTAAAGTCTTTTCAATCCTAATAAAAGGACATTTCTACAGCGTTTCGTAACTGCTCGTTACCCTTGGAAAGTTAACTACACGCCAGAAATTGAAAAAACAATCGCAACACAAGACTTCTTTCAACAAACGCGATCGAAAAAAGAAAAAAATGCCAATTTTCCAGTGTTTGAAAAATGATTTTTTTAGAAAGAGTTGAAAAAGTCTCTTTGTATTTTTGTGCTTATGGCTAAAAAATAATATCTATCTCGGAAAAAAAAATTATTCATTGAATGCTAGCATTTTCCTTATGAAAAGTCACTGACTTATCGAAGAGCCCCCGTATGTCCAAAAAAGTGGGAACTCAGCACCTATTTTTATAATAGACATATTGTACTTTTTGGTAAAAATAATTCTTACCAAAAAATATTACTAACGGTAACTTCTGTTTTATATCTATTTCCTAAAAACAGCTCGTCTGATTTTAATCAAATTGTGTATGCTAAAAAAATGCTTTTAAAAATTTAAAATTTGAAAATTCAATATTTTAAAAAATGGGTTTATAATGTTTTTGAAAAATTATTTGTAACAAAACGTTTTGTTTTAAGCATGAGGGTTTTTTATTGCAACGAATCTTTTATGCAAGAAAACTTAAAATAAGATAAACTTAAAGTGTTTTTTTTTTGTAACAAAATTAACTGAAAACATAAGAAAACGCTTTTAGCGTTATTTATTTGATTTTTTAGACGGTTGACTAGTTCGACAGTTTTTCAAAGTCCTAATGAAATAAGATGTCAAGCTAGACAAAATTTTAGACATCCGATGCCGTTGTCCAAGATAGACGACCCTAGAACAACAGTAAACAAAGTTTAATAACTTTATGGAGTTGGACGGCTGTCTAATGTAAGACTGCTTAAGTTTATCTTATTTTTAGTTTTATTTTACAAAAAAATTGTTACATTAAATAAAACTCATGCTGAAAAAATCTTTTTTAAAAATTTAATATAAAAATATTTTTTTTAAGAAAATCGCTTTTTTTTAAATGCTATTTTCTTTATGAATTTTTGTTATAGGTAATGTTAGTAATTAGTGGCGCTTAACAGACAAAATATTAGAAATCATGCGAATGCATTTGTTCAAAAATTATTCGAATATATTCACACTTTCGGCTTCCACCATTTCAAAACTTTTCAAAGCCACCATTTTGAAAAACTTGTTAAGACCAAAGTTGTTAGAAATAATAAAATCTCCTAAATTTTTTTTTAGCATGGTAAAAATTTTGAACTTATGTCATTATAACTTAAGTTTTTTTAAGAAATATTAGCATATTACTCGTTCCTTAAGAAACATGTACATAAATTGATTTATTTGAGGTTTTTAAGGATGACATCTTATGTGAGATTTTATGAAGATTTTTTTTTTTTTTAAACCGATTGCTTCTTCATCTAGGAAAGTAATGGGTTCAAAATTACTGACGTCTTAGAAGATGTACAAGATCATTGATCGAAAAACAAAAAGTGAGAGAGCTAATGGTGACAATTTCGACAACGATATTATTCCTGAATTCCTGTAACATTGTTGGCTTGTTTGCGAAAACCATTAACTTAACGTAAACCAGAACTTAACGTTACGCCATACAACAGACTCCAATAGTATTAAATCATATCCTGGATATTTGACAAGACCATTTCTCGAGATAAAATGATTACCATCCTCTTCAATTGATCAACTGTTTTATAATTTACTATTTTCTTGGAACAACATTTCACTGATGCTAAGCCCACTCGTTTCTAGCCAAAAATAGTCTTTCAAACACGGCACCACAGAAAACTGAGAACTCCAGTGACCATAACATGGCAATCATTTTAAAATAACCCATCCGGCATGAAATCTTTCCCACACGGTCACTTTTTGTGGGTAGAAAGCAGTGTATTGGAGCATTAGGTCAGGTTTTTCGCTGTCTAAAAACGTATTTAGTTAACAAAACCATTGAGTCAAAATTTCTCGAAGAAGTCTAGAATTTTTCAAGCTTTTACAGAGCCCAATTGGAGAAGCTTCAGACTATAATGCTACAATTTTTCAACTAAACTTAAGAAACATAGCCGATGACGACTTAAAAGACAATCTACCTTTTCGAATTTGGCAACCAGTCATCTCATGCATTATGCAGCCGACTCAGCCATACTTCAGCGGATTGTATGTGTGCCTACCTAATCATCATTTCAGAGAAATGAGTCCATGAAACAGTGATTGTTTCTGATGCAGATATACCAGAATTTCAGGCTCTAAACTTTCTCAAATTTTCCTTAAAAAGGCTTCGTACCACATGTCATTTGTGTGCCTCCTATACCTCGGGAAGGCCGACCTCATCTGCCACCTGTCACCAGCAATCATTTTTGATATTTGTGAGTGTATATTCACTGCATCCAACACCCCAGGTTCTTTATCTACTCCCGCAATTAAACGGGAGACCTCCGGTTAGTGGATCAACGAGCATACTTAAATAGTTTGTCTCCTGGGTTTTAACGTCAACTTTAAGTTCGATTCAATAGCATGCGATGACATCTTTGTAGAGAACCTGAATCACTGGTACTTATACGAGAAGGTTGATAATTTTTCATATTTTTAGTCGAAACAAAAAATTAAGTCAAAAAAAAAAGCGAAAGCAATCGAAGAAATAGAACAGAAAAATATATTGTTTTAATGGTGAAATATGGTTAACAGGTTGCGTCAACCTCAACGTGCACTAAAAAAAACTGACAGGATGCTAACAGGGTCAATGAAAAAAAAAAAAAAGTTGACGATAAAAATCATGTAAACTTAGTTGTAAACGCAACCGTAAAATATTGACTATATTTTGCGTTGGCGATCACAACTTGACAACCTAAAGAGAGAATGTGACGTCATTCTAAAACCAAAGAATCAACGCGGTGATCATTTGCACTTATCGAGCTTACACGTAGGTACAACCTTTCTGGTGCGACAATTGCTGGATTACTTACTTACTTACTTATCCGGCTCCCGATCCATGGAGGGTCTCTGCCTGAGATATTGCGGTCTTCCATCGGTTGCGGTCCCTCGCACGCTCCCTCCAGTCGTCGAGACCAAGCGCTCTTGCGTCAGAAACCGCCTGATCCCTGTAGCGGAGGTTCGGTCTTCCTGGTCGTCTCGAACCTGGGGGCTGGGATTCGAAGATTTTTTTGGCTGGAGCATTGTTGTCCATTCGCTCGATGTGGCCGAGCCAGTGTAGTCGGCGTGTTTTGGCTCTTTGGACTACATCCACATCTTGGTACAGCTCGTATAATTCACGATTAAATCTTCTCCTCCATTCGCCCTCCTCGCATATTGGACCAAATATCCGCCGAAGAATTTTTCTCTCGAAAGTGCCCAGTATCAATTCCCCTTTTTTACTTATCGTCCAGCACTCGGCGCCGTAGAGTAGAACTGGTAAAATTAGCGTTTTGTATAGCGTGCACTTTGTCTTCCGGGAGAGGAGTTTTGAACCCATTTGTTTGGCCAAACCGAAGTAGCAGCGGTTCGCTAGGGTAATTCTTCGTCGGATTTCCACTAAGGTGTCATTCGTGGGGTTGATGTTTGTTCCGAGGTAGGTGAACTCCTTGACTACCTCGAAATTACTGCTACCAACAGTGACGTTTTGTCCTAGGCGATGTACAGATGAAGCTTTATTTGTTGATAGCATATACTGTTGTCCTCATTCACTTCAAGACCAACGCGTTTCGCCTGTTCATCAATAGCTGTGAATGCTTCTAGTACAGCTCGCTTGGAGCGCCCGATGATGTCGATGTCGTCCGCATAGCCAAGCAGTTGCGAAGACCTTCTAGGTTAACACCACTCTTGCGAACTATCTGCTCAAGGACTAGGTTGAAGAAGTCACATGATAAGGCATCTCCTTGTCTGAACCCTGTACATGTCTGGAATAGCTCGGATGAGCTGTTACCCATTTGCACGTTGCACCGCGTATTTTGTAACGTCATGCGGCATAGCTGAATCAGTTTTTCCGGGATCCCGAGTTCGGACATCGCCAATAGAAGCTCTTGGCGACTAATGCTATCATATGCGGCTTTAAAGTCGATGAAAAGATGGTGGGTCTCGACTTGAAATCCGTTGGTCTATTCCAGGATTTGCCTCAATGTGAAGATTTGGTCTATCGTTGATCTGCCTGGCCTGAAGCCACACTGGTACGTGCCGATTATAGTGTTGCAGAAAGGTTTAAGACGCTCACATAGTACGTTGGATAGGATCTTGTATGCAACATTAAGCAGGGATATACCTCTGTAGTTTTTGCAGGACATAGGATCGCCGTTTTTGTAGATTGGGCATATGGAGCTAATTGACCAGTCGTCGGGCATACTTTCCTCCTCCCATACTTGGTTGATGAGCTGGTGTATGCACCCTACCAGGACATCTCCTCCATACTTGAAGAGTTCCGCAGGTAGGCCATCCGAGCCGGCGGATTTGTTGTTCTTAAGCTTGTGGATGGCTTTCTTAATCTCTTCAGTACTGGGCGCTGGGACTGGATCTTCATTGACTGGTCTCATGCTTCTTTGTTCTACTGTCGCTTCCTCTACAGAATGCCCATTGAGCAGCTGCTGGAAATGCAGCTTAAACACGTCAACAATTCCCTGTGCTTCGGTGACTAGGTTCCCTTCGCTGTTTCGAAGACCGGCCGGTTTTATAACCACATGCCAGTTGCTTGGCTGTTTTGTAGAACCGGCGGGTGTTGGTGGCAGTGCTCGACTCCTCGAGATACCTGAGCTGAGAGGCTGCGGATGTTCTTTTCTTTCTACGCAGGGTTTTCTTCTCTTTCCTTCTCTTTTCACGGTACTCCTCTCTTGATGCTCTTGTTTTCCGGTGCAGGATTTGCATTCGTGCATTTTCCGTCCCCTGCTTCAATACCGCGCATTCTTCATCATACCACGGATTCTTTTTTTTTTAGGTGGTTGATAGCCTATGGTGGTCTCGGCTGTCTCCTTAATGACGTCGCGATACAAGTTCCACTGGTTGTTGACACTTGTGGGTGGGGGTACGGCAGAGAGTTTCCCGGTTAGTTGCTCACTGTAGTCTCTGGCTTTCTCAGATGTGCTAAGGCATGCAATGTTGAATTTCTTCCTTTGGGCGGTCTTCGCTTTCTTTTCATTGGACAGTCGGGCTCTGAACTTTGTCACAACAAGAAAGTGGTCAGAGTCCACATTTGCACCTCGGTAAGTTCGCACGTGCAAGATGTTCGATGCGTGCCTTGCGCCAATCAGCACATGGTCGATTTGGTTGGCGGTTCGACCATCTGGGGATCGCCAGGTTGCTGTGTGTATCCTTCGCCTGGGGAACCTAGTGCTCACCGTATTACGAGCTGCAGCATAGTCGATTAGTCGAAAGCCGTTGTCTGTTGTCGTTTCGTGGAGGCTGTGCTTTCCAACTAATCTGCCAAAGATATTTTTCTTTCCGATTTTAGCATTGAAGTCCCCGAGCACGACTTTGACATCGTACTCCGGACAGGCTCCGTAGGCTCCGTCCAGGAGGTCGTAAAAATCCTCCTTGTTAGACTCCTCCGCTTCATCGGTAGGGGCGTGTGCACATATTAGGCTGATGTTTTGGAAGGTAGCTTTGATGCGGATCACAGCCAGGCGATCGCTGATCGGCTTAAAATCGATGACTCTCGATCTAAGTCGATTTCCCACGACGAATCCGCATCCTAACATGTGCAATCTTTGATGACAGCTGTAATAAATGTCGCAATCTTTTCTTTTCATAATCCCTGATCCTATCCATCGTATCTCCTGGATCGCGGTAATATCTGCCTTGTACCGCGTGGGGACAGATTCAAGTTTTTGAGTAGCACCTGGCGTATAGAGTGTCCTTACATTCCAGGTGCATACTCGCAGGTCGTAGTCCATTTTCGTTCCGGGTCGGGTTGCCATTTGAGGGGGGTTGTTATCCGAGGCTCCTCGCTTCTCTTTCATAACAATTGTTTTTTTTTACTGTTGCCGGGTCGTTAGCCCAACGCACTAACCTCCAATCTGTAGGGCCATGGGTTTGGTGTTGCAATTCTTTCCTTGATCAACACTCGCACTTACAAGTTTAGTAGGTCATGACATAATGCCAAGACCAGTATCCGGCGGTTACCAACTTGGGGGTAATGTAAGCACTTGATGTGCAGGAAAAGATACAGCCCGAGGCCCCCAGTTCCTACAACACCCAACCGCCAATTGCTGGATTAAGTGCTCTTTAACTTGCGAAAATTCTTTCCAGGCAATTCTTGTTCGTAAATCCCACCATGACAGAAATGTAAATTAAGACCGACCTTTTGACGTTGAAAAATCATACAAAAAGTATTTGCATCACAATAGCTCAAATTTATTGTTTTGTCTTTTACAAGAAAGTTAAATGGGTTAATCTTAAAAACACTCAGCTTGTTCATAACCTCTTCTCATACTTAATTTAAAAGTGAATTAAAAAAAAATATGAATCATCTCGTTTCCATTCTATTTATAAATAATGTTTATTTCTTGTCATCTGTTGAAGTACTGATATACTCGTGTTCTATCAAATCATCATCAATCGTTGATATATTCAATCAATGCTTTGATTGTTTATACACACGAAGTCTATAACATTGTTTTGCCACATTAGAGCAAATAGAAAAATAACTTGGATTTAAACTTTAAGGCAAAGTATAAAAATGTAGTGCAAAAGTGTAGGTACACCATTTAAGTTTATTTAAAGTAATTATTCATGAAAATATTTCTGTGTAGAAGTTATGCCATTATAGTGCCTTTGTTGAACTTGTATTTGTGAAATTCAATAAAAAAAAGAAGAAAAACCCAACAATAATTCAAATTTGTCAACTTACCACGGCAACACTTGATACCCTCAAAAGCAACAGCAGAAAAGCGATTTTGCCAACACAAATGTAAAATAAACAATACCCCCATTGCCGGTAAGTACTTTATAGTACAAAAAAGTACTCATACGCCCCCAGTACCGCTATACCATATTACACAATTTTGAGAGAGTTGTTATAGAAATACCGAGAGAAAGAGAGCGAATGACTTGAATTCTCATTTTTTAGGTGCGCCAAGAGCCATGCAAATTTATCCCTCTCGTACTTTTGAAGAAGCTCGAAGTGTTCGTATCTGAGAGTGAAAAAACCGCCCTCGGAATTCAGATATACAGATATGAGACCATAGGGTGAAAATTTTGCGCTGCTTGGAGAAGGTTAGATGATGGTGGGTGGATAGGTGTTCAGTTTGCTAGTGCTACTTAAAATCTCCCCTGCTTGGTGTGTATTTAGTTGTGAGCCAAAAGGCACGTAGCACGTTGTAGCAGTGTTGCCAATGCCAACAGAATAATTGTAGGTTCCCTCGCTTAAATATCACACAACATCCTCACATACCGAAATCTAAATGAAATTGGTACCATACCTACTTTTGCGAACATACGATTCCACTAAAACGTAGTTCAAGTATTTTTGTTATTTTATTTTTTTTGCAGACAGTCAGGAAGTAGTGGAGAGAAAAACCTTCGTTATAATGGTTGTATCTACGAGTAAGTCATACACCACATAACATGTATATAGCTCACACTTTGACTCATCGTTAAGTGCTGTGCTCTGCTGGTGTCACACAGAGAGATACCTCTTCTCTATAAACAGGATTGCTATTGCTATAGAACTTTTCCATCGAGTTTTAGTGCGCAATTTACATTCAAAGCAAGCGTTCGGGAACTAAAAGATACGCAATTTGTTAAACAAAAAATTATTAAATGATAAATACGAGCCATCATTATAGTTTTTAATGCACTCGGGGTCGGGCGGGACGTATGGTTCCACTGTGCTCTATTTAAATTTTTAAATAAAATTAGAAATTGTGGAACTGTCTGCAAGCTTGCAAGTTTTTTTTTATTCATTGTTTTGATGGTGGATGCAAGTAGTGGAGGGGGTAGAAGTACCTTCGTATCATCTATATTTTGCCCACCCACCTCATGTATCTGTCATTCTCATATATAGATGGTAAAAAAGGACTATAACAACAACTATTTTGGTGAGGTGGATAAAAGTGTGATGAGATAGAGAAAGAGAGTGTAGAGAATATCTGCTTTTCTCTAGAATTTTCCATTAAAAGGAAGTGAAACTCCTTCATTTTTTGTTTGTCCTTTAAGCTCCTGTTCAAAACGACTGTGTGGAAGTGTATGAGTAAGTGAGATAAATAGAAAATTCCTCGAATGGAAAAAAAGAGACAACTTTTTCAGTGTAATCAAATGAATCCCATTGTATATTTCATTGGAATTAAATAAAAGAAAAACATATATCCAAAACAACAACAAATCTATCACAAACGCACACGTGGATTACCGTGCATAACATTATCACCAGGATCATCAACTAGCGAAAAGTTTATTTAAAAAAGGGATAGTGTAAACGCAACATTTGCATATATGTTTCTAGGTATGTTATTTCTATTTTTATTGTACGAAAAACTTTTCAAATCTTTGACAAATACCATCAATTTATTTAAAATTTAGTTCAACTCAACTATATTAGGTATGTATGGAAAAAAAACATGATAAATGTGACAAATATTAATCAATAAAGATTCATTTACCCGAAATCCATGTTGATGCGGGTTGACCTAAAAAGAACTCTTCAAATATCAACCCAAAATCAAACCATGCACATCCGCATCCGAATACCGGAAACTCTCTTCCCCCCCCCCCCCCCCCAAAAAAAATAGGATATATACAACCAACAATGTTTTGCATTTATACCTATATATGGTGGATAGATAACCTATGCCTTGCAGTATGGTTAACAGATGGGGAGGAAATTTATATCGAAAATTTGCACTATGCTGTATCTGGCTTATGGTGATGGTGATGTAACTTTAGTGTGGTGATATTAATTTAAGTTATTGTTGTTTTGATAAGAGATATTTATATGAAAAGAAAGTTTTAAGGAAACAAAAACCGAGCCATATTTTCAGTGCTGAGTAAACTCTAAGTTTAACCAGTTTATGCTTAAGAAACAATCGAAATTGATGTGTGATTCATTATGGATCTTCGATTGTGTCAGATTTTTGACTTTAATCTTTCAGGAATATTTATGCAGATAGTCCAGAGTCAACTCATTGTTTAAATTATTTCAAGATCTATACGTTAAGTGAAAAACATGTTTCAAACATTTACTAAGATCAAGGATGATTTTGCATTGAAAAATTAAGGCTAAGGGCCGTATTATTTAAAAGCTAATCATCTTTAATTAAATGCTGACTGCAACATTTTTGTGTATCAACGTCCTTATCCAGCCACTTTTAGTTGTTGATTATCACCATTGCCATTTATTTAGATCATGTGAAAAAAGATTACAAACTTAAAAACCCGTGAACAAACTGGCTCTAAATGAGTTAAATACGGATCGGATCCGGATAACCACCAAAAATGTGTGTTTGCTATAAAACGGAGATTTAATGCAAGTTATACATTTTTAGGAAAATTTTATTCAAATATTTCGTTGGTATTCATTGCTTAGAATTAGAAATATGGGTAAATTTTCTTTAAACTTAGCATGTAGTGTTTCTTAAATATATTCTCTGGTGTATCGTTTAAATATCTATTTCAAAAAAAAAAAAATAACCCTACCTGCAATACAATCGCTTTGTTACTTTAAAAAATTTATTTTTTTTAATGGTTTGGTGTAAACATTTGAAAAAAAGAAAACCATTAAGGGCTCTCTCAAACCAACGCGAATGCAGAGCGACGACGAGTTTTCATTTTGTTTAGCGTTGTGTATTTGTCATATTTAGTACTTTGGTTTGGGAGAGCCGTAATCCTTCTATTACTTTTCTTCTTTGTCGTTTATCCTATCTTTCTCAAACAGGACAGTACATCTTCCTGTGGGTTTTGGATTCTGGGGGCTTTCAGCGGAGGAAGAACAGTAGGCAAAGTTAAGGTGATCTAAGAAGAGTGACGAAAAACAACCAAAATTTCGTAAAATAATGTTTTCCCGATAAGTGAGGTATCCTTTTCTTCTTTATTTCTTCTAATGTATCTTAAGTCAACGATTTCTTCAAGAATCCATGTATAAATCTCAGAGCCAAATTAAAACTTCTCTTGTTTGCACAATTAAGCCATTAACCTTAAGCTGGCCATACACGACCAATCCATCCAATCCATTTTGCTCGGTTGAATTTCAGATTAGCAGAGAATCCAAATGGATCGGCAGCCCATCCACTCCACACACGACCGATTTTGGATCGTCACGGGAGCATTTGGCTCTTTGGCTCTGTCGTGTATGGCCAGCTTTAAAGATCTAACTAACAGAATTGAAGTTATGATTTCCGGTCCGGGGTAGACCGGTGCCTGAATCAACAAGCTTCTTCCAGCCGACTGAGTCTCTAGTTAGCTGTCCAGTTTCGCACGCCATGTAAGTTGAGGTCCCCTTCCACTTGCGTGCGCCACCTGTAACGCTGTCGTTCTCTAATGCACTGTCACTGTCGTGGGCTTTTCACTTTTGTGGCTATTTCGGTGCTGCTGTGCATCCCGTACAGTTCATTGTTGTTGCTTCTTCCACATTCCCCATATTTAAAGTCAGGACTAAATATCACCTAAAAGAGCTAAAGTGTTCCCATCCACCGTAAATAGTGTCGATGCTTCTGCACCAAAAACCAGGAGCGGGATAATAGGTGGCTTATATAATATACCGGGACACCTTTAAGATTCTCGAAAGATATCTTTATTCTTTGATTGCCTTCTTAGCACATAGAAGCAACAATTGGCAAGAGTTATTCTTTGTTTGATCCGCTGCTATTTTTTACTAAGTTGGTAGCGGAGTCTAGGTACACACAGTCTTTGACCATCTCGAAATTAAAGCTGTCTATGGTGACGTTTCGTTCGAGACGTTGGTGTTGGCTGTCATTTCTATATGACAGCATGTATCTTATTAAGTTTTACTTTAATTACCGTTAAACCCGCCTTCTTCGGTGTCTTCTCAAAACTCAAAGCATCCCTGGCTTCTGACATGAAGCTAATCTCGTCCCGATTAGTCATTATTGTCCGTGTAAGTGACTAACTGCACTCACTTCTGAAAGATCGTGCCTCTAGGGCAGTGCTGTCGTATTATTTTAAATAATACAAATTTAAGTGACATCTGTGTGCGTTCAAAAGTTTTTATTTTTGCTACTAAAACAGGACACGCAGTGCATCAGGTTATCAAAATCTTAAAAAAAAAAAAAAAAAAACAATATATAAATTTTCCTAGCTCGTCAGTATGCGTAATTATTGCTTTTGCGCCAAAATTGTGCAAAAATTAGTTTAATATCTGCTCTGGTCGTTTCTAAAATGACAGCACTGCTCTAGTGTTGACAAGAGAGTTTTGCACTATTCTTTAAAAAAAAGTTGCATGACAGTGTTTGACATCAAAAGTAAATTTGAGAACTTTGCCGACCTTCGTCATCATCCTGCACAAACGGATGAGTTCGGGAAGAGGTGGTGAGTATCGATTTAAAACTCTTCGAATTTTTCCAAGATCTGCCGTATTACCGGAATTTGGTCGATTGTGGACTTTTTTGGCCTATATCCACTCTGATTTTTCCAGATCCTCAGCACCAAGTGCGATTCTACCACAATGTTCCCGTAATCGTCCTTGCAGGTGTCGTTGGTTCGAGCCTTGAAACCTTGGAAGTTTCTTTTTATCTTTTGGGAAGACTTCCAAACTTCATTCCTGTTTTCGCATCCCTCTATTTTCTCAATTGCGCGCTTCTCATGCTACTTTTTCTTCCTTCTGAAAAATAGGTGTTCCTTTCGCCTCTTCAACTCGCAGATCTTGCGAGCAGCTGTGGTCTTTTAATGCAGCACCGCTTTATATATGTGCTGTTTGGCTGCATGTATTTGCCGGTATTCTTCGTCAAACCAGGGTTCTCGCTGTGGTGGTCCTTCATGGCCCAGCACATCAAGAGAGGCATTTTTGATGACTTCCTGGCAATTTTTCTATACTGGTTCTCGATGCTTGAAGTTCATAATCGGTTCTTGAAAGATATTTTTGAGGCAAGATAACGGAAATTCCTGACAAGTGGATGATATTTGGCAATGGCAATGAAAGGCCATTGATTTTTCGATTAATTGAAAATCAAGATTGTTACACTTGTATAGCAATTGACAAATGAGGTATTAAACCAACTGTTGTTGCATGAAAACTTTATGTCCACTTAACATTGGATAAAGTTCTGGAGGACTTACATAATTCCACAAATTTGTTTTTTTCAACCATTTTCGTTTGGTGGTGACCCATTTACAGAATTATTTGTAGGCAAATATTTAAATTATCGAGATAATTCTTTAAATTGTTTTAAATCTCCAATTAAAAAGATCAACACAAACCAAAGTGTCTTCTTGATTGCTTTGAAAATACAATTCAATATTATAGAATGTTAATTATATCCATAGAGATAAGCCATGAACTCCACTCCTATAACAATATTTCACAACTATACTCTCGACTTAATAAACTCTATTTTTAGAAGTAACCCCAGCTGCAACAATGCTCTCCCATAGTTTTGAAGTATGCGTGGACAACACTTTGAAACGTCGTCGTCCGTCCAACAGTTCTTCTTCGCACTTATGCATTTGCACTTTGTCAACTCTCATGCGATTTAGGTCAGAGCCAAAGAGCTATAGCTATAGTAACTGAGGTTATATCATGGATTAGGGTTTGAGGTTGGTGGTTCCACTTCTACCATTGAGCAAGTGATAGTCATGATGGTGCTAGTGCCCCTTCAAATTTAAGGGTATTTTTTTTATATATGGAGTCGCTAATACATACTGAGCGTGCAACAGTTATGGAGCTGGTGGCAGTTATTTTCATTTTTGTACTATAAGTAAGTGTCCGATCTACAAAAGCTATTTTTCTGTAAGCTTAACATTTTCTGTAGTCCTATACAGTACACCGACAATATAGTACAGTACAGTCCAGTGAATAGAGAAATTTTATGGCGTAGCGACACAACGCCTAATGACAAATCAACGAAAATCGCAAAATGATAGAGGAAGTGCTGCAAATATGGACCCCTTTTGTATTCCTGGAATAACTAATAAACTCTCGATTATACTTGAAGACTTTATTTGCAAGCAGTAGCTTAGCCCTATTTGAAACAAAAATAAATACATAAGTACACAAATTAAAATAGCAAACAATTTGGTGAAAAAACTACACTATCGGAATCAGCTACCGAAATTGCATATATATTCATCTCTTTCAGCACCAGCGCAATCTCAATGTTACCAATTTTTGCAAACTTGGCACATAGTCCAGATTTCACCTCCTTGGTCTTCAGAAAATTTTATATCGCCAAATATGCAATTTGCATTATTAAAAGTTTCATTGCCTTGGAAACTTAATTCTGAGTCTGGAACCTGGGGCAAAGTGGGAACTGAATTTCATCAATTTCCTCACTCTCAACTTCAGCCGTCAAAAAGCCACGGCTGCTACTTGCACTACGCCCGCGTCCTGCACCACGGCCACACCGACGACCACGACACTACTGACTTCCTTGCCCTCGACAGCTTCCACGATAACGTTCATGTATTTTTTGGTCGATTCCAATAAAGAGAATTTTTATCGGGAGAACCTGTTAGAAGAGTTGATCTCTTTGTTTTAGGTCCTGGTATCAGGGAAATATTGTGTGGTAGTTTGATATTTGATTCGATGGATGTTGATGGACCTGATTGCAACTCAGAGTCAGCAAAAATATTTCTATTGAAAGGCTAAATGCCAGCCGCCTTAAAACTATTAACTGCTATCTGTCCCGTTGTGCAGCGAAAGTATTCCTTGCCAAAAAGTTCAGAAATGTCTATAGGCCTTAGAATTTCAGTGGAATAAAGCTTGAATTGTCTAATCTCTTCGTTATAATTAGTATTTAGGGCTCCCATAAATTTTTTGTCCAATAGTTGTAATTTATGTGTAGTGTGAGCAGGCAAGCTTAGCGCTCCAGCTCTAACACATCAACATTCCGCGTTTGAGTAAAATGCCCATCGAGAATTAAAAGAACAGGTGATTCTTCTGCTGACTTTGTTTTCTCTAGAAATTGCTTGAACCAATCTGTGAATAAGTCCCATTGTATCCATCCCGATGGCTCGACTTTTCCCGCAGCACCGGGTGCGGCAACTTTCATTAAAACGTTTGAGTAGTTTTTCCGGGGAAAAATCATCATAGGAGGAATTAAAGTTCCTCCTGCACTCATTGCACAAACTATCATCATCAAAGTTCCTCGCTCTGCCGCAGTTAAAGCCACTATCTGATTTGTACCCTTTTTACCAACAATTGTAGGAATTTTCGTTTGCACGATGGTCAGCCCTGTTTCCTCGACATTAAAAATTCTATTTGGTTCATAGAGCGTTTTTTGGTACGTACTTTGAAGGATATCGAAAAACTCATTAACCGATTTGAGATTGAAATTAAGGGCACAAGGATATGATGTTCCCATAAGTTTCCTTAAAGACTATTTATCTCTATTTCTTTTAAGGAAGCTATTTAGCCTAACCCTTCCAGCTATTTTATCGAAAAGGATTTTAGATCCCATTTTGAACTGCTAATTGGTACTCCATCCTTCTAACATCTAACCGAGTCAGGCCGTAGAACTTTTCTTCCATTTCCAACAAATATTCTACTAGTTCTACCCAGAGGTTTTCTTACCACTAGTTCCGGGGACAAAGTTTGACATCTTTTACCAATCTTCTTAATGTGGTTCTTGGGACCGAAAATATTTGAATTGCTTTTTTATATCTAATTACCTTGCTGCGGACTGCCTCAACAGCTTTTTTCATTTCACCTGCGTCCCAGGACCTTCTTTTAGGTAAAACCTTGCTTCGTGGCATCCTTAAATAAAGAAAGAAACATGGTTTTCTTTCATGTAGTTAAAATTTTATGTATTTATATAGGGCCGTTGCATGATACCTACATGAACAGGAGGCCAAATTGTATGCATGATAATAGTTTTGTAAAATGTTGTGTAACTTCTACGCTTGCATGCTTTTTTTAAGTACTTACCTTAATTTGATTAGCAAATTTAATAACAATTATATCCCTTAAAGATTTTTAACTTATCTGTTAAACCGTTAGACTTTCATAAATTAAGACCCCAAATAGATATAGCTTATGACTAAGGAAATAATTGGGGGGGGGGGGGCATATTAAATACAGAGGCCATATAACCGACACTTCCTCTATATGTAAATCACAAATATTTGGGTGTGACACAATGCCCAAATTAGGTTTAGTTTAGTTTATTCATCAATCAGAGCATTTTATTCTCTTACAGACTAAGATACATAGGTTCATATATATATAGTTACAAATTTCTAGGTGGGGTTAATAGATATGTCATAGTGACAAAATTATTGCGACATAACAATTTCAAAAAGCAAAATGCATTAAAAAACTTGATCAGTACGGCAGTACGCACTAGGTGAAAGCAATACAAGTTTTGCAATTGCAGTATTTTCGACAGCACTGGCACAGTGCCCAACAAAAATGACATAACATAATAAAATTAATGACAGCTAACCCAAATTTAAAATAAACTTCCACAAAAACAAATCGCTAAAAATATTAAAAATTCGGGTGTTGTTGTTGTTTAGATTAGATAAAAAAATTGTTTTTATGAATTGGCAATGTGTAGGTTTTTAGTACACCCATTTTGTGGATGTGTTATGTTGCTTTTTTGTGTTTAGAATCATGAAAAATACCAATGAGCTTCAAGTCCAGATCCACTTTATCTTTCCACCGGCTTAAAAGCCGTTTTTTTTGTACCATTAATCAACAGGAACTCTATATGGTGATGGCTGAACTCAAGACCCCGTGAAAACTGATCCAGCTGATTCGCGTGGCATATTTTTATAGCTCTTCCTCCGAACTGTTTGAAACTTATCGTCAATTTTCTGTCAAAACTTTGTAAGCCAAAAAATGTCATTTGATTATATTTCTGATCAAAACAAAAAGCACTCAATGTCAATGTCTCGTTGCTGTGTCATGGTTCATTTTGGTCATAACAACCAGTTTTACAACTTTTTAAGATCTAAAAATTTCTTTTATTACCTTTAAAATCGGGTTTTGTGTCTTCTAAGCAATTTTTCAAAGCAGGCTTTCAAGATTTTACCAGGAAGCGGACGATATATAGAGTTTTGGCAAGAAGTTGCGATAGTATTTGACTTCTTTAATCTCGTTTTGGAAGAGATAATGGGTAGGGAACTATCTTTAACAGTTCCTTCCAAACTACTGGGTACCCGGAAGATATCGACATCATCGGTTACTCTCACTGTGCCTTTGTAGAGTTCTTAATAGCGATTGAAAACAGACGAATTTTACTTGGAGTAAATATCAACTTTACGCATGACATGTTTTTGGAGATTCAGCGAAGAATCTTACTGAGCTTTTTCGAAAGAAACATTATTTGAAAAAATTTTAAAGAAGAAGATACAAACGTGAGCTCAAAGGGGACATATAGTTCAAAAAGTCAAAATACTTCGAAAATATTGCCTAGGAGAATTCGAAAGAATAGGCAACACTGGTGCAGCCCAGAGAATTTTTGAATACGAGATTTTAGGGACCTATTTAGTACGAACCTGTAGCTTACAGGTTAAGTCGCATTGGTCATGGGTCAGACACTGATTGAAGACGGACAAGGGATGGTTCGGAATCGGAGACAGAATTACGCAATTTTATGACTTGTTTTTGAGCAAAAATATCGGAACATGTATCTAAACAAATTTAAATTTACCAAAAAAGGTTTTTAATTAGAAAACTAAAATAAAAGAAAAGTACAACATGTATCTAAACAAATTTAAATTTACCAAAAAAGGTTTTTAATTAGAAAACTAAAATAAAAGAAAAGTACAACATTTTGCGATATACCTGGTACTTATTCCATGTAATTCGGATTTGTTGCCACTAGTTCCTTAACTAAAATTAACTAAAATTCTGTTTTGCGCAAATGAAATAACAACAGTGCCTTTTTTTAGTTAAACGTGCTCAATGACAAACGATACAAACTTCAACGAATGATGTCCTTCCGAGTACATTCTCGTGTTGATTTTCATTACATACATAGCTATACATATGTATATCTCTAGAACAGTGATGGCGCGAGGCGATGGAATTCGATTCCCTAGCTCAAGAAGAGGTCAAAGTGTTATTAGCTTTTTTGTATGGAATTAGGTCAACGAGGCAGCGAATGCATACAAATGCATTTTATGAAGGAGTGAGCAATATACAAATATAGATACAAAGAAAAGAGAGAAAATATAGGTGAAACAGCAGGGAAAATTCACATCAAAGGACGTTTGTGTTCCAGGCGGTTCAAGGCGAAAAGGATCGATACGGAAATGCGTTTAATGTTGGGACGGTATATACCATCGTCAGAAGAAACTATAGGGGAGCACCTGTATGATTTTACTTGCATGGCAAGGACAACAGGATGTTGGACGTTGTGTGGTGTTGACTATTATAATTTATTCAGTTTCTATGTACCCTTATGCAACATCAGCACTCAACAGCTTTGATGTTGTAAGTGAGTATATATGTATTGAAGAGGCCATGTTTGCATCAAAGTTTGTTTAAAAGTTTTCTTAATTAAAATGTTTTACACAAATGATTGAAATAGTTATTTTATCAAACAGTCCAATCCTTAATGCTAAGTCTTCCACTTGGTTGATTTATTTCAGGCAAATCTGTATACTATAAAGCTTCAAACTTTCTATTCTAAAGACGCCTGGGGCAATTAATTCTCATTTGACCTCGGATTTTTGTTCAATAAATTCTGAAATCCTGTCAACAATTTCACTGTGTTTTTGGTAATCTTGGTTTGAAGTGTTTTTTGTGTAAATATACCTTCTTTTTTGAATAATAAACGTACAAAATATAAGAACTTGATTTATTATTGGAATAAAATGCGACAAAAAGCTGGAGTATAGGTTGGTTGTAGATGAAACTATAGTGATTGTAAACTATCGATAAAAATCGATTTATTTCGATTGTTTTTTTTTTTCTTGGATAAGGAAATGGTTTTGGGCATTGAATTGATTCAGAAAATAATTTAAAGTTGTAAAGAATTAATTTAATTTTTTTTAAATATATTTTCTGATTTAATAAATAGAATCGACATGATTTTTTTTTTTTTTCAAATTTACCAATTTAAATGTTCACAAGCATTTAAAGAATACGATTTTAAGTTTTCAAATGTAACACCCAAAAAAAATGTAAAACAAAAGTAATGAACCCCAAACTTCAATCAACTTTTTGTTGACAGTTTTGCTTAGATTTCGGTTAGACGGAACATCAAAATAAATTCAGTAGGTGCCTATGAATTTAGAAATAAAAATGAGGTTCTATGGGTTAGTTTAGATAGAAGGACTGACTGTTGATCTTGTCACCGTCACACTTAGGTCCGTTGTGATACTCTAGGAATTTGTATTCCACTTAATGTAAAAACCTATGTGTTTGTTAGCAGTCAAACCATAGCACCGTTGATGAAGTTCAAGAGGCTATTATTCTTTATTTAAATGAAAAGGTGCTGGACAGTGGCAAAGGAAGTGTAATTTATCCTCATGTGCTTCTTTATCGCTGAACCCTCTTCAAAGGTCGTTAGTACTGTCTCGCATTTTATGTTATTGTACCCCAGTAAGTTGTGTCCGGTGATTATATTCTGACAAGGACACGAAGATGTTTCTTGTTCATTTGCATAATTTTGTCTGTCCTCTGCTTATTGAAATTGGACCATAACTATCTAGTTGTGCCGCATGTTTCGAGCAGATTCCACCTCTCATTTGTTTCTTCTAAAATTTTAATACCAATATCCTATTTGATGCTGCACCTTGGAATCTTAATATGTCGTTCGGCTTGACGAAAAGCGACAATCTCGTTCTCGCCAGTTCATCAGCTCTTTCGTTTCCTTGTAGGCTAATTTCTGTGACCGGGAACCCAGTAATGTCTAATGTTATTCTGCATGCCAAGAACTCTAAGCTCTTCGTGACAGCAAGTTACGAGCTTTGAATGCATCTCGTTGACAGAAATTGCTTTTATTGTTTCTTGGCTAGCAATAAAGAGATTGATATCGACATCATTTATATTTGCGTAGCTGCTTTTGTCACCGCCAAGACCTCAGCCTGAAAAACGCTGCAAAAGACCGAAAGTCTGGGTGAGCTAGCTAGTCCCAGAGTTTCCGAGAAAATTCCCCCAGACTCATTACTAAAAGGTTGTCTGTTTTTCAACTCCTCTCTATTAGGAAAAGAGTTGGTGGAGGGTCTGTTAAAGCTTAAAGGGGTTGTTGTTTAGTCTTTGCAAACATTAATTCCCACATATCTCTGAAGAATCTGAGTATGGCCCGTTGTGCTTTGTTTCCAGTGGTTATTCTATTTTTCAAATCCTAATCAACATTTTGATATATTGAACATTGCTGTACGTGTTTCAAAACTTAGTATGAGTAAAAAAAGGTTTTTTTTCTGAAATCCACAACCACTCTCACTTTTGTCATGTCTCTAATCTTCTAAACTCGCACTATATTTTGTAAACGGCTCTAATGATTTGGATGACATTTTTAGTGTTGATTTGTGTGAAAAGGAAAAAACTGTAAAAATTATTGCTCAAACAACGGCTCTAAAGATTGCTGTTGGGGTCATTCATTTTTGTTTGTATGAGTAAAAAAAAATAATATGTTTTTTTTAATTCACACAACCACGCCCACTTTTGTCATGTATCTCTATCGCATATGTACATGTGTCTAGAAAACGGCTCAAACGATCTGAATGAAATATTAAGAGTTAATTCGTATAACTAAGACAAAATAAAAAAAAAAAATTAATTGAAATCTACCCACTGCCACGCCTATTTTTATATACTAATCTTTGTTTATACATATACCTTTCATATATACAAATAAATTTTTAATAACAGCAATTAGTTTTATTCTAATGATCTAATTTTAATGACTAAAATGTTTAAATAATAATAATATAATTAAATAGTTTTAAATATACCTACTATTTTATTTAAGTAAGGAAAGTATAACGGGCATATTGGCTAGTATCCTATAAATAGCATTTCAATTTTATAGTAACTTAACCTGATTCAAAGAGATGTGACACATCATACTCTTGGACTCGAACGCTTTTTTGTAACACCCTGTTCCAATAAATATTATTTGTCTGATATAGTGGTCTCAGGTATAGTCTATTGATTAAGTATTTCCTAAAAAACAGGGCAGTAAGGAACTAAGACGGTCATTGGTTCTTATGGAAAACCTCAGAGTGCTATTAAATATGAGGGTTCATTTTTAATGGGGGGGGGGTGCAAAAGCACCCTTTTCATTATAAAATACACCCTCAAATTTAATAACACTCCAAGGTTTTCCCATAGCCAATGACCCATTTATTGATTTTTACAATAAAAACCCATGAACATCCTAGTTCCTTTTTAAATGACATAATCAATAGCCTACTATCACGTGTGGTAATTTCATTAAAATCGCACATTAGAGTTGCAATATAACGATAAATGTACCCCCTTATGACTCTGTCAACAATATTAACATATTTACCATCCTTTACTAACCAACAGAAATTATTGCGCGGAACTATAATCTTGTTGGTATTCTTTGCATATTACTCTACTCCTCTACCGTGTTTTAATAAATGATTCCCCACTTGTGATTCATCATTCAAATTTATTCGTACAGTTTCTTTTTCAATGTACGAGTATCTAAGCCTGACCCAGGAATCATGCAACACCATTTTTATATTTCTATTATTTGTTTTTTTTTTTTTTTAGTTTTGGCTTTAGTAGTTGTGGCAGTTTCCCCTGTATTTTCAAATATATGTATTTTTTTTCAACCATTGTATTTATTTTTTTTCTCCTCAATATAATTTTTACTTATACCGTTTTTTTTTTTTTGTATTTACAGGTAAGTTAAAAATTTAAAAAATTAATCCTGGATTGGGTAAGTTGATTACCTAAACATAAAAGTAGTTTAAATTTAGTTTTTGTATTAACTTTATGTAGGTATGAACAGAATCTGGATTTTATAAATATAAGTTGGTATTTAGTATAATTTTACAGAAATATTTTTTCAAATAAGGCTCCTCGAATCGCCCGATTTCGGATGCTTAAAAATACTGTAGTAATTTGTTTCAATAGAACCAGCGCAGAGACAATAAGTGACAATAATTTCTTATAAACATCATCAAAGAATTTATACATTTAAAATTATTCTAAAATAATTCTTTGACTTTATCACAACAACAGCAACTTTCCTTCATGGAAAATGGAAAACTTTATTAATCTTATAAATAGCAGTTCCTTGCCAATTTAAGTTTCTAAACTAATTTTATAGATCCACTCAGTGTTTACTATTTCAAATACACTACATATAGACCAAAAATTAATTACTGTCTCAAAATAAGTAACCATGAAATTGCTTAAAATGCGCAACAAAAAAATATTTTTTTAAGGAAAATATTTTCCCCCTTGTTGCTTTAAAAAAAAGCAAAACGGTAAGTGGGTTGCTTGAGATAGAAGGTTTGAGGAGGTTTTTATTTTTTGTAAAGAGATGTGCCTCTCATTTGGGTTTCATACAAATGCACATATGTATATTGTATAAGTAGATATAGATTGTTCTTCCTTATAGCAATACTTTTGCTTATAAGAAAAAAAAAAATACAATATAAGCGAAAAAAAAGGCTCGAAAAGGATATGCAGGGAGCATTTTCTGGCAAGCTTCCAGAATCTATATACCTACGAAAAACATGATGAAAAACAAGAAATAGAAAGCACTGTGTTCGTGTTCCATAACGAATTTACTTTCTTAAATTGGAAGCAATGAGAGCAAATGTAGTAGGGTGATTAAAAAAATCAACAATAATTCAATTCTTGGTTAAAAAAAGTTTTTTTTTCTCAAAACTTAACTAAAAATCAAATAAGTTTTAAAATATTCTACCAGCGATTTTCAATATTTTAAGTTAAAAGTCTGATTTGATCCGCAACAAATTTTAAGATCTGAATAATTCGAGTATTTGAATAAAATAGGCAACAGTGTAACGTTTGTTGGCCATTGAATTGGCCAGTTTATTTTACCTCAATTTTTTGACAGAGCAGGAGAATTAAATATTAACAGCATTCCTTACATAGAATTCACAACAACTCTCTTTTTTTTCTTCTTATGTAATTTATTGCGACTTAAAATAATAGAGCAAGCGAATCCAAAAATTTCAGTCTCAGTTTTTAAAGGGAAAAGTGAGAAATGGGTGGTTTTGAGATGAAGTTTTTTTATTGTATTTGCTTTTGAGTTTTTTTTTGTCAAATATTGAACTTTTGAATCACCCTAGTATGAACGACCTCATATAAAACCAAATTGTTCCAACATGTATTTTGAATCATTTTTGTTGGTGGTGGTGTTTTTTTTGTTCAAAGACGTATTTATAAACATTTTAAGGATTCTTGCATCATTTGCATTTTACTAGTTATCTAAGTACTTGTTTCGTTTTTTGTTTCATTTCTTTTTGTCAGACGATGCTCAGTACAGAACTTAGGGATCAAAATGTTTTTTAGTTGGTTGCTTTTTTTTCTTCACAACTTCACTACTTCCTACGTGGAGAGGGTTTTAAGTATTTAAAGCTATGAAATAGCTCTTTCCACTATAAATCCCTAAAAAAATAAGTACATACAATAACGAGCTGAACGAGAAAAAAAGCGATCTTTCTGTGGTAAAGAGTACATACCTCCGAAACATAAATATTGATAAAAATAAATTCTAAAAATTCGGCTAATTATGCTTTCGCATAGGTTGCTTGAAATATGCTTAAAGCTCCTAAACAAATTCTGACTCACTCATCGTACAGCTCAGTGGTCTAAAATAAATATTTAGCGCCTTTGGACTATTTCAATGCGATTAGAAAATTACTTAAAAGTTGGATTCAATATTAGTTCTGTGTGTTCAAGTATACATCAAGGGATGTATGAATTGATTGAGAAGGCATACGGGTCGCAAAAATCCACACAATTTCGTCAAATTTGTCATTTAAATTGACAAATTTGAATCGAGCATTATTCTAAGACCTTTGACATTTACTACACAAGAGTGTGTTAGACTCAATCAAGTAGGTACCTAGTTAAAGTGTATTTATCAGATTTAAAGAAAGAAATTACTTTCAATTTGTATAATTACAAGTATATAGAAATATGTGAACTTCATCATATCAGCATCAGCATATAAAGGAGACTGGGAGTGTTTTATGGGTGACGTAAGATCATTGGCAAAAATATTAAAAAGAAGAAGACCCAAAAGACTACCCTGCGGAATGCCAGAACTATATTCTATATTCCTTAATAGAAAGTCATCAATGGCAATTTTTTTGAGACATCAATAAAATTTTACAAAATCCAACAAAGGAACTTAGTGTGGAATTCAAATGTCTCAAGTTTAAACAGCAGAAACAGACACGTTTCCATACAATATTAATTACATATGCATGTTAAAAAAAGCCATATTTGAAGTGTTGTATCGCCCAGTGTTGACATTCACATAGAGATATCTTAGTTAAAAATTATTATGGCCACCAAACAAAATATACTAATTTGCCAAATACGGTCCAAATAAATGCAGTATAAACACTAAATAACCTATTTTTTTTATCGAATCTTAATTTGTGGTTATTAAGCTTTGAAAATAATGAAGTTAAAAAATAGAAAAAAAAAATAGAAAAAACGGAAGCTTTTAAAGATGAACTCCATTTCTTTGTATGGAAACCCATTTTTATTTTCCGGGTTTTTGCAAGTTTGTGTCGACAAATTTCTAGTTTTAAACATTTTTAGCAAAAAAATGAAATGTTTATTAATTTTGAAAACATTTTTGCGTATAATAATACCGTTTCCAGTACATTTTCGAGAAATTTTGAGAAAGATACTTCAAAAGATATGGAAAGATTAAAAACCCTTTTTTCAGCTAAAAAAACAGACATCAGGATATCGTAATCTCGGAAAAAGGTAGCATTTTTGGCAGGAGTTTCAAAGTCTCCGGTAAATAAAATTTATAAAAAAAAAAAAAAACAAAAATGCTAGAACATTGCCTATAAGAGTCAGAAAACCTGGACGAAAAATAGCAAAAATGGCACAGGGTGAACGAAAAATAACGGAAATAATGGGAAAAAAATGTCCTGAAAGGTGGCAGAAAATCTTGTCACGACCAACGACACGAAGATGACGCAACTTCATTTAAAAGAAATGGGGTTTTGTTGCCACCTTCCCAGACAATAAACTGGACTGTGGAAAGCAAATTCAATTATTTCTTTTCTAACGACGGTGCTTCGTTGTACCGTAGTATCTGAAATTTTAATTTCCCCTTTCTGAATCAAAAATGTCAGTATCTGCCTTGTGTTTTTCTAATTTGTATACAGATTTCCGTTATTTTCTGTTCATGTCGCGCCGTTCTTCATTTTTTTCGTCCAGGTTTTCCTACTCTAATAGGCAATGTTCTAGCATTATCGACTATTTGTTTTTAATAAATTTTGTCTACTGCTGACTTTGAAATTCCTGTTAAAAATGCTTTCTTCTTCCGAGAATGGCCAGTCATTGATTACGAATTCTTTATGTCTGGTTTTTTAGCTGAGAAAAGAACTTCTTTCTATATTTTTTAAAGTAGGTAGCTTTGCCAAAATTTCTGGAAAAGTTATTGGAAACGGTAATATTATGCACAAAAATATATATATTTTGCTGAAAACCTGAAAAACTTAAAAAAAAAAAACGGAAAATAAAAATGCCTTTTTCAATTTTTTTTTTTCAATGTTTTCACTCTACAATTTTAAAAGCCTAGTAACCACAAATTAAAATTCAGTAAAAAAAATAACTTTTAACTTTGTTTGGTGGCCGTAATAATTTGATCATCCACTGTATATTACCTACTTTCAAGGAACTTGGGATAAGCTGATAGATTTGAAAGACCTCTATATTTTTTACAAAGTTCTTCGAATTACAATTATGAATAATTGGTACAATAGTCTAAGAGGTATCAACGTTTTCAAGAAGTCATTTTAATATGACCATGACCTGTTTTTTTTATATGTATGTTCTCTCTAATCTGATGAGATAACTGCGTTGCGCATTGAAAGAACCAAATGCGATTTCTCGGCTTTTACTGAACCTATAGCCATAAAATGTTGGTCTGCAATCATTTTTGAAATCTCTTTTTAAGTGAAAAGTTAGTGTCGAAAAACTTTTGAAATTATTTAGCAAAAAAAATCTTTTTTGAACGAAAAAATATTATTTTTTTTTTGTTAAGTACTTGATTTTTAATGTCTAAGCTTTAAGAATAATGTTATAGGTACAAAGTTTTTATATCTTGCAAATATTTTCTTTAGAATAAATTACGGTTTGTGCGGAGCTGCAAAATAATAAAGGATTCTTGTAGAAGGACACGATACAAGTGTTTTATTATTTGAGAAGGCAGGTATATCTCCTATCGTTAATTGAGGAGAGCCAACAGCCGAATCAATTATATCAACAGCATTAACAGCTGATTCACCAACTTTGCACCCAAATTAACGATAGCAGCACCAACAACATTATTAACACCACGCGACACCTAAGGCACCATTAGAGTCTACAATATCATTACTATTATCGTCATCAGTGGCAGCAACAATGAAGGACTTCACAACATATGAAAAACCATTAATTGCAAATGTCATAACCATCAGCACCATCCCTGCTGACAGCACTACACTTGTCATCACCATAAACAAAACCCTTTTTAGTGCCGTCAGCATTTTACAAGCGGCAAGGTCCTGTTGATGTGACCTTTAGTAGATGATTCACCTTCGCAGCATTTTTCGTTTTATTAATGTTAGCCGCATAAGCATCAGCTTTGTTGTCATCTAAAACTCACTTTGATTTAAGAACAGTTCCAATTTTGTATTTAGAATTTGAGTTTTCTTTAAAATTAAAAAAAATAATATTTTTTGCTAAGTTAGAGGAATTTCAAAGGGTGGTCTTTTTAGATAATAGAGTTTTTCGCAATGGTCATCTTTCAAATTTCGAAAATTTAAAAAAAAATTAAAAGGAAATCTATCAAAAAAACCGAAAAAAAAATTTCAAAAATCAAAAAAAATATTTCTAGGGGTGGTCAAATAAAGTTAAAGAGTGGTCATTGATGTCCAAAAAAACATCTATCGAAAATCGATTTTGAGGCGCAGCGTTCTTTTGGCCCACCATTTTTCAAAATCGATTTCCTCGAAAACTGTGGATGGTCAAAAAAGTTAAAGGATGCTCATTTAAATGGTCATCTTTTCCAAAAAAAAAAAATTGAACACTTTTGCTGGCCAAATGAACACAGCTGATTTTTTTTAACTGCTGACAACGATGTAGCAGTTGTACTCGTAATATGTAATTAGATCATCACAGATTTGGTCCAACATGATTTCTCCATTTTAGCTTTTCCATTTTACCTATATATTCGTCAATTCAAAATGAATCTGTTAATTATTTCAATGCTAAGCCAAAAGTCTTACTAAAGAAATCCTGCAAATCAGTGAATGGCATTAATCGGCCAAATACATCCGATCAAAAATTTCTTCAGAACCTACGTGACGTGACTTCAAGTTTGATTTTCAATGTGGGCAAATATTATATAGAAAAGTGATTCTAAAATTTGTTACTTGATTAAAGTGAGTTTACTCGTATGCACTCGTACATTATAACATTCACTCTATTTTCACTGTTCAACAATTTCAAATAACAACACTTAAAAAAGTTTCACAAAAATGTTTTTCTTTTCAAAAATTCTTCTTTTTGAAAAACAAGAATAAAATAAACCACAGCCTAATTAGTTTGTAAAACTTTATATTTACTTCCATTGAATTGTTTATCTTTTGAAAGTCTTTCGGAGCTAAACTTGCTTAATGTTTTCACTAAAGCAGCTTAAGGGTTGCAAAAATTAAAAGAAAAAGCACAATCAACTCGCATTCAACATATACATATGTGGAGCTGTGCACACGCTGCCTCCATTATAATTTGATTGCAACCAAGTCCCACACCTCAATTAATGTGTGTGTGGAATCCTTGACGCTTTTATTCACACCCACTTAAAAAACAAAACAAGAAAAAAATATAAAACCACTAAGGAGGTGTTGACGGTTAAAGAATCCCTTAACTGAAGATGGATGAAAAAAAAACATACCGACATCGACAGTCCTCAACTTGAAGTTTTAAGGCCAAATGTTAAATAGCTCCAATTAGCGGTTATTCAGGATTTAAGATGAGGGATTAAGGTTTGTTGTTTGTTTTTTTTTTTGTCTGTCGAATATCAGGAACAATTCAGGAGCCAAATTAATGATTCGAGTGGTCGTAATATTTTGTCACTATGCAACTCTTCATTCAATATTATGTTCATGAATGACCTGTATTCAAAAATCAACGAACTTCTTGACCAATAAGCCAATTAAAAAGCTACCCTTGCTTTGACAGAGGTACACACAATGTGAAGGAAGCTGTTGAGACGAAGGTAAGCCAACGCTAACGCCCGTCATCACTGCCAGTTTAATGAGCGCATCATATCCTTCATTCCTTTTCCACACTGGTTGAAAATAAAGAAGGATGGCATTGATGGTTATACCTCTGACTCAACTTCATTCCTAATATTATAATACCTGTGATATTTGAAAGGATTGATGACAGATCCAGATGAGATCGCAGATGAGTGTGCGTGTGTGTGTGTGTGACTGACAGATGAGTGTCTCACGAGTGTAAAAATATGCGGAGTTTCATTTGAATTTTCACGGTACTTAAGTGATAACTGTCACAGTCACAACTACAATTTTGTTTGTTTGTAAAGAGCTGTTGAAAGCTCCTTCGTCAGTTATAGCGATGATTACTTTGATGACAATTTTTCGCTTCGGGTATATCAAAGGACAAAGACATTTTTTTTTGTTTTCCTTTTATTATGAAGAGGGTGGAGAAAGCTGTACGTTAGTCACAATTTTGTTACGTTAAGGAAATATATATAAGATAGGGGAGAGGGGGAACCTTTGAACACTTTTTGCTTTCGGGTTTCATAAAAACCTAAACGTTGTAATTATTGGACTGTTAATGAATTTTACTTTGAGATATGGAATTAGTCTTTGGTTTAAACTAATAATTGAGTAAATCTAATATAGATTTATAGTTTGTGTTTTTTTTAATGAAGTTTAATGAAAGTGCCACTCATGTGGGGCACCTTTGAATAGTCTTTTTTGTTACATCGGGCAAACCTACGCTGCGCTCGCTGTATCGGCATAGTTGATAACATTGTTGTAACAGTCTTGGAAAAGTTAGAAAAAGCTCTCCGTGATAAGATTCAAAGAGAGTTGTCAATAACGAAGAAAGCGCCTATCACATCAATGGGATAAAACAGAAACTTCAACAAGACAACGAATTTACCATTTCTCAAGAAAGGACTTCTGCCAAACTTATTGGCTGAATGGCGAAATAATCGTAAACCTGAGAGAGGTAATACAAATCTTAAAACTACACTAGAGAGTAAATAGGGCCGAAAAACCACAAGTCTTGACGATATGCAAGGTATGGATGCTCATAGTAACCTTTTATTACGGACTTATTATGCGATTGCGTGGCGTGGAATAGTGATGTGCAGGGTCGTAGCTAGATGGAATTATGTAGGGCAGAGTTAAAAGTTATATTTGATGGAATCAAGCAAAAAATTTGACTTATGACAGGATCGTTGTCACTGTCACTGACATTTTTTGGGGACAACACTTGTCGCTTGGCATTTGTATTTTCTTTTGCATGGAGCAGTCTCATTGCGATTTTTTCTGCAAATTGAAAACTGACGACGGATAAAAGATTGTATTGGTATTTTTTTTTTAAGTAAGTACAAGTGTTAAAACAAAATTGTTCCAGCAAAAAAAAATATATTACAGAAATAAACCAAACATAAGACAACTTTCTCAAAAACCTCGAGAATTTAACAGGTATGAATTTGAATGTGTTCTTGTAGTCTGCGAGCCGATCGTAAGATTACCTATCACATCGCGGCCATGCAAAGAAAAGGACGCCAACTTATATATCTTTATTGAAAACATTTACAAAACCACTGGTCATTCAAGCTTTACCAGGTTGCAACGGGTAGAAAATGCACTTTTCAGTTTGCATTTTTGGCTAAGTGAACCAGCAAGTATAAGCAACTTATATAAATGGGGTTTCAGAAGTTATTATACTTTTCTCCAATACACCCCTAAAAAGAAAGTGGCAGTAGTAAAAATTTTTGTATGACCATATTTTTAAAAAATGCGTTTTTTACACAATTTTGTATAGTTTCCATTTTTCATATTTTTTTAGGAACAGAAAAATAACGTCCTTAAAAGTGGGCCAAAAGTGGGCGGGGCAAACGTTTTGCTTCATGATTTGATCTTAACCTGTTACTGAGCCAATTCATTTTTTTGTCTTGCAAATTAGTTCAAAATTAAATTTTTGTCAAAAGCTTCCATAAATGCAGTTTTGTTCAGAAAATTATAAGAAACTAAATTATCTACAACTTTTGTAAGGAACACATCCCGCATTTAAATCATGTTTAGGTGACATAATCACTGCCTGCGTGGAATGGGCGACGGATATGGAGATGGAATAGATGTCAAAAATGCTACAGTATGTGTCAAAAGTGCTGCAGTAAAAGTTTAACAATTTCAACTCTTGCAGCTCCGGCTGCTTAGGCAGTAATGTCACACTATACTAGGTTCAAGACCATTTTGTCCAGTGCAATGAAGAGTCAGACTCCTTAGCGAAAAAAAGGTACCAAAAACGAGGCCAAAGTGGCTAAGTATAAAATTAAAAAAAAGAAGGAGGCCAATAGATAGAAATCTGGAATTAACTCTTGAAGCTGAGAGAGCCCTAGCTTTTTACTTTAGGAAGCTACAACCAAGAAACATGCAGAAAGAAGTTGCATTTCAAGTCTAGTGCATTCTCGTGGATCATGCCATGAATCTATACTAAATTATCATTTTTGTTCACCTGATGTGAACGTTCTCGTGAAGCTGTGTGTAGAGTTTTCGTTCACGAGCAATCCCGTACAAAATGTACGGGAACTCTCTGTTAACAGTTGATACTTTGATGACAAAGGTAACGTCAAACGTTCACAACACATTCACAAGTCTGTACCAGTGAGAAATGTCAAAAAAAAACTTTTTTCGCTGGTGATTGTTCACTTCACGAAGAAGTAGTGACACCCACCCCACTGCCGTGCCTATTTTTCTTTCTTTCGTCTTCATTTCTCGGAAACGGCTTCAACGGTTATTGTAATAATTTTATCAAATTCATTCTTTTAATAACCAACAACAATTACACCGATAAAACCATATTTTTCGTTTTGTTTTGATTACAAGAGTAACATCTTAGTAAAGTTATGATTACTAATAAACAACAGATAAATCTTGAGACAAAGTGATATAGCCCAGGAAAATTAGACTTTCACTTCGAAAAAATTTCGACAAAGCATTTTTCTCAAAAATTTATTGCTCCAGGATTTTATGAGCATTAATATTAGCTCATTAGTTTTTGAATAAAAAATATATCTGCTGCGATATTAACAAAAAAAACCGTTATTTGTCCATTTACAGTACAAAATAAAAAGTGTTACTTTGATACGCTATAATAAATAAACCTACAGAGTACATTAATAGCTAATTTTTTAGATTTAATTTTTGAAGTTATTTTTTCATGATTTTGTTGTAAAAGGAAATTTCATCGAGTTGTTGAACAAATGCCAAATCACTTTCTTTTTCAAGACCCGGCCCAAATATACAAAACTTTTCAGGAAATGCTCTCCACCAAAATTCAGCATTGTCGGATTTTTTTTTGTATTTCTGCCATTTTTTTTGTCAATTCTTTGGATTAACAACTCATTCAAATGTGCCATAAAACAGTTTTGCATTATTTCGAATACTAACATTTATTTCAAGCCTTGTGAAATACATTTTTGCTTGCGTCAATTCTTTAGACATACATTTTTTTTCATACAAAAAAATCTGTAGTACCTACCCTGTAGTGTTCATATTATTTGAATTCATCAGAACTGAATCAATGAATCACAAATAAACAATGATTTTTTGTAAACAGACAACTATCGCCAATGCTGTCATTTATGAAACAAAAGAAAAATAATCATCTAACCATGACAAAACCTTTGGTGTGATTACATTGCGTGATGAAATTTTAAATACATAACTAAATAAGATGATCTAATTTATTAAATACTTAACATATTAAGAGTGACATCAACTTGATGATGAGTGTGGACTTTTCAATATTCGAAAACAGAAACAAAGAGTCTGATGCAATTGAATTAAATGAAATAAATGCATTAAATTGAGTAAAGGCCACAAAAATTAAGAAATAGTCTTTGAGTACAAATAGTTTTCTTAAACACAATTTCTTGTTATTATTCTTATAGCCATAGGGTAAAATTGCGCATATTCTGACGGAAGTTCGACGTCATACGGTTACAATCGCAAGATAACACCGGGTCCTTTTTCGATCAAGTATCTAATCAGCAACAAAGATGCTGCTTCTGACGTCATATTTTTAAAAAGACCAAAAGCAAAAACACACAGCTAATAAAGAGGCACCAAAAGCGGCGCTGCATAGAAGGACCAAAGTTGCTCACAGGCCATACGAGCAAAAGATAGAGAGAGGACCATCAGCTTCTCAGAAGGAAGGAGAAAGAAGATGCATGCAGAGCACATGATAGAAGAAACAGAGAGATGGACTTCTTTGAAAAAGTTAGGAATTTTTACGAAAAGTTAAAAAGCAGCTTTCTGACGGCTTCAGAATGGAACATCGTTGTAAAACTGGGGAAATTTTGATGAGTCCTCTGAGTCCTCAGAAATAAATTCTTCAACAAGGACGCTACAAAAGTAGAGCGACAGGGACAGCAAACGATGCCATATTTCTTGCCGCTCTTTTGACATTTCTCTTCAGTCAGTTTTGCCATTTTATGATGGAAAGATATACGAGCCAACAACGAGTCGAAATTATTAAAATTTACTACCGAAATTCGGAGTCAGTGGCCTCAACGTTAAGAGCGCTACGTCCAATTTATGGTCGTCATAATCGTCCTAGCAGATCAACAATTGAGCGTCTAATGGAAAAATTTTAATCCACAGGTACAGTACAAAATATTCCCGTGCCAGTGAGACAAAGAAGTGCCCGTAGTGTCGAGAATATTGCTGTCGCTGAGGCTTCAGTTGCAGAAAGCCCAAATGTGTCTCTCACACGTCGTTCTCAAGCATTGGGCATCTCTGTGACGTCGTTGTGGCGAATTTTGCGAAAAGATCTTGACCTACATCCTTACAAGATTAAATTGACGCAAGAACTGAAGCCGCTTGACCACCAGAAGCGTCGTATATTCGTGAATTGGGCTGAGCAACAACTTGAAAATGATTCGGATTTTCATCGAAAAATCATCTTCAGCGATGAGGCTAATTTCTGGCTGAATGGCTTCGTCAATAAACAAAATATGCGGTATTAATCAGGCAGCAATCCACACGTACTCCATGAGTCATGGTGTGGTTTATGGGCCAGCGGCGTCATTGGGTCGTACTACTTCCGTGATAATCAAGACCGACAGGTTACTGTGAATGGGGATCGCTACCGTTCAATGATAACCAAATATTTTTGGCCCCAATCGGATGATATGGACTTGGAGGACATGTGGTTCCAATAGGACGGCGCCACAAGCCACACAGCGAATGTCACAATCAATTTATTGGAAACCAAGTTTGGAGAACGTGTTATCTCACGAAATGGTCCTGTCGCTTGGCCGCCTCGGTCGTGCGATTTGACGCCGTTAGACTATTTCCTGTGGGGCTACGTCACGTGTATGGTCTATGCGACGATTGATGAACTTCGTACGAATATCGAACTCGAAATTGCAGCAGTATCGGCCGATTTATGCTTGAAAACCGTCGAAAATTGTGTTCTGCGTCTGGACGTGCCCGTGGTGGCCACGCAAAAGAAATCGAGTCCCATACATAATGGCGTCGAACGTACTTTCACAGGAATAAAGAATTTCATTGATATCCAAAACCGTTTTTGTTTTATTTAAAAAACTTTTGTAGCGCTCTTATTGTAAAACCCGATATATAACGAAACATTTTGATAAAACATCTTCCTGAGAACATCGTCTTGATACTCAGGGAGCTTTGTGTTTATTGTCCCCAACCACTTGGACTTTCTTAGTTCAAAATGTTTTCTAAATAACATCCCTTGAAAATATCTCTTGGAACCTCACTTGACTTTTCCGAAAACGTTTAATGGGCAAATCCAAACTCAGAGTTGTTTCATCACGTCACAATCTGTTGAGATATGTACATTAAATAATGTTGAGAAACAAACCTCTTAATGTTTGGCACTAAAATTACCTCAAGTCTTAAGTGTCCTCACCTAAAATACATCTTCCCAATCGTTATAGGTTTGTACTTACCTTAGTTCTTGTTGGTGATTGCCATTTAATTTTCAAATATCGCGTTACTCCAGCATTGACAACCACCGCAAATTAAAACGCAAATATACATTGAAATTACACACCAGCACCTGTAATTAGATTCGTTTAATGCCTTTCGGCACAGAGAGTATGCAATTACAAATGTTTGACAATTCAATGTGGACCTGTCCCAGATCCCAGGAATGTCTATGTCCACAGAGAAACTGATGGCAGGCATTATACTGGTGTATATATAGCTAACATAAAAAAGGGTAGGTAAACCAGAGATGGGTACTAATTACACTCGGAAGGAACCAGTTTCATCAGCTCTCTATAATTATAGTATAGCCACCCAACTGGTGCTACCTGTGTTATATAGGGTGGATGTTGGGTTCGGAAGTAAAACAAAGTCTTTCCGATGCCATCAGCGTTGACTTAGTTCCCTGGCACATCAAACAACACCTGATGTATTATGTAGTGTAAGCACCGCTGCATCACACTACACCTCGCCGATAGTAACAACCATCGCATCGCCACCTTTCTAAATAGTTAAGTCGCGCGCTTGCAATAAGTGATTGATGATGGTTGACGGTAAGCAATTAATTTAAGGCCAAAACACCTCGGATGTGTTGATTATATGGCACCATCATCGACACCAACGATTGCGGACGCTGATTATTATTAAGGCTCGCCTTGAATAGTCAAAGAGCTTGTGTTTATTGGATTCCAGAATATTAACTAATATAAATTCTAAACACTTGTGTTTTGAAGGAAATTGATATGGTCATACCTGACTGTGATTGTTTTAATCTTAATGAAGATACTATTGGCAGCACCATTTCATTTTAATTTAGTATATCGTTTAATGAAATCCGCACCCGCATAAATCTGGTGGCACAACAGCTCGTGGAGAACCAGGGCCTATTGACTTACAACTCTCAGCCATTCCTGTGTGCGTGTTGTTGACAGGAATTGAGGGGACATACAATTTATTGGCGAGTCCAAACGGCTAAATGAGAAACACTTATTCATGACAAGTATACTCTTGGAGGATTTTTCAGTTCCTCGCAAACATTTCTGTTTTAAGGTTGCTCTCAGACAACCATAACTGCTAACCTTTGATTCAAATGGCGAAGAATTTCAACAGACTCCTTTGTTGGGTACCGGGTCATATGGAAATTTTAGAAAATTATAAAGCTGTTGAAATCACCAAAATGCTACCTCTTTTACTGATCTTAAGAAATATCAAGACTTACTGGTCGAACAAAATAGTGTTGTTCAAACTGCAGCTTCTAACACTGTCAAAGCGAAAAGGTAATAATATAGTATAGCTAAGTAACAGTCATTGTGTTCTAGGGGTTAGATGGACAGTACTACCACTTGATTGACGAAAAAACAGATCTAGCTAACATTGGGATCTAAAGTGATCTTGGTATTGGATTGTGCAGATTGGATATTAAGATTAAGTCTAAGGACGGACTTCCGACTTTTCTGTCGCAGATACTAAAAAATTGATCGCAGTTTAGTAGGATTTTGTGGTGCGTTCCATATTTTGCGCCTGAATAGCCGTGTGACAGAAAATCGCACGTGCGTTCCTAGCTTAATTCCGTAATAGGTGTCACCATATGGCCTCAAGTGACGTGGCATTCTAAAAAACTAGCACGCAATGAAGGTTGAAGTGTATTCAACCGATTTTTATAGAAGCTGTGTTTGGTCGAGGAAGAAAAAGAATCGAGTATTCACGTTTTTTCTACATGTCCTGCTCAATCCCAAAGATGCACCTAGGCTTTATCCGGAAGAACTTCTACAGGTGATTGTGGCTATATTTTTGAAGCTTAGTCCTTCAAATTAGCTGTCATTTATTTATTTTATTTTTTAACAAAACAAAACACTGAATATAGCGTTCAACGACATGTGCAAATAATTAAATTGTTGTATGAAAGTGGGTCTTTTGTTCGACGAACATCTCATGCGCTTCGACCATTTTACATTCGCCATGATTGTCCTTTTCGCAGAGGAATATTTGCAACGTATAAGATAAATTCGAGTCGACCGGTTCCGTGTACAATCCGCCAACTCCCATACGTAAACGAAACACAAAATCTACCGAATATATCGCTGCTATCCGTGAGAAAGTTCGGAAAATGCAAGTGATCTTCGAAAATGGTTATATCACAAGAAGGTGATGTGAATTGGGCACCGAGATCGTACAATTTGAGCCCGTTAGGCTTCTTGTTGTGGTTTTTTCTTAAGTCACAGGCTTATGGTCATCAAACACAAATCACCCCTGACTGCCTGAAAAGGATAGAGTGCTGCAACTGGAGCTGCAGCTGAAACTGGAATAGCTGTCAAAAAATATCGTACGTGATTTTTACTCCCCCACAATGTGCTGTACTGATTTCTGAAATTTGTGTTAGAAAGTGCGAGTTTAATTCAACACCAAAATAAAAAGAAAAATAAAAACAAAAATAGAAATGGATACCTAATGATAAAATGGAAGCAAAAAATAGTTTAAAGTCCTTGTGGGTGATTTAAAAGAGTTTGAAAATAACTTCAACCCCCATGTAAACACTCGGTTGCGCTCGCAATTTTGAAACGTCAAAAAAGCTACATGCAAAAGTTAAAAGCTGGCCAACTTGTCCGGCACAGCGTCGGGTTGTGTTCGTATCATTAGATTTTTGTGTGTTCAACATTATGACATCTTTCGAAAAGACCTGAAAATTCTCTTTGAGCTGGAGAAATTTGAAAAAAAGTTAACAAAAGCATTGAACCATGAACAGCACCACTTTTTGTTACAAACGTTATTTTTGTGTATAAACGGCCACTTTGCCATTATTTCAAAAGATCTAATGTACTGTTTTCGTAAAACAAATCTACATCTTTTAAATCTACTGCACTTTTATTTTTTGTTCTTACCAAAATTATCATTCATCGAAATTCAGTCCACTAATTTTTCAATTATATTCTTACGTCTTCCAGCTATTGGCTTGCTTTGATAACAATTGTGACAACATAATTAATTATATTATGCTCTTATTAATTTCTTTTGTTCTTATATTTTGAAAACAAAAGTTAAAATTGAAATATGCAGATCTTCTGTAAGAAAATTGAATATATTGCTTTTTTTTTGAAAACCTTCTTCGCAAAGTTTTCCGATCAGTGGCAATGCTGTGACAGAAAATTGTCACGACGATTTTTGACAGTGGTTCAAACACTTCGTGTTCACAGAAATTGTATTTTAAAGGAGAGGAAATAATTTGCTCTTTCATTGCGCTCTGTCAATGCAACTTTTTGAGTTAACCAATAGGAATTTGTGAAAATTTGCAGCAAATTTGATGATAGCTAATTATCCAACCTTAAATCCGGTTTTATTAAGTCCAAACATTTAAATAAATGTTAATATTATTTGCTCCAAAATATGCAATAAATCCAAGAGCTTTCTTTTTTAATTTACTTCCTAATATTTTATTATAATTTTATTTTATATTTTTATATCTGAGAGCAAAAAGAAAACATACAACATTTTAAAAGAAGTGAATAATATTTAAATTGAGTTAAAATGAACTCCGAATGGTACCTACTTTAAATAAAATCGAACTGATCGAAATTGGTTTAAAAAAATTGGATTTGACGAGTGAATAATATGGAATTGGGTTTAAATTATTTTAAATCGAGGTTTAAGTTTTAATCTGAGTTTAACGGGTACAAAATAAATATAATAATATTATAAGTGATGTAAGTGTCGGTTTAAACCCATTTTTTTTAGCTTAAATATTTTATTTTACTACATTTATGGCCTATTACCTAAACAAACACTAAAATTGCTTTTATCTAAGCTCCTTCTAAATTTTATCAGACATTTAAAAGTTTTTCAGTCTCACCAATGTAGAAAGGGGATGTTTAATGAACATTTTAATTAAACTGAGTTTGTCTGACATCCCTGGATATAAAAGAAGATGTTGTTTCACTCGCACATGTGAAGTGTATGAGAAAAAGTGAAAAAGCATTATGGATGAGGACAATTATTCTGACAGCAAGATATCAACTGTTGTTGGATGGAATGACTGCAGAAAAAAGACTTTATTGACACAAAAACGAGCTTTTAGTGTACAAAGGCATTTAAAATCTTCTTAAATTTAAAAGCATTTGGTGAAACCAAAAAACATCATTTTAAGGCTAAATGGCTTTTAAAATAATTAAAAGTCTAAAAAAAGGTGGGCATTAAATGGACACAAAATTATCTAATTCACAATTTTTTTTTATAATTAAAATTTAAAGATGTGACACGCTTAATGGAAAACCCTTAAGAAAATGGTTCGAGCACTTTCTAATTGATAGCGCTGCATCGTGTCAGAGTTCTACTAGTATACCTACTAGATAAAATTAAACTTATCCTTGCATCTTTTGGTTAAAACTGACGAAACAATATCAGTGGATAACATATTAAATTGAAATAGATTTCTTCTTTTTTAACTAAAATCGAATCTAGCTTTGGTTTTCTCCTACCAAAATGATTCTTTTTCTATACTAAAAGGTGTAAAAAGGGATATCTATGTAATATTTTTTTAAAACTTCGTATCCATCTCTCGGCTAAGAAAGAAAAAAAAATATCTCCAACTTTTTTTTCTAAAGGAAACAAGTGTTAATAATTCGCAATTGGAAGATTTTTAATTAAGATTATGACTTTGCAACGAGCGACAGTTTATTCAATTAGTGGAGTGCACTCAATCGTTTAAATGTGTAATCGTGAAAATATTATACCTACATCTGTACATTTGTGACTCGAATGACGCGACAGTGTGCTATAGCCTGAGAAGATTTTAATCGAGTTTATTTAAGAGTGGAAAATGGTAAGATATGACAAAGTCATGCTTTAATAATAATTCTCGTGATTTGTGGTTGAGTGCACTTAGATATATTAAGTGCGCAACTTATGCTTTATAAAGACCTTTAAATATGAGATATGGCTTTTGATAATTTATAGAAGAGATATTGCAAGCATTATGGGGTCAAATTCAGATCAAGGATGACAAAAAGATGGATATGCATAATATGTAGATAAATTTGTTTTTTGATTTATTGTTTCAAAGTGATGAAATTATAACTGTTTAGTGCCTGGTGTACCTAAAACGTTTGTTTTTGTTCGTAACATTAAGTTTTATTAAAACCTTTTAAATTATGTTTACCATGGAGCCATAATTTGGCCTAGTGTCTATGGAGTAACCAAATTCAATACTCAAACCTAGGAGGTGACCGGCAGACTTCCCATTCCATCGTGGCTCTCAGAATAATGTCGACCTATAAATTGGTTTTTAGGAACAAACAACTAACTTTTTTTTTTGCAATTTTTGTCTGGCTAATCGGGGTATTAGATAATGCCATAAAAAATCGGATGAGTATAACTTGTAGATTTCAAAACAATGAGTCGTAGAAAACAAAGTTTTTTTAATGATAGCCTATCCCATCATCATCTTCACGTCTTTCCCGTGGTCACAAACACTTTTGTAGGGGCTTAATCAAATATCTGACTTTTAACAAAACAAAATATGTTTTACCATTCGCCTACTACTTTAGATAAGTTGTCCAATCGTAATGTTCCCTCTATATAAAGAAATAAGTGAGTTAAACCGACAGCAGTCTCTATAAACTGTTTTGTTTCATCACTAATAAAAGAGGCATTTAATATTAATTTTTCTTTTTGTCGTTTTCAAGGCAGTCAACCAAATTATACATACTATTAGCTTTTCTTAACACATCTGGCAAAACATGAAAATAACCATCAACTAAATGTTTCACTTTTGTTTTCACTATCACAAATGTTTTTTTCTTTTATAACAAAAATCAGATGCTGGTGTGAAAGAAAAAATATGATTGTGTGATAAAATCATTTGTATTATGCTAATTTAATATAAATTATATTTATTTTGTTTTGTTTTAAAACTTTTCAACTGATTTTTCTTAGTGTGGGCTAATTTTTAATATTTGGCTGCTGCTACTTTTCATGCAATGAAAACCAATGTTTCCAAGGTTTGCAAATGAATACTTAGATTTGATTTGAACACCAAATTTTATTTTATTCATTTGAATGGTTTTAGATCTATCAAGTTTTTGCAATTTACGAATAACTGAAACTGAAAGGTACGTTTACATGAGGTAATTTTACTATTTATTATTTAAGCATCTTGGAACATGTATGTGCCCTTCTGCTCTATAATCACTACTTCTTACATACATGGCTCTGGACCTTTGGCACCTCGTATATATGGGAAATTTGATAAAAGAAAATGCCATCTAATTGGTCAGAAAAGTGTTTTGTACGCCCCAAACTCTCAACTTTACATAGACTAGTTCAGCGCTGATAAATTATTCTCTTGGCTCACTTGCAACACTAAGCATCAGTGAAAATCAAGCCTTACGTTTTGTTACAGCGCCCTCTATTAGTCAAGCTAGGAAGTTTTTCTTTGGGAAGATGGAGGATTACCACCGAAAATTCATTTCATTCATTCGGGAATACTTACACAATTAGCTAGCGGATAGGGGATCGTATGACCCGAATAATGTGGGAGGAGGAATAGCGTAATCAAAGTGGGATGATTCTCCTACTGCAAATTGCCCTGATGACCGACTTTCATAGAAAATATTTCCGCCGTCGATCGAATAAGAGCTACTCGTCTTATGTTCCTCGGGTATATGACCATTAAATACAATTAAGAAAAGAAAAAAATCATTGGCCTATACTGTGCGTGCGTCAAAAGTTCAAAATAATTTTTAGATAAGATATACTTACGAGTTCAATCGATCGGTGGGGTTGTAAAAGCCTTGATAAAACACCTCATTAAAAAAAAAAACAACTTTATAGGGTGAGTTTCAAAAGTAAACGTTTTTTTTTATTTAAAATTGGTGCTGAAGTACACAAAATTTATATAGGTATATTACTGAAAATTGAATTCGGGCGGTTCCAGGTTGCTAGTAAAGCATTGGGCCGCCACATCGGTTTTTTTTTTTTTTTTGTTAGAACCCTAAAGTCCAGGACGACTGGTTCCAAGAAAGAATTCGCTGAATCGGTAACCATTTTGCAGCAATAGTGCGCACAAGCTTGCTGCATATTTTTGGTGGGACCAGAGTTAATATTGTCAGCCTGCCGGTGCTCTGCAATTACCCACCGAAGCTGTACTTTTGGAAGCCCAATGTTTATGAGATATAGCGCCATCAACTGAAACACACTAAACCGAAAGAAAAGTTCATCGAACTGAGTCTGAAAGCAAAAAAGAAGACCAGATACATAGAGATAAGAATTTATATAATAGTGTTGCATATGAAAAAAAAAGAAGGATTGCTTTTGCCAATTTTCCCCGCCTTCAAATTGGATAGCAAAGCAGTAAAAATACTTAACTTTAACAAAAAAAAAGAATTTTTTGAATGTTGGGATACATTTTGTAATTTCCATTGTTTTTTTATTGTATCTAAATTTGTCTTAAATTTACATTATTTTGTTTTACTTATTTTCAAAGTGGCGTTGAAGTTTTTTTTATCTTTTTCTTAAGATTAAATTAACTTAAATACTAAGGGTATTCATGCAACGTCGTAAGTTTACAAATTGTGTAAAATGATAAGTTTACGCAAAGTTTGCATGAACGACCTTTTTTAAACATTTGATAAAATGCTACGTAATTCAATCAGAGTAAGAGTCACAATGACGTTTGGATATGTTTAACCAGTTTGGTTAATTTTACGCAACAAAAAGTTTCTCAAGGTCACGTTAGATTTTTGGGGCCTCATTTATGGGAAATTTGCAAAAAATTAATGCAAATGAAAAGCTCTCTATAGAAAAGATCAGTTACTTTCAGTAATTGGTCAGCTATAGATTCTTGCTTACGATTTTTAAATTTATTTTTTAAGGTCATGAGCGATTTTAAGCAGAAGGATACAAATCAGTGGTTTGTTTGTCAAACCTATCTATAACTGAACAATTACTGAAACCAGCTAACCATTATATAAATCTAGAGATCCTTCAGATGGTATACAATTTTTACATACACAGCTCTGGGCATAAAAAAAGTATGTATGTTCCCAAAAAGTGGCAGCACTGAAATTTTACCCGAAGGTGCCTCTACTCAACACTTATCTTTTAAGCTTTAAGGTATCAGCCGCTATCTAAACCATAGAAACTTTCCAAGTTGCTTACTTTTTATCATTCGGCCCATATTGGATGGCATTTTTTCAAAATGGCGTCCTAATAACAGGATTAAAACAATCAAGACATTCCAGGGCTAGCCATTACATCAAGACAAAACATTAGTTTGGTGTAGTTTAGGGGGGCTTCTTGAACTTGAAGGCGCAGTAAATAATTTTGTTAAATGATACAAAAGGATTAACTTTAAATATGGAACAACACGCGAATCACTTTTTCAAAGAAAAATGCCGCGCTATAAAGATAAAAAATATCCGCAACAAATTACAAGAAACCCGTGCTCCTTAACACAAAGCTAATTTAAATCGCTTGTATAACTTGCTTAAAACATGAATATCAGATTTCAAAAATCGTGAAGTTGAAAATTACCTTGAAAATCTGACTATTTATTTTGGAAAGCGGTGCCTGCAGCCAATAAAAGAAGAGAAACAATATTTAATACCTGAAAATCAGTTCGGATTTAGAAGCAAGCATTCGACAATTGATAAAGTGCATAGAATTACTGACGTAATTCAGAGAGCTCTTGAAATTAAGAAAATCTGTTCGACTGTCTTTTTGGACGTGTCACAGGCGTTTGACAAGGTGTGGCACGAAGGCCTCAAATTCAAATTAAGACAAGTTCTGCCTGAGAGACTTTACAACATTCTAAACGGATATCTAGATGAACGACTTTTTCGTGTAAGATACGGAAATGACTATTCTGATTTCAAAGAAATAGTGGCTGGGGTACCTCAAGGAAGTGTATTAGGTCCAGTTCTGTACCCTTTATTTACACGTGATAAATAAATTGCTTAGATTATTTGTAAATCCTCCACGGTATTTAAGAAACAATGATCATAACAGGGATCTCGGGATTCCTATGGTTCGGGATGAAATAAAAAGTTTCGCTCGAAATCATAGGAATCGGCTTTTGAAATACGCTAATCCAACGATTATTGACATTCTTGACGAGTCGAATTTAGTACGTTTCGTCTGCGAAAGACAAAATCTTCTGACTTAGTACGGTGAACAGAAAACCTTTTTAAAATCGCGGAATCACCTGAACGTTACCTACGACATGTTACTAAACTTCGTTAAAAATAAATTCCTAGATAAGTTTCAGCTTAGTTGCAATCGGAAAGTGGAGGTGGTTTTAGTGCAATAAGAACCTCACACACCTATAAGCACGCGTTCGGTTCCAATATAGCCTTATGATGCAGGTTTTGCACCTACCCACGGAAAAAAACAAAACATCGGCAACAACTCATGTGTTAAATTCGCGCAAGTGTGTTACTAGCCTAATTTTATATAAATTTCTTTGACCTTCGTAGTACTTGATTGTCTAACCTCACTATTATGAAAAACTCATTATTTCAAGTAGATATCCTAGTATATCTCCAAGATAAATATTTGTATTGAAAAATCCACTTAGATTAATGTGAAATGTCGGATGCCAACACCTTTTTTGAAAACAATAAATTCGTGATATAGCTAACACAGAATGGTGTTTTTAAACATCCAAATCATGAATTGTGAGATCGGATTCGAGTTCACGACACGAAAAACCTTTGGGAAAGTATTATCTGATCATCGAAACAAAAGAAAAAAAAATATGCATAAGTGTTATTGGTTTCCAAGTAAAAGATATTCTAATTTCACACTTTATTCTTGGATCGTATCCGCACACCCACATCTAGATTACAATTTCTCAGTTTGAGAAATAGAATTATATGATATTATATATTTTTGTACGATGTGAAGATGGTGTGTTAAGTCAAATAAATATATCGGTTCGACCTCAGGCGGATTATCATAAATCTTCAATCAACAAGTTGACATTTGTGGCACGCACCCCCAAGCATTTTTCAAGTTATCCTTTCTCCCAAAAAAAAACAAATAAACAAGAATAACATATCCTTTAAAAATGGAAATGCTTTGGTTCGAACGAAATAAAATTAAATAGTGAACTAGGTCGCATGTTCTTGATGTTATGGCTTTTCTAAGCTTTAAATTTGTTGCACTGAAATTTGTAGGTAGATACTTGAAAAAATTGGAGTTAGACAAAATATAGTCATTTTTATAAACAAAAAAACTATAAACAAAAGGTTGTAGTTTATATAAATGTTAATGTTTTGGGCAACATCCAACATGCATTCATTCATGAAAGCAAACATCAACACTTATAAAAAAGAAGAACCCAATAGAAATGGAACACCAGCTTTGCAATCGTATTGAACTAATTCGACATATTCGATCATTTGATATTTTTAAAGTTGTTATTTTTAACTCTTTAACTTTATAGGGAGATTATGAAGTTTATGGACGAAAAATTGAAGAAAATACAACAACAACAAAAAAAATCATTATGAAATGTATCCGTTCTATCTGGACCGCGTATCAATTGGATTAGAATTTTGATAAAATTTTATTCCTATATTAAAATTTGACGTTTACACGTATATGTAGATCCACCTCATTAGTGTCAATTAATCTTGGGATCAATTTCATCTCGTTTTTTTGTCCAACAGACACACTGTCTTTATTAATCAATTCGTAGTATAGTATAGTTTAGATTGATATATGCGGTGTTTTAATAATCACCTTTTATGTTTGGACTCAAAATGTTGTTTGCTTGAAACCAATACCGAGCCTATAGATGAATGTAAACACACTTACAACTATTACAACCAGGAAAAATGTTTATCCGAAAGAGCAGGATTTTTCTCATTTATTTCATGGGACAAGAAGCAAAGGTCAAGAATAGGTTTTTTGATTCGGTAGCAAGTAGAAAGAATTTCGGGTAGGCGTAGCATTTCTTATTATTATACTTATACATTATGAAGCTAATGAAGTTTAATTCGAAAAAGGACCATTCAAACATGTGGATGAAATGACTGTGCTGTGTTGTGTTGTGAGTTATTAACTAAAGAATCCCTTGAAATGTTAAATGGTATTTATTTGTTGTTGTTTCACACTCAAAATTCATCGGTGGCGGCGGCGGTTATTTCAGATTGCGGAATCAACTAGCGCTAAAGCTTACTCTTCGAACAGTGCGGTTTTGTACGTTTTGTTAACGTCAGAAAGAATAAAATAAGTGAAACTTATCAGAGAGTGTGTTCACAGTACAAACGGATTAATAAACCATTCTTATTGTAATCCATTGCCGTTGATAGACCAATTCAAAAGTGAGTTCAATACAAATATCATTTTTTGTATTTCTTTAGATTCCAAAATCTCTAAAACTTGACATGCTAGAGCTATTTCAAGACCAGATTCGAACTTAGCACATCAGAAAAATATATGTTTTGGGTCAAGTTTTTGACAAAAATTAAAAATTTTAACATTAAGTAGGTACTTAGTGCTTTCGAGTGGATTTTCGAAACGAAATGGATTGCCACAGAAAAAACTTCAAACATAGACTTATTGGAAATTGTGTATACTTTCAATGGTACCTTGATCTTATTTTCGAATAACTGGTAGTTTTGGAGCCATTAGTGAAAAAGTCTTCGAAAATGCATTTTTGCTTCATTTCTTGCATTTTTTCCATGTTACGTCACGAAATTTTAGTCGAAAACCTCAGATTTGGAGCTCTTAGTTTTTCAACTAGTTATTTATACAATTAAAAGAACGACTTAAATACTTCTTAATATTTTTATATTTTTTTTATATAATTACTTTCATATTTTAAAAGTTCTTAATTCGAAGCAACTTGAACATTAGAGCAGGTACGTGCTATCCAGTCGTGGATTTTGCTGTCGGCTTAAAATATTTCTTTTTAAGAAATCTTTTTTCTTAACAAAATCAAAATTAATTTCATGGAAATCAAACAAAATCAACAAATACATTCAATCTTTTATGCCAATATTGAAAAACTAGCTGCGTCATTAATTTTGCGTCATGTATTTTTTCGCTCATACATTAATTTTTGTATAGTCTGTAACTTTACAATTCACTGGTACAATCTTTGAGTTTAGTATAAACTTATATGAGTATTCTGCCATTTTTCTCTCATTTCTACCTATCTGTCCCAAGGTCGTGCGCAGGATTTCGAAATCTTGCTTTAAAATGTACTCAAAAAACGATAAAATGCTTAATACGAGTATGTTATAGTATGTTGTGATTAAGGGGAAAGCTTTTTTAACTGCCCCCCACTTGCATACGCCCTTGATGTGACCATCTCTAGCCATCTGCTGAACCTCCTAGGTCCTAGATTAATCAAATGCCGCATAAACTATTTCTTTTTTATTTTTGTCACACTCTGAGTGCGTTGTTGTACGTTGCTGGCAAACTGCAAGACCAATTTAGTCCAAACTTCGCCATGCCAAAGATTTCCTGAAAAAAAAAAATCATTCAAATCGGTCTATCCATTTCAAGCCTTTGCATTACTAACGATTAATTTTTATATACAAAGAAGATGTAAGTATGTATAGTTCCATGATTTATACTAATTATTACTTTTGTTAGAAATATTTTAAAATGCACTCTAAAACCTGTCAATGGCTTATTCCTTATTCATCTTAAAAATTAGGCCCTCGTTTGATTGAATTGCGGATAATTGAGATTCGACTGTATTATAATTTTTAATTTTATTTAGTAAGAACGAAATTTCATAATAGATTGATTTGTTTCCAAACTAAATTGATTTTTTTTTTTTAGTATAAAATAGGTACCCAAACAGCATATATTTTTTATCCGTGAATTTTTCTGATATTTTGATAGTTATTCTGCTATTCAGGGCAAAAATAAATCCAGCAATTTAGAGATAATTAAAATCGGTGCAGTCGTTCTTAAGTTGTAATTGGGGTTACTAACCCGACTTTGTTTTACTTATTTTTAAATATCATGCTGACTTTGAAATGTCAAAAATCTATTTACTACCCTAAAAGTTCTTCTGTTTCAAGAAATTTGAAATTCGATATTTTATTAAGAAATGTCAATAGTAAATAAAACTTCTGAGTAAATTACATAACGAAAAAACCTAAAAAATGTATGCTGGTTGCAAACTTATATATATCTGGAATTAAAACAATGCCAAAAGGGCATCCTTTGCAAATCATGTTCGCCTTTGAATCGGATATTTATAGAAATTAAACAGAATCATAAAGTTTTCAGGGAAAATTTCAAACAAATTAAAACACATGCATCCATAAGGTAAAGGTTACCCTTGATGGTGGGCATAATTATTCTTTCAGTATTAAATTATGCAAAAAAATCTGCTTCTCTGTAACTTATGGGTATGGAACCACAAAACAGTTTAAATGGCGGAAACATTAGGGTAAGCATTCATTACCGGAAAATTGCACTTAATATATATTTTGCAGGTTAACACCGCACGCAAAATATTGTAGATACATTTTCGGGGGTGGAGCAAATCAGCTTCTTAGATTATTAGTTTTTTTTTTTGATTGCCTAAGAGAACACGCAATTTGATAATTAATTGCAATGAAAAGTTATAACAAAAGAAATTGTAAGATTTTAAACTATGTTGTTATAATAATAGATTATTAGTTGTTTGTATGTAGAAGAAGTAACATTGTTGTTACGGACATATGCCCTTACCTATAGTGCTGTTTTTGTTTTTCAAAATGTTAAGCTAGTGTAAAACAAAGCAATTCAAAAGCGGTGAGATTGAATTCAGCTGTCAATGAGAACAAGGCCAAATATTCTGTCATCAAGAGGGGACACTGACGTTTTGGAAAGAACCTTTGAGAGAGGGGTGGTAAAGAAGCCTAAATAAACTCAGACAATGGTACCTTCCAATGGTGCGATTCCTTTTTGAGTTACGAAAGTAACAAGGTAATTATGAATTTTTCTGAATAAAACTCGTTCATAATAAATTCGTTCCAGATATTTTTAAGCACAAATTGACAAACTGGTCATATTTTAATGAAATTTACTCAGAGAGAAGCAAAATATCTCCTCCAAAAGGTACACTGGTAGATTAGATGTGCTTTCCATATGCCTATTTCGTTTGTGTAACAAAACACGCAACGCAATAATTTGCACCTTATTAATAAATGTAAAATTTCCCACATATAAAACTGTGAGCTAACGACATGGATGTTGCGTACATTGAGCGTTAAACATTTCCACTTATTCTAATCCTTTTTGTGTTCTTACCAACCTTCTCCATAGTTAATAGGCGAGACTTTTGAAATATTTAAAACGCCTCAACGATCATAAACGTCAAAGCATAAATTTCTTGCTTCGACATATAAAGTGCAAACGTAAAAAGGGTGGCCGATTTGTGTTTTAAGCGATTATAATTTCCTCTTGTCGCTCTTGTTTATAATATAAGAACAAACATAGCCACAGAAGTATCTTTGGGCAGAGATCAAATAACGGCGAGCGTCATACAGGCACAATCGACCTACCCGACATACATATCAAATATCATATGGGGAATAAATTTGCTCGCTGGTTTAAAAACTTAGTTAAAATAAAACTCTAAAAGAAGTCCCAAAGTGACACTGGTTTTCTTTGGGTGGCCATTCTGTTCGTGAGCCATAAAATGGATGGTTTAATGACGCACGTGTCAATTAGTTTATCTGTGGTCGTCGTCGTCGTTCTCCTTTGGAGAGGAGCATATATTATTTGATGAGGGTGAGGGCACACCACACACATAAGAAGAATTTCGAGAAAAAGGAGGAAAAGATGAAACTTGGCTTGGACTTGGAACATAAATTTTTATTTAGTATTCATGTTCTGTTCATGTGGGGGTGGTCATGGATAGATGAATGACTTCTCTATGTATGACAGTGGGTTTGAAAAGGAGTGGTGTCACTTCACGAATGTTAGCATTCAATGAAATAAACTTTATTGGGTTATTAAAAATTAAAACAGATGAATTTGATTTGAAGTGAGAAGAGAATTTAGTTTTAGAAAGCATAGAAAGACTATAAAAAATCACTGCATAATGCCTTGTTGAAATACTGTATCGTTTATCCGTAAGGTCGAAAATATTGAATGAATAACATTAGACAGATGAAGTGAGTTGTTAGTGTAAGGCGATAGATAGATTTGTACATGATCTTCAGATAAGGCAAACATCAGCATGAAACCTTAAAAGATTCTCACAACACCACTATGGATCAATTTTGTCCAACTGTTTCTATTAGTACAAAGATTTGTTTTGGTGTGGCCAAGCAGCTTTTTTCTTATAATTAAACTACGCCTTTTTTGGCATTTCATTTTTTTAGCTCCATAACGATAACTAAAATCTGTTGTTTCTCGTTGTCAAATAAACCCCAGTTTCCCTAAACACCTGCTGTTACCCTTGAAAAAGTTCCGTCAATAGTTCTTGGGAATTAAAAACGAGATGGGCGAGATGTGTGCTTTTGGTAGACTTAAATCATATGTTTATAAAGGTGCCGACAGTGTTTCGGGCTTCAAACGAAATTGGTAATTTAATAAAATATTAGATGCTCCACCGGTTGTCCAGTGGTGATTTTGGTGTGTATTGTTGGTGGGGTTGGCATTTAGCCGCTGAAGTAGGCTCACCCTGTTACAGCTTAAAAGGAAACTACCTCCTTTTTAACCATGGAGATAATGTTGTTGTCCAGGGTTTCCATCACACTGAGATACCTCGGCTCGGCCTGGGTTGTCGTTGCTCGTTCCCATTAACTGATTTGGGTGATGTTCTCTACTGATGTTCTCTAATCTTTGCAGAGAGCAGAAGCAGCCTTGAGGGATTATGTTCGCTTTTGTGTAGATATGTAAGTGTTCGTTCCTGTATTGATTGCGTCACTGCTATTCGAAGTGCAGTCAGGTTTAAATTTTAAGCATTTTCCTCTCAAACACTTCCTTCCTTCCTCTGATGGGGGGCGTAAACGGAGGAAAGGCCTAACTGGCTCTTTTTAGCACACTTCTTGAATGTGGGTTGAACCTTAGCACCTCAATGACGTGGACATCGAATTACTTTACATTCCGTTTGGCAGCTATAGTTGTTCAAATGTCATACAGCTGTAGAGAAAGGGGCCAAGTTTCGATCCTTGCAGGCCCCCGGCTCTTATAGTTCTTATGTGTGATTAACAGTTGTTCAGTCGAACGGAAAATTTTCTGAAAGAAAGAAAAGAAACAAAAATTGATAAGTAGCGGAGGTAAATGTAATAGATGTAGTTTGTAGATAATTGTTTCCATTCATATTCGTTGTATGCTTTATCAACATTCAGGAAGCATCTAATGGTGACTCGGTGACTGTTCGACGCTGAGGTGATATCATCTTGAAAGCCGAACTGCATGTCGGGGATGATCGCGTCCTCAATGTAAAATCTCTGTAGCTTCCGAAGGATAACTTTCTCCAGTATTTTGCTGATGTTGTTGAAAGCGATATGCCTGTAATTGCACACTAAGTTGAAAGTTCTTTTCTTCGGGATCTCCACTATCTTCGCTGTTTTCCATATCTGATGGAAGTAACAGTTATTTAGGATGATTTTGAAGATTATCACTGTACGTGGAATACATCCGGTCAAGCTGACTTATTTGGTTTGGATTTGCCAATGAACTCTGCTACCTCCTTGAGATTGCATATATATTCATCGTTTTATGAAAACTTCCTAAGTCAATTTTTTTTTTAAAGTCCGAGAAGTCTCGTAATAAAACTGCCCTGCTTTAATAAAACATTTAAAAATTTTGGTCAGTAAAAATCCATAAAAACTACAGATGTCTAAAAAAAAACAAAATGGAGTTAAAGAGCTTTCGTTGAACGATGACGATATTTAAGCTGTTGGCCGATTGTGTCACTTGCTGGATATGACTTCTTCCGGATAAGGCTATAGAGTCTGCTGAATGGGTGCCTTTACTTCGTTGCCGGATCAGCATGTGGTTTCGGTGTAAAGATTCTTTTGGAAACTTCTTTCCACTTTTTCATATGTTACGAGTATGTTGTTGTTGTACCTGACCTCAACGAACTTGGCGTACAAAACTAGAAATAGCTATGTAGCTACAGACAAAGCCGGCTGGTTGGGGCTACCCCGAACTGTAGCGCAACCTTAAGTAAGTTTCTGGAACTGGGTGTTGTTGTGGTCCAGTGCATCAGATAAGCCCGATCAATAGCTGCGTTGATTTCGTTGTCCATCAAGTTTCTGTTTGAAGGTGGCAGCGTCAAGTTTTCTCTGATTTCCCTATGAAGTCTTTTCATATCCAGCTGTCTATAGTTTATGAAGTTTTCCGGTGGCTGTATATTTAGTAAAATAGGTTAATTAAAGCTTATCGGTAGTTCAACAGCTTCATAGTGCGGAACACTGGACAATATTGTGCAGATATAGTTCCGTGTATTTCCGGAAGAATATACACCAGGTTCGAAGAAGACAAGAAAAAGTCCAACCTTAATAGTTTTCAGGGAAAGGTAATTTTAATTTGGGATATTACCACCAGAGAATGTTCATCACTCTTGACTTCCATCCAGTCCACAGGTGCTTCGCTTCAGAATGCTTTTAAGGACATGCAGGTTAGCTTGGATGTTCCTTGCACTGGATTTGCACTTAAAGTTGATCCTGATGGCTTTTTGATTTTCACCTTTTCCGTAGTCCTAGAATGATGACTTCGCTAGTGTTGGAGATAAATTTTCTTTTTTAATTTTGCCGTCCTTCTGTAATTTTCTTTTGTAGAGCCATAAGGTTTTGTATCGATGTTAATGTTGTTGCACTTTATGATTTTGGTTCAACTAATGATGGACAGAGTGTTGCTCTTTAGGAACATGTTGAATGACATTCTCTTTTCCAGTCTGTACACTGAGTTTTTATTATACGTCAGTATTCGCATTTTCTTTATTTTCGTGTATTTGAAATATGAAGGTGGCCAATCCCACATTAAATAAATATGTCAAAAATCTCATTATATGTAAACTTTGCATTAAAAAGAAATCATGGGGAATTAGGACTCCAATATTTGATCCCTGCGATACGAGTTTTCCCAATTAAGTTCGAGTGAATGTGGTGCTTGATTTCTGACCTAGAGATGTGAATTCCAGTACCACTCAATGCAGAATGATTACATTGTGCCATTGATTGAAGTTGTTCTTGAAGATCCGGAGATGAAGCTTAAAATAAAAAAAAAACATTTTCCTTGCTTGTCCTTGTTGTCTCTTTTGACTTCTCTTAGGTTGGTTTTAGAGCTAGTAGTAATATGTAATATGTCGTCATTAGGTTCCAATTTATTTGCATCAGTGATTGGCAAGCTCATTCGAAACAAATTCGTTTTTTGACAACGATACATTTCCACTATGTTTTCACCAATCTCAAATCTCATACCGTTAATCTCTAACAGCCATATAGATAGTTCATGCATAATTTAACATGTCCAAGTACCTACCAACCAAACAAGAAATTAAAAAAAAAGTGCGTTGTTTTTCCATCGACTAAATGACAACAAAATGTAACTTGTATTAATGGAGTTGTTAAAAAAAAAATAATATCAATATTATCAAAAATGAAGTAAAAACACATTTAAGAACATGATATTAAACATGTTCAAAGCTGGTTCTGCCCACACACTGCATAACAGCCTCTAGACCGTACGGCACGATAAGGGTGATAAATTCAAATACGAAAATCAATTAGCAACGATTTAAAGCATTTGGCTGCCTAGACACTCCTTGATTGTGTCTTGAGTTGGTCTGTTAATTGCCGTGCCAAATGGGTCCATCGCGCGTATATAGTTTTTTTTTTGTCCCAATAAGAATCTGGTTTCATTTCGAAAAAAAAAATCCATGTTTAGACATAGTTTGTTGCGTGTTTATTAGATATGCAGACAATTTTTTAAACACAAGATTGGCTGACTACTTTTTACATAATATAGTCTGGAAGGTCGTGTTGACTTTTAAATCGGCGATTGTAAATAGAGAACAAACAATAAAAATGTCAACTGCTAGTTGGTTTATTTCTTAAAAATTATAGGAGTAAATTTTACTGTTATCAAATTATTGAAAAAAGAACTGGTCTAAAAGAAAAATGATACCAATTCAAAGAATTAATAATAAACTTGAACCAACAAAGCTCTTATGTAGTTAAGATATCTTAAATGAATATGTTTGATTTTCCCAATCTGTAAAATTCAATCTAAATTAACTTACTTTACTACTTCACGATACCCTCATTAATTAAAAGCACTGTTAGCTTGTTTAAAATATTCGCAACTAAACTCTGCGTAAACAAGATCCCGTTATATTCCTTAGAAGAAGAATTTTAAAACTTTTACGCCAATATACGAGTATCTTAACTCATAATAGTTATATTCCAACAGTCCAAAATAAATCTTTATTAGAAAATTCGAAATTTCAGTTTTTTAACTAATTAAATTCTTATTCACCTGATTTAATTCTAAAAAAACAAACGCACAGTGTTTCATGTTTCTTCGTTTTGTTTATTTCATAATTATATTGTCCTATTATCCTTTTTTTAAATTGTTTTAAAAGAAATTAACCTGAAAAGATTAAATAATTTTTTTTTTCACTGACAGAACTTACGGGATAAATTAGTTGAAAAATAAACTGTCTGGCTAATAACAAGAGTAATTGGTGAGATAAATGCTTAAATATTTGTTCTTTTTTGTTTGTAAATTTTATTTGAGTTTTCAAAAGACTAATTAATTATATAGCGAAATCCTTGGGCTATTTGAATGAATAAAACAAAAAATGCCGACTAGAGAGCAACTGTGGCAAGCTGCCAATTGGTGGGAAAAAGAAAATAGGAATGCAGTTCAATTAGAGCTGGACTTTGTTTTTTTTTTCTTTTTAGGTTGGTAGGGAGGTATAGGTACATATATTAAGTGGAAAGGACTTTTTATGTGAAAATATAGGAAGTACTTTATTAAATTAGAACTTTAGATGATACGTTTTTATTTCAGACGAGAAAAAAGACATACAAATTTGCAGGATAAGAGCCACGTGTAAATGGCCTCGGACAAAATTTTTGTTTGCCAAATATTTTTTTGAGGTCATACACTTTTGATCAAGGAGGTGCCTGCTATTTAAAAACGATTTTGGCAAATAACGGACACCCAAATGTACCTAAATATGTACCTACATATGTACATAGTTTAAAAAAAATTCGCTTAGCCATTAACCGCATGATATCAATGTATAGAACATTTCAAAAATAGGACAAATTTGTGAAGAAACGTCAAAATTCTTTTTCGTCCTATTAAAAAAGACACTTGACTTAGCCAATTGATATAGACCTTCCTTTTGGCATATTAAATCAATTGCGGAAAATCGACGTCAATTCCCATCGAGCATAAAATTTTCTTCAAGGGCAAGTGTCGAAAAAAGTTGGTTTCCGTTCAAAAGTGGTTGGTCAAAAGATATAGCGATTGTAAAAACCAAATTTATCGACACTTGACCTTGAATAATTTCATATGCTCGAGTGGAACTGAGGAGGACTTTTCACATTTGATTTGTTACACCAAAAGAAAGTTCTATACCAATTTTCAGCCTTATAGAAATTAATGTTAAATTTGCACATTTGTATGTCTATTTTGACGATTTCTGTTATGTGCATTTTTTGACAAAATCATAAATAGTGCTGTTTTGTTATAATTGTCTTCTTCTAGAACATCACAGCTTCGAAGTTTATTGAAAATTGTTTCAACCATTTTTGAGAAAATTGAAAAAAAAAACTGAAGTTGTTGTAGCTTGGACAAAAACTTAATTTTTGTAATCTCGAAAAGCGCATAACAATGATCTGGACCAAATTTGAAACGAATCGGTCCAGCCGTTGAGAATCTAGAGCAGTGGTTCCCAACTCAGATTGGCTTGCAAACCCGTAAAAGAAAAATTTAAAATAGCCGCCACATTTTTGCATTTGGAAAATACAACAAGATTTTTTATTGTATTTTTTTTTTTTTTTCAAAAACCAGGGTATGCCTTCACTTTCTTGCACTTAAATTCTTCGAAGCTGATTTCAGACCGAAAACATTCTTTGCAGCCGCGATCATTTTTAACTTCGATAAATCCTTCTTGAATTTCATCGAATATTTCAATCACTTTCTCAATAAAGGGGTTTCCAATTAGAAAAAAATTATAAGATTTCTTCAGACTCTGCCTAGTTAAATTCCGGAAAGTATCGTTTGAATTCAGCTTTTAGTGCATTAAGCTCACAAACAATGGCAATTGGCAAATTTTTTTCGAATGCTAGAAAATAATTGTGTTGTTTAATCTTTCAACATATTCGACTCATATTTAAATTTGGCAGATGACTGTATGTAGTTTGTTTTTAATGTAAATATAAGTGGAATCCTTCAATTTCTTACTGCTGAATCTTTAGAATGCCTTCCATAGTTCAGCCGTTTTTATCTTCTGCATAAATATTTTAATCATCTTCTTTGAAGTCAAATAGAAATGCCAACATATTGCCTCTTTGAATTAATAACGAACTTCTGCGTGTTCATATAGAAATTTGTGCCATATTAAGATTTTTATTGCATCCCTGTCACATTTTCAATTACACAAATTCAAATGCCAAATTCCTAAACACAAGATTTGAAAAAATTTTGAAAATCTTAAAATTTGCCCAAATGCCTTTACATTTGCACAGCAAAAGAGAATCTCGTGCATTTTGGGACAGTCTACTTATCACAGATTCTTATGTTTGGATTTGTGAACTGCTTTCTTATCATATTTTGCGCACAATAGGAATTCGGCCAATGCTGTGAGATTTTTAAAAATGATCGGAAGCTTAATATACATTTTCATAAAAAAAAAATAAATAGATCGAAAATATGTCGAATATTTTTGTTTGAAGATGAAAATTTTATATTTTCGCAGTCATTTAAAATTTTTTTTGGGAACTGCTGCTCAAGAGGTTGATGTATAAACATTGGACGCATTGACCATCCACCATCGCACAGTGGGACCGTAGCAGGGCATAGGTAAAAATTTTGCTGTTGGATTTTTGGCCCAATGTTTCCCTAGAGTATTTATAAAAAACTATACCTCCTGATGCCACAAAAAATTCAAATCCACAAACAGATGTTCAGATGTACTATGTTCATTAGGTTTTTATTATTATTTTAATCACTTCAAAACCAAGAAAAGCCCCTTCAAAGAGAGGCTAAAATTAGTTCTTTTTAATCTCATTCTCTAATTTAACGAGACTTTTAAGTAGAAAGTCATGAAAATATGGAGTTCTAAAAAATTAATAAAATAAAAAACTATAAAAATTGTTCAGCCATGGTCGTAGTGTTCACGTAATTGAGGAGAGATGTTCTTATGAAAAAATTTTGAAAAAAACATCACAACATAGTGAACAATGGCAAAATATTTTTTAAATATTTTTTTCTGGAAAAGTCATAAGGACTGCTATAACCAATTACAAGGTTATCCATTATTTACGGGGCACCCTGTATATGTGTAGTTTCAAAAACAATAACATCTAGCTGCAACAAGGTGGGACAAGCTGCGCTAAAAGCGATGGGCTCTGCCTTCCCCAACCAACTAGGTTCATAGAATGGAAACCGTTTTGCGGATTTTAGTAAAATTTTCAGTGACGATAAGAAGTCTTATAGAAAATCATCAGGAAAAATTTCCGCCCAGTTTTTTTTTTTTTTAAAGTACTTCGAATCGCAAATATTTATAAGAATTTGGGCATGATAACGATATCCTTGGCGCTTTGTTATGTAATTTAGCGAATTGGATTTTTTTTATTCTCTGTCACTGCACATTCTATTAGCAAACAAAAAAGACCAGATATTTTTTTAATGGCTAGCTTTCAAGAAAATAGAAAAATACTTAAACAACTTTTTCATTAGATTTTTATTTTTGTCGGTATTAATGTTAAAAGTAATAAAGTTATCAGTTGATTTGAGTTCTGTTCTTTAAAAGTGTTTAGACAATTTTTTTTCCAACAAATAATCCACAATTTTTTTCCGGAGCTACTTAAGGAAGTTCTAACAAATAATATTTTTATAACAAAATATAAAAAGAGCACAATATTTAACGTTTTCCAGAGAAAATAAAATAATTAAGTTACACTTGTAAAGCAAAATATTTTTTGATGCGTTAAAAAAAGGATATGAAAAGATTGTTTAAAATGAAGTCATTTACATTTTTTAAACAACTTAAAATATTTTTAATTTCCAATTTTATTTATTTTATATAAATTAATTAGAAAAACAACATTCTCAGTGTTCGATAGAGAATTATTGTAAACAGTGAATAGTATAATTCAATTCAGTACTTACCTAACATTTCGAAAAAAAAAATCAGTATAATGTATAATGAGGGGATTTATAAAATAGAAGTTTGAATTTGTTTCCCCTACAAAATTTTTTGTCGCGCAAAGGATATAGTACCAATTTTTAAAAATTTTAGTGATTCGAAGTGCCTCCTTTAAAAAATAGTCGGCATTTTGGTTGGTGGCGGAAATTTTTTCAGATGATTTATTATAAAAGTTTTCATTATCCCCGAAAATTTAATTAAAATCGGTACTATGGTTCTGATTCTATGAACTAATGACCGCCTATCCATGCAACTGGAACCACAGTCCAGTGAATGATAACGTTTGATTTGATTTAAACCTCGAGATTTTCATTATGAGATTATATAAAGGCAGATAAAAACTAAAGGAGTAATTGTTTCACAAATAACTTGTTGTTTTAAAATCCGAAATTTGAGCTCCTCCTTTTCTGTTTACAAAATTGTGTATGCTAATAATAATAACTGTACGTAACAAATAAGGGCAAATCCCTAATATGCATAGCGGACCAATGCGACGTGACATGACAAGACAAAGTAGGGTGTGTGCCCTTCTGCCTATGTGCCAAATAAAAATTCATGCAAATCATTATATGCAAGAAGCTTATGGCATTTTCATATCGTTTTTTCATTTAATTTTTTTTTTTTTTTTTGCTGATTTTACGAATTCATTTCTGCAGCTTTTGAAATGTATTTCCAAGGATAAGCTCTGGGCTGAATCCTACTATTTCCTCATCGTCACTACCATTGACGAGATTATTTTTTTGTTGTCGATTCTTTGTTTTTTTCACAGACTAGAATGTCGGACAAATGCCATAGTAAAAGAAATGACAAATTCCTATTTTCTCTTCCTTGTTCGTGACTTAAATATTTATATCTATAATTTGTGAAGTCATATGTTTGACATTAAGCGGAATGTTAAATTTGGTTAAGTTAATCGACTTTTACGATAACAAATCATATTTGAAATGAAAAATGTAAGAATATAGAAAAATTTGACAATGAATGACTTGTAGTTTTATGGTTGGTATAACGTATCACAAATGATTATGTCTAGCAAAATAAGGCCTAAGCTGTCTACACAATTTTAGTGGTTGAAAGGCTTGGATAGATCGATATAAAAGTACCTACCACGATTTTTGGAAAATTCGACAGTTTAACTTATTTATTCGAACCAAAATGTTTGCATGGTTATGATCTTGAACAATCAGAAGACTTTATTAAGACTTTAGAATTGTTCATTCTTACATGCCACGTGCCAATACCATGCTCCTTCAACATCCACCATACAATTATCAAATTATAGAGACTTTTCCTTTCTGTCCAGCTGTTTCAAAAAAAGAGGGACAACATCTACATCTCCTCCAATTGTTTTCATTGTTTAATCCTTAATGCCTTCTGAATCATAGATTCTATAAAACGTATACATTTACGTAGGTATATGACAAGAAACAGGAGACACAAAAAAACAACACTTTGCAGATGTGGCTTAGCATTTAAGAAGTAAACTCATTAAAAAAAAAGGAATAGTCCTTCACAAATAACAACCTAAGCCGCAATTTTAAAAATTGCTCCCCGCAAACCTTTTTATTTTTTTAAATATAAAAATACATATAAAAAGAAAACACATTTCTTCTTGTGTTTTGTTTAGAAGCAGATGTTTCAATTTTAAAATAATTATACCTACTTGGTTAAAAGATAAAGGAAGACTATAAGGCAAGTCATGCGTTCGTGAAAAAATCGAGTTGATGATTTTAATCAAACACGCATCAACATAACAATGGCGATTTGTAATTTTATATGTGGACTTGTATGTTCATGGATATACATTGGTATGCACCTGCAATGTAAACGGATGTACTATTTATAATTTGCAAATGTGAAGTCTAAGGAGTTTTCTAATTTGTTTTAGTTTCTTAACATTTAAAATGTGACAACTACAGAAGTATAAGTCTCCTCAACGTCACATCTTTACTGTATGATCGTTTGTCAACGATTTGATAAGCCCCTATCAGGGTGGTCTTCGATTGTAATTTTGTGACGTGATTCAACCCGTCTGATCGAATTTCGGCGTCGGTATCTAGTTCATGGTCGTTGTTTGGGTTATAGAGTGTAAGTAATGGCCCCTTCACAAAATATTTCTTCAGAGTTTCGAAAGCGTTTTGCTCTCGTGGTCCCCATTCAAATAAGCTGTCTTTCTTTGTTAAGTTAGTTAAAGCTAGAGCGATTAATCAGTAATTTTGAATGAATTTTCGGAAAGGCACATTTTGAAAGATTTAGAGAAAGGTTCACTTCTTACAGTATTTTGAAAAACTTTTCCAGTTTCTCAATACCATCTTCGATGAAAAAGGATGGAACCACAAAGTCACCCAATTAGCATATCGTCGGCTTAGAGTGTAAAGCGCCTAACTCCACATTTTTTTTTACCATTTTTACCATTTTTTTTATCACTTTAAAAATTGCTAAAAAATACAAAAATCTATCAAATCTTTTCAATTTCACTGAATTTGGCAATAACGAGTGTTGAAAAACATTTATCGTAATTTTGGTTTTATTCAAATATTGCGAACACTTTGTTTAAAATATTTGTTTGTAAAAAATGCAAAATGCGAGTTAGCTGCTTTACACTCTAAGCCGACGAATGATTTTATCTGGTTTCATTTTACGAACTATAGTGTTCATGAGTTTTTTTTAGGTAGAACTTCGAAGCCGTCAAGGACTTTCTCTACCTGGGCTCTACTATAACATCGCAAAATGACATCTTACGAAGAGTTACTCTTGCCAACCGCTGTTTCTTTGAGCTAAGAAAGCATTCAAGCAGTAAAGCCCTATCTCAAAGAACCAAGCACTTTATATAAGACTTTTATCATACTGATCCTGATGTATGGGGCAGAAGCATAGACCCTTGCCAATCTTCTTGGGTGTTTTGAAAGGAACATTTTTCGGGTGTTTTTCGGTCCAGTCTGTATTGATGGAATATGGAGGAAAAGATTAAACAAAGAGCTTTACGGGCCTTACAGGGACGTTAACCTTTGGTCAAAAGGCTCATAATACAGGGGCTGAGATGGTTGGGACACGTGGAGCGTATGAGCACCGACGTACCAGCCCGACGAGTCTTCGAATCTACCCCTTTGATTGTCTGCACAGCAGAGGAAGAACTAAACAAACTAGGTGGCAAACATAATTGGAGAACGACCCCCCAACCAACTGAGCTGGCTGGAGGGGCTTGTTGGTTGAGGCCGTAGTCCACTCTGATGAACTGTCAGCGCCATCTAAAGTAAGTTTTAAAATATTGTATAGCTAAAAATCATAATTTTGAAGAAGGTAATAAGCGTCAAACGTTGGGAAACGGCATTTTTCCTTGGAATTCGATTAACATGTTAGTAAAAAAAGAGGCGCCAACAGACACAGGCTTGAAAAAAGGGAAAGATCCAGAATTTTAAAGTAGTTTAATCTTATGTTATGTTGTTTGAGCCTAGTACGCTGCTGTTGCGAAAAGAAAAATCCAATACAAAAATTACCCAACGAAATCATAAACGAAAAATTTAGTCTTAATTTTCGGTCTGCAGTACGCTGTTCGATGAACGAAATTGATAATTGTTGCATATTTTTTGGAGAAGTCTAAATTTTTTTTCGCATACAGTTAACTACCCAGGCCATTTATTGTGTACGAAAAAAATACATTAACTGTGTTTTTTCGTGTTTATTTATGTTGTTTCTTTCATTACAGCATGGCTGCCTGTTTTTTTTTCTCATTTTCATTTGTTTTGATTTTTGAATTGGTGTAACTGTCAATTAATACTTTTCGATTCGTTTTCATTGTCTTGTTGGAGACCATTTGAAAATTTCGTTTTGTAACAGCAGCGTTCTAGCAAAGATAAAATAACAAGTACTTGTTATATTATCTTTGGTACTTGGCTTTAAGTTACAAATAAAACTAAATTTTCTTACGAAAAAAAACGAATACCAAATTTTGTGTTCATTCTGTACCAATAATTGAAGAAATAATTTTTTAGTTTGGTTAGTGTACTATTAAAAATCAATAAAACGACATTTTTTGCTATGTCCGAAGTTCGTTACTCGAACTGCAACTCTATTTCAGTAAACATTATTGAAATGCTTTTTTACAATTTTAAGAATACACGTAAAAACCTTTGTATTTTTCCTTATCCTTTGTTTCCATTTCAATTAAAAGCTCATATCTGATATCTTCAATCGAAGAGTTTGCTATTTTATATAATGGCATACCATCAAAAAACCAAATACACTATATAAATGAAGTTTGATAAACATTCTTTTCACTCACCACCAACTTCACTTAGCACTTGTGGGGAATTGGTATAGCGCTGCACTTTGCTCATAATAGCAATATGACTGCCCAATCGGTAATCGTTTGCCTCTGAATAAATCATGAACTGATTTTGCATTCAACGAGCGCCAAGTGTTTGCCTTATTAGCCACCAAACCATTTTAAGAGTAAGAGCGTTGGGTATAGATAGATTCAGCAGCAACAGACCCAACACGGTGGATTTATTAAATAAAAAAAACTAATACACAATGTTCGTCGTCGTGAATTGACCAAAGTATACCTACATATACAGTAAAAATTAATCATGCACAGCACTTTGTGCTGTTGGCTTGAGGCTATCACACAGGTGCGGATCTAAATTTATTTTCGTGCAAGGTAAGAAATTATTGTAGTTTTTTTGTAGGCCAATTTTGTTTTACAATCGCGTGACTATTCAATCGCAAGAAATATAGAGCACACGAGTTTTAATAAGAATGAACGGTACCGAGAAATCGCAACGATTAAAAGTTGACAATTTTTCTGGCGACGCGACTGTCGAAAGTTAAAATGAATCAAATGCACTTTCATGTTTTGTTGGATTTAAAATACTGCGACTAAAAATCGTAGTAGCTACTAGAAAAAATCATTCACGCACTTGTGATTTTCAATAATACCATTATTCTGTTTAATTGTAAGTTTCACGTTAACAACATTCCACGCAGGAAAATGACATTCTTTGTGAAAACTCATTTTCAGACGAGAGAAAAACAGAGGGCACACACTGGTGCCTCTAGTGTTTTTTGTTTAATGCTGAAACTCAATAAGGCTGATGGCTAAGTTGCAAGAAATGAGACACAGATTATTAATGTGAACGCAATATTTAAATCGCAGCGATGAGAAAGTTTCTTTTTCTATTTTTCGAGCGTTTTTCCTGCCACAAAATTGAATAGATCAAATGCAATAAAATAAATCTGTATGCACTTGCTACACGTTATAGATAATTGCGATTATATAATCGAACAGCAGATAACCGCAATAGCTATTTTTAATTGCACTGTCAGAAAATCACAAGACCTTTCCTAAGCTAATCGTCTACAAGATTATGTAAAAGCTGTATGTTGTTTTTTTGCGATAAAAGAATCGCGTTAGGAAGCCAATTTTTAATGCGGTCCTGACTTAAGTAAAACGGTTGAATTATTTAATGATTTGCTATAAGATTATGGCTTGGTTTTCACTTAGTTAACTTTTTGACACTACAAGTCAAGAATGTTTCTGCGCATACTTGGCGTTGAACTTAAATCCGTTATCCATTTTCGCATGCTTCGTAGAACGACTAGAAACTCATAACCAACCAGCATGCGAAAATTATTAAAGTTAAAGGATTCGTTGAAATGCAAAATTACACATCAATAACGTGCAAATTCGTGGATCATCGGGGATCTTTTGGGACCATTAGGTCCCAAATAAGTCCGCTCAAGGCTTTAGGTGTAGGACTTGCACTCTTTTGTCTCCTGCCTTGAACCCAGTCCGAAAATCATGCCATATGCAATGGCCATCTCTGGGACACGCACGCATTGTATCTGAAAGTGTTATATTATAATGCTGGTCGTCATCGTCAGATTGAAGTACAAATACAATCAATATACATATGCAGTCGATAAACATACAGATCAAACTGAATTTGCACCTGGCTCTGCATCAGAGTGTATCAGAGTGCTTTATCTCCATCAAGGCATCACCCAATAGTAAATCACATATTAAAACTGTTGTACCTCCGGCTCCGGTGGCAGGTAGTGGTGATGGTGATGTCACCCCCTTCACTCTACACCCCACATTCGAATATAAAAGCAAAACTTTCAATTTCGATTCAGGTTTTATGCATGAGATTGGATAATAAATTCAATTCTTGTCGACTTGGTTTTGGTTACCGGAGACTGCGACGAAGCCGACCGAAGCTTGTGATGCAATACGACAGAGTTAAATCGATGTGAAAAGATGAGCGAGTTTTCATGTGTCGGCATGAGCGCCGGGTTTGGGGCAAGGGGGGGTAGGGTGGGCTAACAAAACTCACATAAGTTTTGCAAAAGTTTTATTATAACATCAAATGGCACGACAGATCACTGCTTAAAGTGCAAAGCAAAGTGATGCCCAAACTACTATCTATCAACCGACATAAGGATAAGCATATTCAAATGGAAATCCCATTTTGAATGAGAGTAAAATTTGTCTGCATTCGGTTTTTGGTCTACATACATCTTACATATAGGTTTCGATGTTTAGGAATAGAACGAAGAGAGAAAGAAGACGCATCCTGCATCCTTTATCCGGCTTCCTGTTTCCTGCATAGATTTTGTCGGATTTTGTATTTAGAACTTAAATTTCTTTATATGTTGTCACATGAGTATGGGAATAACCACATAGACATGTATAGAAATTTACGTAGGTATGTAATTCTGGTACTCTGTTCTGATGTGAAATGTATTTTTTTTATTATTTTAAGGAGATTGATGAATTTTTCAGCATATCAATTTTTCAGCGTATAAATATCTTAGCCTTAAGACAGTCTTTGCGGGGATATGGTATTTCTACTCTGGGCTGTGACAGTGATGTAAATATCGCTTTGTTTCTCCTTATTTGCGACTTATCCATTTTTGATAATCATTTTGCTGATCCTCATGAAAAGCCATGTATTTAATATGAAATATCTACTTGTTGTTGTCAGTAGGTACACGCAGAAAAATAATTGCTCAATAACTAAGTAGTTCTCGTGTAAAATTAAATAAGTGATGTTGTTAATATACGACCTAAAACGTACTTACTTTAGATGGCGCACACAGTCCAGGATGGAATACGGCCTCAACCATCAAGAACCCCCAGCCAGCTGGGTCCTTAACTAACTGCTTCCAGTTACGCACTCCAAGTTGGTTAAGGTCGCTCTCCACTTATATGTGCCACCTAAGGTGGGGTCTTCCTCTGCTGCGCAGACCATCAGGGGTGGATTCAAAGACACTTCGGGCTGGTGCGTAGGTGTCCATACGCTCCACGTGTCCCAGGCATCTCAGCCGCTATATTTTCAGCTTTTGGACCAGGTCGACGTAGCTGTAAGGCTTGTTGTTCAATCTTCTCCTCCATACTCCATCTATACAGACTGGACCGATGATCATCATAAGAAGTTACCTTTCAAAGCACGCAAACATCATATGCTCATCCACTTTCGACAGAGTCCATGCTTTGCCCCATACAGCAGGTCCGAGATGATAAGGGTCTTATATAAGGTCTCCTAGGTTCTTTGAGAGAGTGCTTTACAACTCAAATGCCTTCTTAGCTCGAAGAAACAGCGTTTGTCATTAGTAATTCTTCCATTGATCTCTGCACTGATGTAATTTTACGATGTAATAGTGGAGCCCAGGGAGACAACGTCCTTGAAGACTTCGAAGTTGTACCTATTCATCGTGACATTTTGCTCTAGTTGACGATGTTGAAATTCCTTTCTCGATGATAGCATTTACTTCGTCTTGTCCTTTCAAATGCGCCAGCATCAGCTCGCTTCGTTCTCCCCATGATTTCACTATCATCTGCATAAGCAAGTAGTTGAACGGATTTTTGAAAAATTGTACCTCTGTTGTTGACTTGCAAGTTGCGTGCAATTGCATCAAGAACGAGGTTGCATGATAAAGCATCGCCTTGCCTAAAATCTTTCTCGACATCAAAGGCGAACGAGCTTTGCAGGGATGCCGAGATGCGACATGAAACTCCTGGGTTTTTCCAAAATCTTTTGGAGTGTGAACATTTGATCGACAGTTGATTAGCCGAGCCCAAAACCACAGTATAGAGGCCGATCAGATCAAACTGGCTCTGTCAATGCTACCCGAGTGAACTAGATAAAAAAAATAGTTTAATTTAACACCCTGATACTGATAAAGTTAAAGTGCAAAGAAAAGTGTAGTATTAAACAAGTTTCTCGGTTAATGTTACAAAGTCCTTCGTTCAATTTAATCTTCTTTGTAATTTATTTTAAACAATTTCATTCCATCGAGGCAACTATGTATGTTTATTTTAACCTAATGCACTACGTAGTTTTTACCCGAGACTACTTTATTTTTAACAGATTTGTTTAACCCACCGAAAAACGCACTTGGTTAAAAATTATTTTTCTGCCTGTATGCATATGAAGTAGATTTTTTTGAAAAAAAAATGTTTTTGTTACAAATTTAACAAATATTTGCTTATCAGATTAAAAAGCTAAACTTAATATTCAAAAGTGACAAGGTCCATAAAAACCCTTAAATCACTTGACGAATGTGACTACTCCCAAATGCATATAAGTAATGGCCCTTATGTCGTTTATATCACGTACCTGCTGGCCTTCACATTATTCAAGTCTTTCAATCTTTGACAGTTGAGTATTATATTTACATATTGTGTCAAAGAGAAAAAAATGAAATTGTCCATCTACTTTCACCACAATGACAGTATCTTAAATTATATTTAAATTCATCACAAAAGTGAATTTATCCGTACGTCAACCACCATCGTTCATGTTGCATTTATTGAATCAATTTCATTACGTAATATCCATCATGCATTTATTTATGTAGGAGTATGTGTTATCAACCCTCGTTTTGACCATATTACCAACACCATGTTTGTTCGATATATTTCGTGCAACCACAAACCTAATTGCACATCCCTTGAGGCACATCATACAGGCCACATGCTCCGGTTGTAAAATATATTTGGTTAAATGTATTGTACTGTACAGGTCAATTCAGTTATGTACGTACATTTTATATAGGATTTGTTTTTGTTTCTGAATCATTAATTTGTTTCAAAAGTTAAATTTCCTTACGATGACGTTTTTGGGTCAGGGTTTAATTTTTCAGAATCAATTTTTGTCACCAGAAAAAATTTCCAATTTTTCTCAAAGCGAAATTTTTTGATTTAAATGCATGCAGCAGATTTTTATATTCCTATTGGTGCATATGGATGGTGGTGACAAAATATTTCCAATTCATATCTCCTTTTGCCCTTAAAACAGGAGGATACAAAATTTGGATGCCAACAACTCGGTTGACCCCGTCAAAGTCACTGCCGGATGCTCCAACTCATCTCTTGTAGTCTAGAAATTCTATTTACTGTTTTGTTGTTTACGGTTGCCAGAGTTAGTTTATACCTATGGTGAAAAGTGAGTCTAATTTTATCTGACTTATCGGCATATCTGCTGCTAAAACTATTAATGTGAAAGGACGTTTGTTTAGAAGTTTGTCCTTCAATCATGCCTAAACGGTTGAACAGATTTTAATGAAATTTGATGAAGAAGACGATTATGTAGTGCAATAGGTTATAGGATAATTATTTTTAACGATATGAAAATAAACTTAAATGTACGACTAGATTGCACGAACTTGCTCTTTTTTGTCATTTTTCCCGATGTTTGGGTTCACAACCTTCAAAAATATCAATGAGGTGTGTAAGACTCTTACTGCACTAAAACCACTTCCACTTCTCCAGTGCAAATTAGTTGAAACTTATCTATTTTTAACGAAGTTAAGTAACGTGTTACAGATGCTTTCCGGTAAAAGTTCCTGCTTATTCCGTTATTTTCTGTTGACCGCACAAAGTCGAAAGGTTTTTTTCTTCGCAGACTTTGTAAGTTATGTATGGCCTTTTCGATTGGCAATTGGGGAAGAACTCTCCGACCTGGACCTGGAACACCAATACAACTAACAGGCACTTTCAGTTTGATTCTGAAGTTTTCGAATCCCTGTATTTGTGCGACTTCCAAAATAGTTCTCCTCATTTGAAAACTTGGCGGACACAAATATGGACGAGTATGATAATTTTCAATAAAGAAAATGGCAAAATTACATTTTAAACGGAAAATAATTATTCTTAGAAGCAGTAAGATGTAAAATGTAAAATGTAAGATGTAAAATGTAAAATGTAAAATGTAAAATGTAAAATGTAGAATGTAAAATGTAAAATGTAAAATGTAAAATGTAAAATGTAAAATGTAAAATGTAAAATGTAAAATGTAAAATGTAAAATGTAAAATGTAAAATGTAAAATTTAAAATGTAAAATGTGTGAAATTTGCTTATTTTTAGGTAAAAATTTACTTCTTGCAATATTTGAGAACACTTTGACAACTATGTTTTTGAATGTGTAAGTAGTTCCGGTTTGGATTCTGAATGCCAATATAACACTTTCAGAAGTGCGTACACGTATTCCGAAAGCTTCTGGATTGCCAATCGAAAAGGCCATTAAATTTGTATCGCAGATACAACCCCAGAGTTGCATACCATTCCATAAGACCAAACAGGTTCAAGTACCTGCCTATATGAAATCACCTAATATCATTACTAAGCTTTCCGAGTAGCTATAATATGTTAAGAGTAAAAGTCAATATTTTTTTTTGTTTTATTGAAAAATTTTGGAATCTATTGTACTTGTAAGAAGTGCCCGTGTAAAAAATTGGAACTACATTTCTCGGGCAATTGATAAAATGTATGGAAATAACCCAAAAATTAATATGGTTTTCTCAAAATTGAATTTGCCGACAGAAATTGAAACGCAGATTTGTTTCAATTGCTTTCGACAGAACAGTTACGGAGTTTATTTCAAGTCGTAGCAGTTTTTTTTTGGACAAATGGAAAATACCAACATTTTTGTATCGCAGTTTGTACATTTCACTTCTCCCCTTGACCTACAAACACCGTTTATTAAATTGCACTTATAAGAAGACTTAAAACGTAAATAAGAGAAGTTTTATTTTTATTATTTTTGTTTTTGTTTTTTTTTTTTTTAATTCAATTCAATTTTTTGACCTTTAGTACAATTGCATTATAGCAATCTGTTGTACATCTTGGCATAATGGTTAGTGCGTTGGACTGTCACGCCGAAGGTCTGGGTTCGATTCCCAGCAGCTGTTACCTAAAATTAAATGTTTTTTAGAGGGACTGCCTCTAGCGAATAACTGACAAATCCTCAAAGAGTATACTTTTCATGAATAAGTGCTTCTCATCTAGCCGCTCGGACTGGACAACAAATTGTAGTTCCCCTTCATTCCTACCAACAACACGCACACAGGAATGGTTGAGAGTTTTAAGTCACTCGGCCCAAGTTCTCCACGAGCTGTTGCGCCACCAAATTTTTTATTTTTTTATTATAGCAATCTAGAATTACAGTGACCGCCTCGACTCTAGGAAAAAGCCCATATGGTTTTTTTTTTTTTTTTTTTTTTTTATCCGATGGAAATCTTCAAAAGACACTCGGTAAGAATCGGTACCAATTAGTGTGGGACTCTTACCGCACTAAAACCACCGGTGAATCAGGACCAATCTATGAAAGATCGACAAATGATTTTTCTTTCTTAATTTATCAGTCGCATTGTGGGAAGTTTAAGTTATAACACTTTCCATAGCTTTTAGACCATCAGCTCATGAGGCTTGGTTCTTCTTAATCTCCGAACATTGTCTCGTACATTTAAGACGGTCTCCATTTCGGAGTTGGTATGACTTTGCAGTCGCTGATTGTGTGATACAGCGTGTTTTTTTAACCACTTCTGTAACCATTTCAATTTGAAGGTCACGATGTAGATCGCTATTTCTTATATACCAAGGGGCATTTATTATTCCGCGAAGGACCTTGCTTTGGAATTTTTGGATGGGTTCAGCATTTGTTTTCCTTGTACAGCCCCATAGTTGGATGCCATATGTCCAAACGGGTTTCAGTACTTGCTTATATAACATTAGCTTGTTCTGGATAGATAGGTCAGAGTTCTTTCCTAGTAACCAGTACATTTTTCTGTACTTCAAGTTTAGTTCGTCTTTTTTCTTTTTGATGTGCTCTTTCCATTTGAGCTTTGCATCCAAAGTCATTCCAAGGTATTTGGCAGTATTGGAGTAAGGTACTGTTGTACTGTTTATAAGAATTGGAACATTGTTTATTTTTTTTTTTGTAAAGTTTATATGCGTCGATTTTGTTTCATTTAGTTTGATTCGCCATTTTTGCGTCCAATCACTAACTTTATCGACTGCATTTTGCAGTTTTTGTGTAGCCTTCGTAACGGATTTATCTGGCACCAATATTGCAGTATCATCAGCAAAGGTGGCCATGATAGCGTTGATGTCCACTGGAATATCCCTTGTATATAACAGATACAGGGTTGGTCCTAGGACACTTCCTTGTGGTACACCGGCTTCAATTTTCTTTAGTTCCGAGTAATTTTGGTCGTACCGTACTCTAAAGAGTCGGTTCGTAACGTAGGATTTCAGTATTTCGTAGTACTGCCTGGGAAGATCCCTTTGCAGTTTGTACTCAAGTCCCAAGTGCCAAACCTTGTCAAAGGCTTGAGCAACATCTAAAAATATAGCCGAGCATACTTGTTTTTCTTCAAGTGCTTTTTCCACAACATCCGTAATCCGATGGATGCACTTGGTCTATCGTGGAATGTTTATTTCTAAATCCAAATTGATGGCTCGGAATTAGTCTTCTTTCTTCTATTATTTTGCTTAGTCTTTTCAGAAGCAGTTTTTCGAAAACTTTTGCCATGATTGGTATAAGCGATATAGGTCTGTAAGATGTTACTTCTGTTGGTGGCTTACCTTGTTTAGGTATAACAATGACTTCTGCAATTTTCCAATGATGTGGCACATAATTTCATTTCATTCATAAAAAATAAAAAAAAAAAAAATTTGGTGGCACAACAGCTCGTGGAGAACCAAGGCCTAGTGACTTACAACTCTCAACCATTCCTGTGTGCATATTTTTGGCAGGAATGGAGGGGACTTACAATTTTTGGCCGAGTCAGAACGGCTAGGTGAGAAGCACTTATTCATGACAAGTATACTCTTGGAGGATTTGTCAGTTCCCCGCAAGAGGCAGTACCTCGGAAAAAAACATTTCTGTTTTTAGGTGGCAGTGGCCGGGAATCGAACCCAGACCTTTGGCATGACAGTCCTACGCACTAACCATCATGCCACGAAGTACTACCATTTCATTCATAACCTGAGCAGTTATTAGATCTTACCTTGGTGATTTTTTGTTAGACAACTTATGTTGACACTTACTTCTTACTTCTTTGAGCGTGACAAAAGGAATTTCACATTCGTCGTTTCTATCAACAAACTGTAAGGGATCTGTAGCTGTGCTTGCTGGAAATGGCTTAAAAACATTCGCGAGATGTTCAGCGAAGAGATCAGCCTTTTGTTTTGGGTTTCCGATCCATTTACCATCATGAGATTTTACTGGCGGGTTTTGTGCCTGTGGTCTTTTTTGGCGCTTAGCTGCTTTCCATAAGGAGTATTCCGTAGAAGCATCCGCCGTCAGACTATTCAGGAATCTACTGAATGAATCACTTCTAAATTCACAGATTCTTTTCTTTAGTTCATTGTTAAGACGGTTAAAAACTGCCTTATCACCTGGAAATCTCGTAGCTTGCCACTTTCTTCGAGCTCTTCTTTTCTCCATGATCAGCTCCTTTATTTCGACAGGATATTTTATTTCTTTTTCTCTTGAGTTCGAAATTGTTGGAGTACTTTCTTCTGCAGCCTGTTGCACATCAGCAATAAATTGTTCTACTTCATGATCAATCTGTTCAATTGTTTGCATAGGGGATCTTAGGTTTATAAAACTTTCAAGTTTATCTCTGAATTCGTTCCAGTTTGTTCTTTTGTTCACGAGCTTAGGATTACTTTTTTCTATTATTTCTGCTTCGCTCAGTGATAATATTACTGGAGTATGATCTGACGATAAATCGTAATTACCTTCGACACTTATATGGTTTCGTTTAATACTTTTTACTACGAAAAAGTCTATAAGGTCTGGTATTTTGTTAGAATCAGATGGCCAATATGTTGGCGAGCCAGAAGAATAAAATTCGCAGTTGTATTTGCGGCCTGCTTGATATAGCCGTTTGCCTTTCGTTGTTATGAGCCTAGATCCCCATTGGGTGTGTTTAGCATTGAAGTCGCCACCAACAAGGAAGTTATGTCCTAACAAATTTAGGAGTTCTGCATAGTCTTCTTCAGTTGGTGAGCGCCTCGGTGGGCAGTATATAGCTGGTATCTTAAACTCTTTTTTTTATACCAATACTAATTGTTGTTACTTGCATGTTTTTATTAGTGTGTTAAGCACTTTTTTATTAGTATTGTTGATCCTACCCTAGCTTTGTCAGCTGGGTGCGGAGCGTGATAACACGTAGAGTTGGTAATTTATTATCAAGATTTTGTTCTATAGCGAGTGAGTTTCGGACACCAAACAAATGTCTATATGCTCTATGTCTAAAAAGATGTTTAGTTCTGATACATATTGTAAAAGACCGTTTGCATTCCATGTTGCGATTTTGAGTGTTCTGCCATCATTGTTTTTTAAGAGCAACTTCTTCACTTTGCTGTTTTATGTTCAAATCTTGTTTGTCAATCTTTTTTAGGATAAGTTCAAGCATTTCTTTAATAGATGTTTCTTCGTTCTTCTGCACATTTTTAACAATCTGGGAATAGGATTTATTTTCATCACTTTTGCTTGGTGCAATTGCTTTTGGCGGTTGATTTTTAGTTTTGTTTTCAACGGCTACTTTTTTGCTTTCAACTATTGCTTTTGTGATTATTGGGTTTCTTAGCTTGTTCCCAGTTTTGTTTTTTTCTTTTTGTGTCTTGGAATTTTTTGGCAACTGGACATCCTCTGTAACTTGCAGGATGGTTGCCTTGACAGTTAACACATTTCGCTTTCTGTTCTCTGCCCATGGGACAGTTTTTAGTTGCATGCTTGCCTTCGCATTTTACACAAGCAAACTCACGATCGCAGTATTTTTGTGTATGCCCAAAGGCTTGACAGCGTTTGCATTGTGGAACAATTTTTGACTTTCGCAGTGGTTCAATTTTGACAACTATGCCCATAATTGATTTTATACTGTAAATCTTATCGAGACTTTCTTTATTTTCAAAGGTCAGCATAAACAATGGTAGAGATCTTTTTGCTGTCATTGATACCCCAGTGGAGTCTTTGATTACCTCATTTTTAATAAGATTATTCGCATCGAGAGCTTGGAAACCTTTTTGAATAAGGTTTTCGACAATATCTTTGGCAACACATGAAGAGTAGAGGCCTCTTGCTACTACCTTTATCGGCCTTGTAGCTTTATTTTCGTACGAGTGCCACTGAATTTTCTTTTTGTTCAATTCTTCAGTGATAGATCTATACGCATCGGCGTCTTCAACAATGACTTTGCAATTGTCTTTATTGTATGATGTATATTTACATGCCTTATTAGTGCATTTTCCTACTATGTTCTTAGGCTCACCAAACATTGTCAATCCGGAAATCATGATTGGAGGTGGTGCAGTTTGCCTAGTACCTTTAGCAAAAGACTTCTTTTGGGATACATCTTTTATTTCATTGTTTGATGTTTTCGCTGTTGCAGCAATATCCGCTTTTAAAGTTACCTGTTTAAGTTTTTGAACAGTCTCTGGGCTACCCTCTGCTTTCCGTTTCTTGGATTTACGTTTATTTCTGTTACCATCTGTTTCAAAAAGAAGCTCTTCTTCATCAGTATGAAACTCAATGGTTTTTGGTGGGCTTTTCACAAGTATTTTTGGACTAGTCTTGCTGTCATTTTTTGATGTTTTCTTGTCTAGCAAGCTGACTTTTTCTTCAAGTCTCTTAATTTGTTGCTGAAGACTTTCAACGAGGACTTCAAGTTTCTTTCTGGCTATTATTTCTGTTTGCCATTCCTTGAAATAATTTTCGGATTCAACTTGGTGGATCTCGTTGCTTGTTTTGGAACACTGCGGATCTTTTATCTCGATCTTTTCATAGATTTTGGTTCCTTTTTCGTTAATGACTTCTTTGTCATTTGATTTTTCGGTAAGGGTTTTCGATGGAGTAACCCTTGGGAATATTTTTGGCGGAGTCCTCAGTGTTTTAGAACTCCGTCTACTTCCTGCTAGCAATAATTGGTCCTCCCCAGAATCCGTAGGACCGATCTCCGAAGAGAGTGGATTTACCAGTTTATCTGGATTGCCACCTGGGGTAATGTATCTGTTTGTTTTTTGTAACTTTTGTTTGTTACCCATAAATAGCTTAGTTACTTCTTCTATTCAAGGTCTTAAATACAGCCGCCCCTATGGGATCAGACGCTGACCAATGAGCCGCACATTATGCGTCAGACGCTCTTGGGTTTCATGGAGAGCTGGTTCTTCAGAGCGATGTCTTATCTTATGCTCCTAGTTCCTGAGAAGGTAACTCAGGTGTCTCAGCTCTTGGATCTAATAGATCCAACGCTCGTCGTTAGTTCACCTAATTGGCTATCCAGCGGGCACCACTTGGAGGTGACGATGCGATTTTGCTCCGCCGTTTGGAATCAAACCCAAACAAGTATCCTTTTACATTCCCTAAGTCCATGTACCAACCACAGAATCCAATATTGGTGAGTTACAGTTATAAGATTTTATGATTTTTTTGTGGAATTATAGTTCAGCCCTGGTTTGAACGGAAAAACATTTAAAAAGAGATAGTGAAAAAAAGAAAACCAAAGTCCTTCCTAAGTATGAATAATTATAGAATACTACAATTTAAGAGTACTGGAATTGCCAGTGATTTTTTCGCAAACTGTGATTTAGTGGCGTCTGCTTTCGCATACTGATGTGATCTAGTGACGTTTGCTTTTATGAGACCGTGATTTAGTGACTTATTTTCATCCCAGATTATATATTTAGTCACTTCTGCTAACTCAAACAGTTATTAAGTGGCGTTTGCAATTTCAGTCTGTGATTTATTGATATCTGCTATCTCAGACTGTTATACTAAGTAACGTCTGCTGTCTCTTACTGTGATTAAGTGACGTCTGCTATCCTATGCAAGATGGTGATTTAATGACATTTGCTTTCATCTCAGATCGTGATTTAGTGAAATCTATTATAGCACACTGTGTTTAGTAGACCCTGATTTTTAAGTCAACATAACGTTAGTTATAAGTAAACTTGCAAGTTGTACTGAATTAAGACTTGAAATAAACCAGAGATCGATGATTGAATAACCACAAATTCAATAATGGTTGTGGTATTTTTGGCAGATTCTTGTTCCGATTAGCATACATTGAACCTTTGATCAAAAGCACCTTACACGCTCTAGATGAGCTCCTAAATAAAATTTTGAATTTTCCTGCAAAGAATCACATAAAAAAGATTAGTTTCAAGCAATTTGGTCCACCCGTTAAAGCTCTAGCTCAGTGTTTTAGGCAAATTAGCATATACGCACCAACGCGGTAGAAAAAAGAGACACAAAATTTGAAGCTACAAGGCTCTCAGAGCTAAAAAAGAAACACAAACTTCTTTTTGTAAACTCAATGCCTGCTACGGGTCATCTCTTTAAAGGTAAACAATCGGCACATTATAAGAGAAATTGACTGAAAACAACAAAGAATTTAATCAAAAAAATTGAAAACGTCACATTTAAAGCTAACCACAATTCACATGTATTCACGGACAGGGAATTTAAGAGAGTTTTCTCTTTATTTTGAGTATATGTAGAAAACTAAGCTGGATATATTCTTCAAATAAATTTGGTAATGATTCCTAAAAGTACATGCAAGATTTTTCTTTTAAAATATTTAATTTAAATCTTTTTATTATCTTCTCCGAAAAATCCTTAGCTAGATGTAAGTCTGCATAGTTTTTTTTGTTTTGTTATTTTGGAGGTTGTCACGTCACGTTATTCTTTTTAAAAAAAATAGTAATAATTTAAAAAAAATAATAATATTTTTCCTAAAAAACTAGTTTAAATATTTCCAACATCTTTGTTACTTCCCGAGAAATCCCATTTTATAATTATTTTGTGTTAAGCCATATTATATCTTATTTAGTGTCTTTTTTAAATTATGCAGTGTCAAATAAAGGCTGAAACTTACTAGGTCTTCCTCGGAGATTCAGATTTTCAAGAACAATTGCTAATTTTGTAGACAGTTAATAATTTCGAGTTGGTATAATATCTCAAAAAAAATTTAAACCAACGTTTTTGGTCATTTTCTAATGGGTATATCTCGAAAAACCGAGCTGATTTGGCGGATTTGAATTAGATACCAAAAATTACATTTAGATTGACTTTTACTTCTTCGTGTCCAAATCCGTGTATACGTGTTCAATTATAATAGTTCAACAATGATGAACACTATAATATTGTTGCATATTTCACTGGGTATTTTCCAATCTCACGTGTGACACAGCTGGATCAGTTTTCCTGAGAATCCAAGAATACAAACTTCTACTGAAATCTTTTTAAAACCCACCAGATTTCTGTTTTTACTAAATATACCTGAGATAACAGAATTCCATTAGCGTTATTATTATGCATTCGGCAAGAAAACAAACAAAAGTATCACTTTGTTTACCACGATCTTCTTTTTACCAAAAACCCACAAAAACTGGAGAAGTTTTGACACTTGATTATCATATCTCTCCGAATCTTTTCTAAAGCCCATCGTCTGAGAACTGAGGCTACATAGGTATGAGAAGTTGTGATTATTGAGTCTAAGAAGCATGACGAAGACTTCGTGGGAAGTATTTCCAATAAATTAGCATAAAACTATTCAAATACATAAATTCATAGCACCGGAACAAATCAAGAAAAGTGCGGTGAACAATCGAACAGAAGAAGAAAAGAATAAAACATCAAAACACGCTCTACTAACTCGCTATCCTTTCAACAAGGAATCTACATAAAGTAGCGTGTATATCAGTTAATAAAGTGTTATCCGGTTATTTACATCCTTGTGCCTAAAATATTATTTTTTTTTAAACAACCCAGGAAATATCCATATACAAGATAAGAAAATTAATTTACTGTCGACCCCGATGCAATTTGTTCCGCTGCTGCCATCATCGGCGGCTTCGTCGTCGGTCGTCGTCGGGTTCAGGTGGTACCAACAACAAGCAACAACAAACCTTCGGAATTTTAAACACCCTTGGTGCACCTAAATGGCTACTCTTATACCTTAGTGAACAATCACACATGCACACATTTTTTTTTTACTTGACCTGTTTATAACCTAAGTGGGTGTTTTACTTTTTACTCAGAGCTGAACTATGTCGCCTAGTTATGTAAAGGGCCATTAATATGAGTCGACTGCAAAGTTCTCAATCAAAAGTTCAAAAGTTCAAAATCAATTATTTTTGTTGACGTATATCTTATAAATCTTTTTGAAATCTTACATATCTTCGTCTCGATATAGTTCAATAGTTTTGAGATCAAAATACATTTTCTTAATAGTTATAGGGCAGTTCAGTTATCGTGTCTCTTAGAACTAAACAATAGATGGCTATTTACCTTCGAGGGTTAACCTTTATAGTGTAAAGGTTATTCTCAGCTGTAAATCGATTAAAGAGACTAAAATTTAGCTAATATTGGTGATTCAGAAGCCGCAATTCAAGTCCAAACAATTGCTGAATATTTGTTTTCAACGACTTAGTCCGGTCCTGTTTCCTGCAATTGGCAAATTTCTTTTAGGGGTTAAATTTCTTAGAATATATTTTCTATTCAAGCAACGATTTGTCCACTCCTTATCCTTTGTGCATAATTGAAAAAGAAATGAGTTGTGGGCGGCACAATGGCACCTTGAGCTCGTTTCGAATAATGAATATTTCAACAAACTACACTAGAGACTACCGTACTTATCCTTTTGCCAACCACCTATAGCCACCCAGCCACCCAACGAAGGAGTTCCTCGAAAACAATTACGCAGTTAGTGCTTGGAGTATTTCTTGAGATGAATTTTTGGGATCAGATACGCCGGTAGTGGTGTGCAGCGTATCATGCCTTTCGGGCCATGGCAACGCCGGCCGAAGCTTAGAAGGATGATAGATTTATCCTGGAGGGTTCTTTGTTGAAATTTATATTTGACAATAAAAGTACAATCTCATGATTTTAATTATGGACTAAGAAAAAACTGATTGGGGTTAAAATGATTTTGTGCAATTTTTAATTAGATTTTTTTACATTTAAAAGTTCAACTCACTTTCTTCATTCAATTAAAGAGATATTTGAGCAAACAATGCAATTTGGATTAATTAAATTTGAAAGTATTCTCAACTGAGGATGGTTTTGAAAAGCTTTCTTTCAAGTACCATCACTCCAAATCCTACATATTTTTACGTTATATATATGAATATGTACAATTGCACATTATGTATTGGGATACAGTGATGTGTGTCAACTCGAGTTTTTTTAAACTCGAGTTAAATGAATGAATGAAATTGTTTATGGATATAAGTGCACTGTGACCTTAAGATTTATTGTGCCCCCTCACCACTAGGAGCTTGATGAGGTTACTCATTCTACAGCTCATCTTCCAAATTAGTATCTTTAAGAAACTTGAGCATTTGGAGTACCCTAAAAGAGGACAGTTCCGTCTTCTCCATCTGATGATTTCCCAGATGCCTTAGTCTTATGATGCACAAGTGCATATAACAACTACCTAGTATGTGGTCCGGGGTTTCCTCGTGATCATTGCAAAATCTGCATATGGCACTGATTTCTGACCAAGAATGTGGAGGTATCTCCTTAACTTGCAGTGGCCTGTGAGGAGTCCCGTTATTATTCTTAGTCTATTTCTATTTAAGCTGATGCAGGATTGGAATCGTTCTTGGTTGTAATCCCCAATTAGAAATTTGGCCAGTTTTAGCTTAGGGGGCTCTTTCCAAATTTTTGATTTTTTCTCTCCTTCTGCGGTTTGATCTTGTTTCTTATGACGTTTTCTCCTATTCCGCAATAAGGGTCTGGCCCCGTTATGTGTGTCATTGCTCCTGTTTTTGCTAAGGAGTCTGCCTCTTCATTGCTCTATATGCCAACGTGACCAGGGGAAGGCACCCAATAAAGTGTGACATGGTTGTTCTTGCCCAGTTCGTTTAACCTACCCACACCAGTTTTGAGCTTATGCTATATGAGCTTAGTGCTCTGAGTGCGGCCTGGCTATCTGACATGATAGCAATGTTTTGGGTTTTATATTTTCTTTCGAGATTTCTTTCTGCACATTTCCCTATGGCATTAACTTCTGCCTGAAAATTGCTGGTAGACTGTCCCATCGGTATGGAAAGTTTGGTTCTAGGCCCAAAAATTCCAGCCCCAGTCCCCTCAGACGTTCTCGATTCATCAGTATACCATTTTATGGCATTTGCTTTAAGAGTGTAGTTTACGTTTTCGTCTACCCACTCTTTTTTGCTACTTAGTTCCGTTAAAAAAAATCTTAACGAAGTTATACTTTTTGATCATGCCATCTCTTGGAATGTCAAGAAGGTTCGATACCTGAACCAAAAGACGAATCGATTTGCTTAGAAATTGAATTTTGAATACAAACTTGAACTAAGTTGCAAACTGCAGTGATGTATTTTAGATTTTACAATAAAAATTTTTTTCTGACTTACTAATCAAGCGATTAAAATAATTTCCCGACGTTTGGACAGGGTTACACCAGTGCAATGCAGTGTTGTATGTTGATGGAATGGTAAGAAATCAGAAATATTCTGTTTTTCTTAATGTTCTGGGAAATAATGCGAAATACACTATTTTACTAACAATATAGGTCGTCCACCATCTGTCAAACTATAAACTGTCAGATTCCATCGAAGGATAGCTACGATGACGATGGATTTAATAACTTGTAAAAATTCAGAAAAGAATTTGAAAAATCACGGAATTTCGCAATTTTTTTTTATGCTCCAGTTTTTTATTCAACGACTACACATTTAAAAACTTGATCAAATCTGATGTGACCTTACCAAATTTCGCTTCAAACCCAGTTAGGCATCTCGATTTGTGAAAACAATGAAAAGTTTTCGCAAATTTTCCTTCAACTCGAGTTGCAACTCTAGTTACTTAAATTTAAACTCAAGTAAACTCGGTTTTAAATATTTCGGTTTGATACATCACTAAACCTACTTTGGGTTTAGTTTTCTGTATTACTTTCAGATTTTCATTTCACTGCCCATGTCTCTTTTTATACAGTTTCAGTAATTCAAAATTCTCACCTCACCAACTTATCTCTATTACTTTAGTTACTCACCCCATCAACTATATTTACTTGTATTTTTATAATTATTATAGATTTTTGTTCATAAAATTCAACCCCTCGGCCTCTTATTAAATGCCTTAATACATTTTTAACTGAATACTAAAAACCATAATGGTATTATATCTTTTGGTTTTCGAGTTTCTCTCCTTTTTATATAAGCTTATGTAGGTCGATTAAATGTAGTTGTCATGTTCCCACAGTTCTTATCGTATTCCTTCATTTTCAATCGAATTCAATTTTAAACTTAAACTTTTTTTTCTTTTCTTTTTCAGGTAAGTCATTCACTACTTTACAAATTGAATTTTTTGATCGATCGAAAAAAACACCACTAACTCGCATGGTAAGTTGTAAAAACACACAGATTCAATTTTAGACAAAAGCTCCTGATTCAAGAAAAACAATTTTCACAGTTCTTGAGATATCTATTTTTTTTTTGAGGTTTAAGCACACACAAAAGTTTGTGTTTGTTTTCAAGAAGGATGATTTAAGTGAGAAAGAAAATAGAAAAGTTTGTTGTCTTTTAATACGGTCGTGTAGGTATAAATCGTGTATATGCAAACTGTTATGGACATATATCTCTTTTAAAATTGATAAAAATCTATTCAAAATCCCATATAAGGCCCAGTTTTTCAGTGCGAGATTATAATTGGCTCGTGATTAAACGAGGGCTATCCTCTGAAATATTCTTTTTAGTCAATTTATATACCGAATTAACTCTGAGGTAAATGAACATTTTTGTTGAGTTAACTCTGCTTTAAATGAACAGATATTACTGACAGATGCATGTCAAAATGTCCATTAAGTACCGCATATTGATTTAAAAAGTGAAACGGTGATTTCCATATCCATATTTGACACCTTAAAGTTTTCCTGAACATCGAAAAACTGCTTTATGAATTAATACTCGAATTTAATTTATTTGTAGGATTAACTTTCCAAATCTTATTTAACTGAAAGTTATCTCAGAACTGAAAAGTGGCCCTTAGATAAACTTTGGATAGAAGATATTTCTTCTTAAAGAAAGAAAGTCCATTCAAGTCCTGTCCAGTGTATATGAGGAAATACATTATTCCTGTTTGGGTGGTAAAAATGTTGGTCATGGCTGAGTATTGAGGTTGGAATGGTTTTCCAGTAAAGGAATTTGTTTTGCAGATAATAATATATTTTGCTAGGGATCGGAATTTTGCTTGCAATTTATTATTTTAAATCAAAATCAACATTCAATCCTAAACATCATACTTAAGCACCAAAGCACTAAACTCATATAAGACCTACCTACTATTAGTTTTTGAGAGATGTTGTATTTTGTCGTTCTCATACTTAAATCAAGAATCGACTACCAAAACTTGAAGTGATATTTTATGTTATTTGGCAAATCATGCAGTATTGATAATTGGAAAGAAGCAATACATTTTGTTTTCTTTATTTTACCGCGGTAAATTTCGTAGTCTGTTACGCTTCATAAGAAGCTCCAAATAGTTCAATGAGTAGGGAAAAGGGTTTCCTTGATTCATGTTATATCACAATGCACCAATTTATGGTCTAAGTGTGTCAGTTTTATGACTGATAGCAATTTCAACCTAACCTAAGTTCCGAAAATCTCTAAGAAAATTACTATTTAGCCACTGTCTAACATCTAATAACTAGTCAATATATACCTCTGCTCCTAGTAAATGGAATATGATTTAAAAAACAAGGATTTATGCAACTTCGTTTTTAAGGACTATACATAAATACTTACGCAGTGCATTAGTATCCGTTTGGAAAATTCGAATAAATTATGCTGTAAATATTTATTCAATAAAACCAGAAGTGTACCTATGAAATTTAAAAATATTAATATCATTTATAAAAAATGATTCAAGTTTAAAGAAAACAGCAACATTCTTTCAATACCTACTAGGGCTAGTACATTTGTATTAACTTCTGCTTCTGTTTCAAATTAGCTCCGGTATGTTATATGATTTTAGAATCCGATCCCTGGTTTAACATAAGAGTTAAAATGAAAACTAAACAAAAATGCCAGACAAAACTTTTCTGTGGCTAGACGTTCTTGGTCGAGCCCTGGTTGAAAATCGGTAATTTCCTCCGCGCACTGTCTTCTGTCTTTTCAGTGCATATTATATTATTTGTTTGATATTAAACTGAAACTGGGAGTGTGTTATGTCTTGTGATTAAAGAATGTCCCCATTCGAGTGAGACTTCCATTTAGCGATGTTACTGAATAGGTAATTTTGATTTTGATTTATGGATTCATATAATGGAGAGTCATTAAACAGCATTAACCCCTAAATCCAAGGATACCTACTTTGTTTTTTTTTTTTTGGGAAACTTGCCCAACCAGGTCAAAGACTTAAGCTGGGTGGAGCACTTCAAACCACAATCCACAATTTTGGGCTACAAATTTATAAGCCAAAATACTATAACCTGCATATATTTGTATGTATATATGTATGTGAAAAGTATTATATGAGTTTCAAAGATAGCGAATGTATTTTATTTTCTTCATTTTCCATCTTTTGTCATTCTTTTCTTTATATGAGGATATGACTTTTGGTTGTTGCCAAAGGATGTTCGAAAAATAGGTAATAACCAACTGCTGCACCCTGCACCATCAAACAAAAAATGGTATTTTTTTTTCGGTGGTACCTACATTATATTCTCCTAGTTCTGTTTGTGTGAAATGTGGTTTAAGTGATGCACAAAATCTGGTCTAGGATTTATAGTAGTTTTCTGGTTAGAAATTTCTTTTTATTTTCATTTTTATTTTTTGAATGTCCAATACTGATGTATAGGGAAAATAGAGGTGTGGTAGTTGTTCCAATGAATTTGTAAAGAACATTCGTGTATTTTTGTCTGTTCCGATCGAATCCAGAAATTAGCATAAATCAGTCGTCAACGAAAAGCGCAATTTAATTTAAGATTAATTAAAATAAAAGGACACATTCATAGACATCAGTGTTTAAATTGTTGCTAGATAAAACTGAAGATTACCTGATGAAGTTTCAATGAGAGAGACCGTTATGGAAGCGATCAGAAATCTCGCAAACCAAAATCTCGACTAACTTATTTTCACTTTTTTTTTTTAAACCTCGCATTTCAAAATCTCGCAATAATCAATCGAAATCCAAAATTTCTTTACAATATTTTAAATATAAACAATAACAATATTTATGAATAATAAACAAGTTTAAACGATTTTTGACTTGTTTTTAAAGCTGAATCCAAATCCTTCATCCGTTTTCCGCAGCTCTGGTTTTTGAGATGTCCCCGTTACATTTTCCAGCTGTAAATATTTTTTAACAAGAAATGGGAACGATGGAGTGGCGTAATGAAAATTTAAATATTTTAATTAAGAATAAAAATGAAGGAATCTACTACAATTCCGCATTTTAAAATGTATTTTTTGATTTATTTTTTTCTATTTGACATTTATCAAAAAAAAGATTGGTTGTAATGAATTTTCCTGTGACAGCGATGAATTTCTGAATCAATTCATTCGCTTAGCCTAACGTAAACAACATTCGCCAAACCGTTCGGCTTCAAGCGGACGTTCAATTCGCGAACCGTAATAAGGCCCCAAATTTCGAAATAAAAGTTAAGTTCTTATTGCCTCTCATTTTATAACTTAACCTTAAAATAACGAAAAATTATAATTTTCAACTTTTTAATTAGAATATCTCGAAATCTCAAACCAATGGCAAAAAATGGATAACAGATTTGAGCTCTAACTGATATTTGTAAACCTGTGCACGGAATGAATTGAGAAATCACCAATTGAAAAATTTGCAGTTAAAATTTACGAATAAAACTTGATTTTATTCGTAAATCAACGCATTTTGATTCCAAATTAATACAAAAGCTTGTAATTTAACATTCAAAACGTAGCAATTTACATTGTTCCTTCGTGATTTGGAATTAAAATCCATTTTTCAAGCTTGTTCTTTTCATAGCAAAATACAATTTTTTTTGGAGTGATTTACTCTGCAAACACCACTCAAAAATATTGATTTGCGATTAATATTTAGTAATTTATATTGCAAAACCACTTGTTTACGTTTTTAGTCGCAATTTGCAACTCCGTGAGAATAGTTGCAAATCCTCGACAAAAAATTCCTTATTCACGACTTTTAATCACGACTTTTCGCAATTTAATTCTCAAAGAGAAAAAACACCACAACATGGCATGTATGTATCTAATCATTAATGTGTGACCAACGATCTGTAATGCAAATTGGCCTAGTGGTTGCATACTCGCTCCGCAACTGGAGAGTTGCGGCGGAGTATCGAACCCAGAACTTTGGCATGACAGTCCTACGCACTAACCATCATGCCACGAGTAGAGTGAAGCGTAATATTTTTAGTAGAGTCAATCCAAGTAGAGTCAAGCGTAATATTTATTTCAAATAATTTCAATTAAATGCGTATACCTTCACAAAGAAGGGGGTAGAGCAAAATTGATCTTTCAAGTGACAATATCACGAAATAAAAAGTGGTGATCAAAAATCTTTTTCTTTGCAAATTTAAAAAAATGTGCAATTGAAGAATATTTGGATCAAATTACGATTTCTTGTTCGCAATTTTTGATTTCTCTCGATAGAATTATCAATACTTAACAGTGTTGATTTACGATTTTTGAGTATCAATATATCTTCATTTTGCTCAGTTTTGCAAATTGCAAACAAATAGTTGTAAATTACGAAATCCCGGGCCAAGGTATAAATCAGGTTTCATTTTTGTTATTTGCAGCTCATTTTTCGTGACTTAATCCAAAAACTCTTTTCGTATATGATTTGTTAAAAAGTAGACAGGCATTCGATTTATTTTGTAGAGTATAAGATATCTCGCAAAATTTAATTGCAATGCCAAAAATTAATTTTTAATCATAATCTTGCAAATTAAAATCTCGCGCCAGATTTTGGTTAAAAAAAAATTGTATTTGCAATACATTCAAAGTTTAAGAGATTTTAATTTTGCGAGTTTTTAGTGGTTAAAAGCTGGATTTTGTAATTGCGAGATTTCGAATGCGAGATTTTAATTCGAGGGATTTCGAACGCGATCTGACCAATTAGCTTCATTTGGTATCGCAGGCTTGTAAATTTGCTGTAAGCTGGTGAGCTTATGATCGATTCATTTAACTGTAAATCCTCTGACAGCAAATAATGTGTTTGAAATAATCCCAGTCCCAACTTGTCTGGAATTATCAATTGCTGATGGCTCCTGAACTATGGACGAAATTGACGTTTATGTGAATTAAAGACGATGTCAAACCATTTTATATTATTTAAGTGAGTAGTTGGTCGGTTGGCATCCTCTTTGCGCGATGAGATGATTATTCTTACGGTTGGATCCTGTAATAAAAGAAACATTTACGTTAAAGAGTTTCTTCACCATTTCTTATAATTCTTATAATTATACACGTCATATTAAAGTTTTTAGCCTTTCCTTTATTTTGTCTTTGCATTTCTAAAAACTATCTTTGCCTCAAAAAAAAAAATGCCCAGTTTCTTAAAATAAATACAAATCACAGAATTCCAATTTCCTTTTGTTGTGTTTGTTAACCTTTCTGGCTAAAGTTTTTTAAAACATTTTTAAACCATAAATTTCGATGGAAAAAATAATTTTGAACGAGTTTCCAGTGTAAAATTGTTGAAATCAGCTTAGTTTCCGAGCTATAGGTTTCAAAAATATTGAAATTTGGCCAATCTCTCAGAAAAGCAAGAGTGAATTCTGGTTTTTTTTTTGGCATGCCTAAACAGTTTGACTTACTGTCGAAGAAGAGATTTACTCATTAATTTTTCAAGCAAATCGCAGTCTTAGAAGTAAGACAAATAAGAAAAGGAATCAAACCAATTGGTTTTACTTCTAAATTTCCATATCTAATAATTTTTGGACATCCCCTTCTACATTTAAATGCCTAAGAAAATTTAGGCAGCATTGTGACTTTTAACTTTAACTTTTCAGATTCCCACACTCAATGCAGAAAAGTCATTTTGCTAAAATATTTAATTCTTTCAGTAGAAACACCCTCGAGTATTTAATTCTGATGATTGCCACGGTTACTCTTTTAACGTAGGTGTCGTTAGGATTTGGTTGAGCTAAAAAATAGTTTAACAAAAAGTACTGATAAATCCAATATTTTATAAATAGAAATACAAAAACGAATATTTCTTTTTATTTAATTTAAGCTATAAAATAATCTGGACGGCTTGAATAAGTTCTTTAGTAAATATAATATCTACGTATGTATGAAAATAGTGCTGATAAAACCATTAATTTGAATTTAAACAAAAAAAAAACTTGTATTTCCTTTTTTTAACGATTATACTGTTTTTATTTTTAAATAAAGTTAAAAGTGTAGTTTCTTATCAATTTGAAAATTATGTGATAGATAGGTACATTAAAACTATTGTCGGCGTCGTCGTCTTTTATTGCGATAAGAAAAAGTCTTACTATTACTTTTAATTAGTCAGAGTTTATATTTATTCAACTGTGCAAAAATAAAATATTTACAAACAACAAGTAAGTATGTACATTGTACATATTTCACTACTAGTGAGAATTAAAAAAAATCTTATTTCTTATCAATTTGAAGGCCACTTAACAAATAATATACAAAACATTTATACTAAAAGGATTGTTTACGATGTTAGAACACTTAAGAAACGGATCGAATGAATGAACTTGCTCTTGAGGTTCAAGGCTATAACTAATGTGAATAGGCATTGTAGTCTCGAAAAAAGTGACTTTTCGACTTGTACCCAAAATTTCGTTATTTACAAATAGTTGATTCTAAGATGAAAAAGATATGAGTTGCAAGTTAATTCATCGTTAACAAGTTATTACAGTTACGAGTTTGTTGTTCAATGCTTTCTATGTTTTTGTTGAGGTTCTTTTTCCTTAAGCCTATTAAGGTGCTGATGTGAAACGAAATGTTTAGTTGGTCTCCAAAGAGACAAAGAAAAGCTTACGAAAACGAAGTAAAAAATATTGATTGACTGTTGCAGAAATTCAACGAATTAAAACAAATACAAAATGCAATGAAATTACCGGCAGCCATGCTGATATGAAAGAAACAACAAAATTAAAAACGAAAAAACTTAAAGGTCACTTTTCCGCACATAATAAATGGTCTTAATAATTAACTGTGCTCAAAAAAAGAGTGTAGGCAAATAATCTGCTTCAATTTATCAATTTCACTCTTCTAAAAGCGTACTACACCACAAAAAGTAAAACTAAATCTTTCGTTAACGAGTGCAGAGTGAGCAAGTAAGCAAAAAAAGTGGTAAAAACTGCTAGATCAATAATATATCTTTAGTTAGACGTTAAAAAGTTGAGACAATTTCAAATTTGTCATTCTGTTTTCTATGTTCTTTTTCAAAAAGTGGTAAATCTTCTAAAATCTAATTCTTACCACTTTTCGAAAAAAAAAACAGAAAACATCGAAATATTAACAATTGTCACAACAAATTGCTATGAATAATCAAGCCATAAAACATTCAAACCATTCAATATACTAAACAACGACAAATTATGCAGCTACAAAATTACATGATTAAACTTAATTTGTTACAACTACATAATTAACGTCTTAGCATAGCACCACTAAAAAAAGTGGTAAAAACTACTAGATCAATAGTATGTCGTTAGTTAGACGTTATCTAGTTGTGACTGTTTCAAATTTGTCATTCTATGTTTTATATGTTTTTTTTTTGCAAAAAGTGCTAAAATCTAATGATTTGCAGTTTTAAAAGTTTTTACCACTATTCAAAAAAACAACATAGAAAACATCGAAATGTTCAAAATTGTCACAACTAATTAACTAATTTCCGTGAATATTAAGCCATAAACCATTCGGTATACTAAACAACGACAAATGATCCACCTACAATACTACATGATTAAACTTAATTTTTTATATTACAACTATTTAACGTCTAATGAACGGAGGTAAATTATTAAGCTAAAACCCATTAGGTATAAGAGTTTTTACGCTCATTTTTTGATCCGTACAACCTGCTTTGCTAACTTGACACTCATAAAAAAAATGATAAGTCTCTGTTAGTAAAAAGGCATCAGGGACCACAGGATAAATATTACACATGTATGTTATGAGTCCCCAAATCAAAATATCTTTGAGAGGATAAAACATAAAACAGCTAAGGAGAGAAGTAATTTACAAGAAAACTACTAAGTAAGTTCCTGGCTGTTTTGAACAACCATCAATAAATATTACCCCTTTCCCTTATGTTTTGTTGCCAAAAACTTGAAACTGTTTGATCCTGAAGATGAGGCAATTAAGGCAAGAAAAATAAAAAGCCACTACCCACTTTTGTAGGCTCACTACGATATTAAAATGATGTTTGATTGAAACGTCGTCAGTTTTTTAACAAGTAACTAATACTGTCTTATAGCCTCTCTATACAGCAAGTAAAAAAAGAATTTATTTGAAGATTCGTCTAACCCAAACATATTTTTGTTTTTTACAAATTCCTGACTGTTATTGCTGGCGAGATAATTCTGATTTTTTTCTCTCTTTACCTTTAACAGCTATGTACAATGGACGCCGGTAGAAAATATTTTAGGTGCAGTCCTATAGTCACTGATGCAAGATCTTTTCCTTCAGGGAATGAAAATACATTTAAGATGCAATATGATGTCCAACATCATGATGTTCTGGACAAAACTATAAGAAAAGCTATGTATCTGCTATATCCATTATACAATGTTGGTACACTATAGGTTAGGTAGGTACGAGTATACATAAACTAAATGCGAAAATGTAAGAACATGCTACACTCAATTCTTGAAGAATTTTCTCGCAATTTCAAGCATGAACATTCCAGGGGTTGAGTATTTTTTGGATGAATTCCTGGCAATGACAACCACATGCTGCTACACAGAAGAAGTTAGTATTAACTTTGGGAGCATCATAAGCAAAAGAAGAGGGTTGAAAATGCAAAGAATTTGTATTCAATCGAATTGCCTAAGAAGAACATCACATTAGTTCATTTATATTACATAATACTTATAAACAGTATGCGACTGTTTAATCAAATAAGAAAAATTCACTATCGATGATATAAAATTTTTTGAATTTTTTTCATTCAAATTGCTTTTGAATAAAAAAGCTTTGTCCAGTTAACTTGAAAATTGAGTTGGATTGGATATTAATTTGGACAAATTTCGTTGGTAGTTTTTGCAAAAAAAAAAAAAACAACGAATCGTTTGACATGCATCGGGCTGCGTTGGCTTGCGTTTTGACATGATCTCGAATCCGTATGAAGTGTCTAAGTCAAATGTAAGTGTAGACGTGTGGTTTTCAATCTGGCAATCATTTTTTTCGGAGTTTGTCTTTTTTTTAAATAGCTGTCACTTGATTTATGCTGAGTTTGGATTTCCATTTCATAAAGAATAGACTTTCTCCTGAACAACTTTTGCAAATCGTGCAAATTTAGAGCCAGCAGCGGCGGCGACTTACAAATCATTTTTACAACATAATGGCAAACGCTTATCTTAATAATAAAGATACATTTTTAGCCATAACATTAAATAATATGCGTTTTATTTCTACTTGAAAACCACACGTCTAAGAAACGTCTATAGTTTGGCAATACGCCATCGAGCTAATTCAAATTTATTCCAGTTCTTCCTCTCAGGGTCCCAGGCTATCTCCTTTCTTGATGAAGCTTGTCATATAATGTAGGAAGGAATTTTTCTTTTCCCAAGAACAAAACGAGAAGAAAAGATTAATAGGTACGACAGTTGTTCTCTTAGTCAGTAACTTCAAACACAGATGGCGCTCGAATCACGTGCGCATTTTTTTCAGTCTTTGTTTCTGTCTTGGCCTAAACAAAAACAAAAAATCAAATAGATCTTTGAATATTTTGCTTTTAACCAGTGGATTTTGATAAAGCATTATACTTTTCGCGTGGTAAAACCATAAAGGAGACTGGAGGCAGAAGAAAGGCTTAAAAATATAATGGTGAACGCTAGGTGCTAATAACATCCAATTTGAAGTTACGTTATTTGACGTTGAGAAATCCTTGTTTTTGGATGACTCAAAAAAGTTGGAATATTGTTGGGAAAAGTGAATCTCTCTAGAAGAAGATTATTTTACAAAATATATTTCATTTTAAAATAAAAAAGACAATACTTTCAGTTCAAAGTCACTGACTTTTCGAACAGCCCTCGTATAGTGCATGGCCTAATTGAGCTTCTTACCGAGCGCTGATCTTTAGATTGTACGCTATGTCAGTGCAATTAACCCATTTCTTTTACATATATTTTTAATCTGAAGATGAATAATCAGTTAAACGCCCATCAGCACAAGAGTAGAAACCGTAAAGCTCATCTATACACACAGTCCCAAAAATCTTTCCACTGACCTTCCTTCCAAAGTACCCAAACAAATTTCCATCCAATTCTTTCAGGATCCATGCTTTGGCCCCAGCAGAACACGGTGATTAAGATCTTATATAAAGTCTCCTAGGTTCAATGAGATAAGAACTTACGACTTAAATGCCTTCCAAGCCTGAAAATGCAGCAGCTGGTAAGAGTAATTCTTCGTTTGGTCTCTGCACTGATGTAATTTTTCGAGTTAATAGTGGATTCCAGGCAAAGTCCTTGGAAAATTCGAAGTTACATATATATATATCCATGATGTCTAAATTTCTCGTTGATATGATTGTTTTGTTTTGTCTTCATTGACAGCCAATCTCATTTTCGCCGCCTCTGATTCTATACATACATATTTCTACTTTTTTTTTAAGCCAAGATAAAAATGAACTTAAAAACAGGGCAAATGTCTATGTTTGTTATCAGACTTCGAGTCTTAATACAGCATAGCCCAAATGTTATGTCAATTTTCTTATAAACTTTTTAGTCTCTTCAATTTATGTGGCTTTGATGTCTTCAACTTCTTTGTTAGAGAAATATAAGAGAAGCTAAATTGAAGTAACCTGTATAAGCAGGCCAATATAAAGAGGACATCTGCTTACAAAATATTCCCTCTTTGACCCTTTCACACTTCATTCACCGCAATATGTGTATGACATGAAGATGCATTTTACTTTATCATTTAAAAAAAGTTCTTTTCCCAACACTTTGCAGTTATGCCATATAACCTCTAATAGCCACAAGAAACTGCTGAACTGCTTATGCTTAAGACAATGACAAATCTTCGTATGAGGATGAGATGCATTTCCTCTACATTTTGCAAACAGGGAAACCAAAATGATAATCCGAAGAGCAAAAAATAAAAAAATAAAAACATACGCCGCACTGAGTTGCTTATTTTCCAGAGCATATTCCCACTTTTCGTCTCTAAGCAATGCAATGTGACGTTGGCAGCGGAACGGCAAATAAGTATAATATTTAATGCTGGTCGCATATATGCACAGGCATACAAAGTACATCATAATATACATTTATATATCTGCAAGATACAGTCTGCTAATTTTTCTAGGATGACAGCCTTGTCGCCGCCGAAGATGTCCAATGAACTAAGCTGTGAGCTCAGAGACGTGAGTATAGAAAACGAAGACGACAACAACCACATCCACGGCTACTGTACACATTCTCTGCAATTCTACTCCGCACTTGAGGACTTCTTCGAGGAAGCCAGAAAGATGTACTGTACCTACATAACTTGGCTTATATAGCGCTCCTCCTTGATAATGATGGCTAACGAGGCAAGTCCGTACGTTAAGAGGCGATAAATGGGTGGTGGAGTAGATGGAGTTAAATTTGTACGTGACACGATGACGATATAGACGCAGCAAAATTTAAGATTACGTATACGTCATCCTCACCATCATGAATATTGTTGCCACTCTCTTCTCAATCCACACAAACCACTCTACTGCGTTGTTTGTGGTAGAGACAACGACACGGATAGCAAACCCAACTAATGGTCGAAGACCGGAGGGGGATTTTCATTCAGTGTTCTTTTATTTTATGTTTTCTTTCACTTCGAAGAAGTGGCTGGCAAGTGGGTTGGTTGTTAGAGGCAGGGTAGGGTATGAATAGGAAGTTGCCGAACTTTTGATCGTACTTTCGTGCTACTTCGGAAAATGCTAAAAAGCTATTTCGTGACACTTCGTATTTAGCCGAAATTATAACCGAAGTCGCTTTAAAAGTTGAAATGAAACTTGAAAGTACAAATCTTTAAATACGAAACGGATTGCACACAAACCTTCGTACGCAACGGTCATATGGTGGCAAAACAAAAGAAGCAGAAGCGCAAGATTTCCCTCTTGCTTTTTTTTAGGTAACTGAGTGAACAATTATGTGCTTGTATCTTGTCATGAATGGTTGACTTCGAAATTTGGTACCAGAGTTAAAAGTTTCAGTACAATTGTGCTGAACTCGGTACTAGGGTACACAAAATGGTTTTGGATGTTTCAGCGATGTACCTGTACATTTATCATGACCTATAATATAATATATCAGTCGCTATTTTTCTACGGGAATATAGAATTAAGGTCATAGTGCATGAACACAATATAACCTTTTTCTATAGCTCCCAATTTTATTTAATCAGATAATAAACACTATTCTCACTCCCCTGGTTTAGCGAAAATTCTTTCCAGTTCGGACTATTTCCTTTAACTACCACCGTACAATCAAGGCTTCGTTCGAAAAACTCAAGTTTCTACAAGCATAGGTACATGAAGTTTAAGTTTTTATATGTAATTTATAACAAAGCTAAGTCTTGATACCTTACATTATCCGGACACCGGACAAGATGTGAACATTTCTTAATTTTTCAGTCATCGACGAGAGGATTTACTCAGTTTGTGTTATTTTAAAATTTTAAGTTTTTTGTTCAATACATCACAAAACCAATTATAGGTAACAAGGGTTACGACTATAAAATTTGGTGAAGCAACAGCTCGTGGAGTACCAGGGCCTACTGACTTACAACTCTCAACCACTGCTGTGTTCGAATTGTTTTTGGCCGGATTGGAGGGGACCTACAATTTTTTGCTGAGTCCGAACGGCTGAATGAGAAGCACTTATTTATTTGAAGTATGGTCTTGGAGGATTTGTCAGTTCCTCGCACAAGGCAGTACCTCAGGAAAAACATTTCTGTTTTTAGTTGGCAGCGGCTGGAAATCGATCCCAGACTTTCAGCATGACGACTGCCAGTTATTAAATTGATAAATATTTAAACTAAGTATTTTAAAATTCAAACTGGGTAACTATTCTACTATATTTATCAATTTCCTGACAGGTGATTCGCAACGGTCATGTCGTTTTGTGATAGATTAAAATCGTAAATACCTTGACTAACGATATCAAAATTAAAAGAAAGAACAAAGTGTTACATATCAGCTGTAAGGTATCGACATTTACTTTCATTCCTTGAGCTGTTAAGGTTTCTATCTTGCGTTTAGTGATCTCTGAAACAAATTTTTCGTAAAGCACAGTACAGTTCTGTCCTCCCGGAACAATACTTTTCTAGTACCTTCTCGTCATAACTTGATAGAATATTTAGACTTCTTAGATGAATTCATTTATTTATTTTTAAAAAAAATGTCTTCGGGAACAGTTATTTCAAACTTATACATAATTGACCAGCTTGGAAGCCCACGATAAACCTCCTGGGTTTTAAATGACAAAGAAGCGAGTATTTTGAAGTATGGATTGACTTTTGCTAAGCGCCACATGAGATTTTGATAGAACAAACTATGGTGTGATGAATCTAGTTTTAAGTTGTTTGAATCAGACGATTAAGTTCAGTGAGAAATGAAACAACGACCCGAAACATGCATCACGAAAAGTTAAGCAATGGGTTGTGGATACAAAGGCTAATACTCGTATCTTGGTTTGGCACGAATAAGATCCAGTCCTGAAAACAAAATAAGACCAACTTAGCGTTATTGCGTTTTCATGTTTAATTTGCAGGCTGGTATGGTTGACTAACAAAAATGCTACCATTGCCTCAAAAGAAACTAGTTTTTCGAAATCTTATTTATACTTGCCTTTCCGCATATAAATGCAGTGCCAGCACGTTGCAATGACCCATGACATAAGGCCAAGTGACATAAGGCCAAATTTTAAAGTTTGGCCTTATGTCACTTTCCAAAAGTAACATAAGGCAAAATTTTAAAAGTGACATAAATTAACAGTACTTTTTCTGAAATTTATTAATTTTATTTTGTGGGATATGTATGTATTTGTTTTTTTGCTTGCCTACGTACGAGTATAACGGCGTTTAAACAGTAAAATTTGTATGGGGGATGCTACCCCCCTGCTTGGGCTGACTATAGAATTTGGTGAAGGTGCGAGGTTTGGTGTATGCAAAGCCTTGAAACTAATGATAGTAAACATTTCGCCTTATTTCCAAACGAAAATTAGCCTTTTTTCGGGTTTGAAATGGAGGTTGGGGCTTATTTCACGTCATTTAGCGTATGAAGTATCGATGATGAAATTAAGTACTCATTGTTCCTTGTGTAATTCTAATTACATTCAATCCCATTGAAACCTTATCGGATAGTTATAAGAACTGTTACGTGAATTTGGCTTTAAAGTCCAAAAAAAAATATAAATGATTTGATTCCATTTTATATTTTGTCTGAGTAACCAGGTACCCAAATATTTTCTTTTATTGAACAAAATTATTTTATTTAAAATTTACAGTACTTTTTCTTCGGCTAACTTCGGCAACACTTTATATTGCTTTCGTCAAACATCCGCAACCTTCCTCACCAGAGATACTTTTACCCCTATGCCCATCACAGCGACAGCACAGCTTACCCAATACCAGCAGCAGCTGTGGTTTAAATAGAAGAGATGGAGAAAATGAGATAGAAAACCGAAACACACACAAGATACAGTTTTATAACTGGCTGTGTATAGGTATTATTCATCACACCGTTTCGTTTGTTTTTGTTGCTTTTGCATTTATAAAAATTTTCTACTACGTCGTTACGTAGTAGCGCACCATTCACAAATACCAAAATAATTCAGTTTTGCTCTACCTGTCGACACGAAAACATTACCGCTATACGGACGGATCAACTTTAAAAAATACTGCTAATTTTTTTCAATTTGTTTTTGATTTTACGTTATTTTCATTGATCCAAGTAATACCACACACACATCTTTCATTATTCGCGAAGTTTATAATCTGTCGTTTTGAGACAAAAAAAGATACAATTTTTGAAAATCAGTCAAGTGTTTGAAAAATTATTTTTGAATCTTTTCTTGCAAAAAATTTATAAACAAATTTCAAGTTGTCATCACTTTAATCCTAAGAATTGGAAAATTAATTCGCATCTGTTAACTAGATAGAAAATTATATGAACGGCATTTTTGTGGAACCAGAGCTCATTTTATAGAAATACAAAAAGAATAACAACAAAAAAAATCCATCAATCGAAATTTCGAGCATCTGCGCCGGGTGTGCGCGGATTCAGGCCAGTTTTGTTTTTGTTATCCTTGGGGAATTATACGTTTTACCCATACACATACGAAACCAGAAAGGATCTGCAAAAGTATCTGCGTATTGCAATACCTATAATTTAAATGTTTTGTTGTTGTAAATCTTTAGTTTGTTATTGTCAACCTTATTGCTTACCTACATAACTGTGTATATTCTATAGTGTTGTTGTTTTAATTTTGACATAACAATTAAAGTATCCATGTACCTACGAGGCCTTAAAGTATATCCAACCAAGTTTTAATTAAAAATTGCTGAATTTATAACTACGCGCATTGCAATTTAAGTTCGATAAAAAAGTGTTTGTGTTATCCGATTGATTGATGAATTCGAATGGATAAATAGTGGCGCTATGTTCTATACTTTGAGTTGAATAGGTATACAAAAAAAAGTGTATCAACGCGAAATTGTTGTTCAATCGGTCAACAACAAGTGTATCTATTAAATTTTTTGTTGAATGCAACATTATTGTGTATAGATTTGTTGGTATTTATTAAAGTGTGTAGCACGTGCATTAGGAAGAGGATATTATGTCATTCTATTTGGACATTTATTTTGTTGGATTAGAACGTGTTTACCCATTTTGAAGTGGATACCCATCTGTTGAAGGTAATTGATGACTTTTTTACACCCACATCCTTAGAATTTGTTTTGTCATAATTGTCTCGAGCGGCCTTTGATGATGGTTTGCGTGCTCAAATAAATATGAAATGAATATCCTTTTTTTAAATTGGATTCCTGTTTGGTTTGTTGCAGTTAAAATTTGTAAAACTGAACCCTGAAGAAATGTTTTTAATGAATTTTAACTTAAATTTGAAAACACTTTACGATATAATAGGGTATATTTAGCTAGGATTATCCTATCAAGAGAAACTATTTCCATTCTCTAGGACCTCGCTAGCTTTAAATTTGTACATTGTTTGAAGCAAAAAACAAACAAGAATTTTTTGAAAATTTTATACAAAAAAACATCCAAACTAGAATTAAATCGATTGGAACATATACTTAATGAGTGCCAGTTGTTCAAAGGTAGGTTTAGTGCTTTGTTGTATATACCTATTCAAATCTTCCTTTTAGTTGAATTAAAAATCCAAAAATGTAGATAGGTACAGCTAAAAATATTTACTAAATAAAATTAAAAAGTTAAAACCAAAAACAAATCGAAGAAAATAAAGGTTAACTACTATAGAATATCGTTATCGAAATTAAATTTATGATAGAGGAAACCATAAACTACCTACTTTGTATAATATTTTATCGTATTGAGTATACCTATTCATTGGTGGACTACCTAACCTATTAGAATTAAATTCAAAATTACTACTCTATTTCCGCCTACAATATAAAATGTTTATGTTAATACATATTGAAAAAAACCTTATTTGATCACACACAGCGTTTGATCGTTTGTCGATTATAAAAAATAAAATAATAAATTGAAAATAGTGTTAAAAATGAGCGCTATTATTTGTGAAATTATACCTAATTAAGCTCAGATTTTTGCTAAAATTAAAAAATTATTCAAGAAAATGTAAGGTACTAACTTATTTATTTTCCTCTCTCTGCAAATTTCTCTACCTTGGATACCTTGACAAAATTTAAGATTATCTACTTTCTGATCCTAGGTACTTCTATCAATTTATTAACTTTGAACGTATTTTCAATTTACATAATTTTAAAAAATTTTGAAATAACTTTTACTAGATTAAGATTGATGCAATATATTGTATAAGATTCATAAAATAAATATCTAAAAAAAAAATATCTAAATGTAAGTTCGATAGCTTTCCTTCAACTCTTAAATTCTTGGCCACGACATCTGCTGACCCTACAACAATTACAAACCTTTTCGCCTCCTTCTTTAGCCAATCGTTATCGTACAGTGATCACTCGCAACAACCTGACCATAGTGTTATTTTACCTACTTCAGAAGCACACCTCCCTTAGCGCAGCTGAAGTTAGTGCTGATATTATCATTTAAAAGATAAGTCGGCTTAAAAATTACTTCTCTTCAGGTCCAGATGGTCTGCCTATCATATTAAAAATAAAAATGTAAACTTCCTCTGTCAGCCACTCGCATTATTCCATCTTTCACTCTCTCTAGCGATTTTCCCAAAATCTTGGAAGGACTCTTTCATTTGTCCCGTTCAAAAAAAAGGTGCAAAAAACGATATTGCTAACTACCGTGCCAAAGCCAAACTTTCTTCTATCACTAGGCTTTTCGAAAGTATTGTTTACGACTCTCTTTACTCCCACTGCTAATCTATCCTTTCTGCACAGAAAAATTGTTTCTTAAAAGGCAGATCTACTATAACAAACCTTACAACTGGTTTAAGTAAAGCCTTTGACAAAATTTGTTATCAAATTATTTACATTAAGTTTAAAGCCCTAGGCTGTCAACCCTTTTTCATCTCATGGCTCAGATCACGCCTTGAGAACCGCCAATATAGAGTTGTACTTAGACTTTCAAGCTCCAATCCCATTTATGCTACTTCAGGTGTTCCTCAAGGAGGTAACCTCGGACCGTTGATTTTGGTCTTAACCATAAATGACGTTATTAAAGTAATTAGGAATTCAAATCTCTTCATATGCGCTGATGATTCTACTCCCACTGACTCTATTTCGCTTCAAAACTATATTAATTTATTCTGGTGTCACAAGAATTTTTTAGAAATTAATATATCTGTTCATGTACCTTCGAAAACTACGATTTTTTTTTTTTTTTTTTTATCAGTTTTCACAGAACTTTGGGGTAAATTCGTAGAAATTCGTAGTTTTGGGAGGTACGCGAACAGAAGTAATGTTGTTAAATAATATTATATGATATTGCTATTCCATCTGTTTGTACTATTCGAGACCTGAGATCTATTTGCGATACTCAGTTAAACTTTCAGGCCCACTTTGATCATATAATTAACAAGGCAAATTCTTCATAAAACGTTGGTCCAAGGAATTTTCAAACCCTTATGTCACTAAATCCCTTTACATAACACTTGTAAGACCTCTCCTTGAATGTTTGGTCGCCGTATCAGAACTGTCATTCCAAAAGAATTGAAATTGTGTAACGCAGATTACTCTGATTTGCCCTTCGTTGTCTTCTTAGGAATGATCATGTCATCTTACTCCTTTATAAAGATCGACTAAAACTGATCAATTTGCAAACCTTACAAAAACAACGTGAAGTCGCTGATATTCTCTTTGTGTACCAGCTACTCGCTAGAACTTTTGATTCGTCCATTCTCTTGGAAAGGATTCCCATAAATACTAACCCACGTAACCTCAGATCCACTCCTCTCTTCCACCTTTTTCATCACGGCACTAACTTTGGCCTCTCAGAACCAATCTCAAGAATGTTTGCAATAAGTCAATAACTCACAGGACATCTTTGAATTCCATATCAGTTCTTCCTTACTCCGAACCTCTCTTAATAAATCGTCCTAATTGAAAGCCCCTGTTGTCTTCTATTTTGTTTAAAAGTCTATTTGTCTATCCTGTTCCACGGGGCTGGATTTGAAGACTTTCTGGGCCGGAACATCAACATAGCATTGTTGTGTTGTCCATTCGCTCTATGTGACTCAGCCATCTCAGTCATTGGCTTTTTACTTTTGTGGCTAGGTCGCAGTCACTGTACAGCCCTTCCAGTTCGTTGTTGTAACTTACTTCTCCATTCTCCATCTTTTCACACGCAACCAAAAATTATTCGGAGAATAATGAGAACAGCCTAAAGCGTTCTCATCTACCGTTAATAGCATGACTGCAACATACATCAGGACATGATAAGCGTCTTATACAGGTACACTTTAGCTGCTCGAAAGAGGTCTTTGCTTCTTAATTGCCTTCTTATTCTTATCCCAAAGAAAATGCGACTGGTAAGAGTAATTCTTCGTTTGATCTCAGCACTGGTTTTGATCGCAAAGTTAATAATGGAGCTTAGATAGACAAAGCCTCTGACCAACTTGAAATTATAACTATCTATAGTGACGTTCTGTATGAGACGTCTTCGGTATTGGGTGTCCTTTCTTGTTGGCAGTACATATATATTTCGTATTGCTTTGTTCACCGTTAAACTCATCTTCTTGTATTCCTTCTCAATACTCACGAAGCACCACTGACATCACGCCTTATTCGTCCTATTATGTCAATATCCTCGGCGTAAGTGCGTAATTGGAGGGACTTTTGAAAGATTGTTCCTCGTGTCGCATGACAGTGCGTTGCCTTACCAAAAACCTTTTTGACACCAAAGGTGAGGCTTTTACCAACCTTAATGGAGCAGCGTGCATTCTCCATGGTCATCCTGCGCAAACGGACGAGTTTGGGAGGGAGGCCAAAACTAGACATAGCTCTATATAGCTGTCATACGCGGCCTTTAAATCGATGAAGAGGTGGATATCGATTTTAAACTCCTGGGTTTTTCCAGGAGTGTGAATTTTCAGTCGATGGTGGATATTACTGGCCTAAAGCCAAACTGATATGTACCTATCAGGTTGGCTTAAGGAAACTGATGCCTTTGTAGTTGGTGCAGTCGAGAGGATCGCCTTTCTCGAGGGTCAGGTAAACAATGCTGGGGTTCCGTTCAACGGGCATGCTTTCCCCATATTTTGCAGATAAGCTGGAGCATACTCCTAACAAATTATTGCCACCCTATCTGAATAGCTCGCTCGCCAGGCCATCAGGTCCAGCAGCTTTATTGGACTTAAAATATATCTTCACTTCGTCGAGATAGGTAGGACGGAATTTTTTTCCTACGTCATCCAGGTTGAGTGATGCAATCTTCTTGGCAGGAAAACTCGGTTCGTCATCGCCGTTATACAATCTGCAGAAATGATTTTTTCATTCCCTCAGTACCAACTGCGATTCTACCAAGATGTTCCTCTGATCGTTCTTACAGGCTTCGGTTCAGGCCTTGTAACCCTGAGAGGTTCTTTAACATTTTGGTAAAACTTCCGAGCATCATTCCTGCAATGGCATCTCTCTGATTCTCTCTCGATCGCGAGCTTCTCATGCTCTTCTTCCCTTGCAGCTCTGGTCCTTCTATGAAGCGCTGTTTTGTATGCCTGTTGTTTGGCTGTATGTACTTGCTGGCATTCTGGTATTCATCGTCGAACCAGGGGTTTTGCTGTGATGATTGTGCGAGGCCCAGCACGTCAGAGGTGGCATCTCTGATGGCTTCCTGGCAATTCTTCCGCTGATGCTTGAATTTGGCAGTATAGAACTATTTAAGAAGGTGCGAGAGATTCGGTCGAAAAAGGACCTGGCGATTTCTTGCTACTGTAGCCGTCCGACGTCGAATTTCCTCACAGTAATCCCCCGTTTTGGCTTTGATCTGGACATCGGATGCAGTATATTGGCTATAACGAGGTAGTAGTCCGAGTCAATGTTGGCTCCTCTGAACGTTCGGACATCCTAGATACTGCCGGAGTGCCTTGCGTCGATTGCAATGTGGTCAATGTAGGTTGGTACTTTATTGACCAGAAAATTCGCCATAACGCCTAACTGCGTTCTAGCGACCACGGTAGCTAGTGGTGTAATGGCCTTTGGCGATAAGATTAAGTGATTACTTTCAATATCATTCCATCATAAATCTCACAAAGCTTATAATTAAATCACTATCAGATTCACTCTTATAAGTCAACCAAGCTTGAGGTTTTTGATAAATTGACATAGGCACTTAATACATTTCATCTTAATTTTAACCTCGAACAATTTACCGCCCACACAGCTCACGTTACAATTCTCACCAAATAATTAGCAAATTATAAACAAAATACCCCTACATATCTATACAAATCACAAGCGGGATAATATTCCTCCCATCTTCTACTGATTTCATCGTTTTGCCGCCTTTAAAAAAAATCATTAGTTTGTAACACTTTGTTAAATTCATTCATAATTTTCTCATTAGTATGGTGCTCTACCCATCTCTGCTGAGGCGGGACAAACTATCTAGCAATGATACAGGCATCAGCAGCAGCACCTTTTTCTTGTCGTGTCGTCTTCATCGTTCCGAAACTGCCAAAGAACTTAAGAGATCAAATATAGGCGCAGGCAACATCATCATTAGTGTCATCATTTCAGAACATCAACCACAACCGCATTAATATATTCTATCTCATTCTCATTTAGGATGCAAACAGACGCAATTAAGAGATTGGTTGTGTTAATAATATCGCTGTAGTACAGCCTTCGTCTACCATGCATCTTTAACGTACAAAACCTTAGAATCTGCTCTAATTATTGTCTACATCTTTTTTCTGTATTTATGTATAGTTGTCGTCTGGCTGACTCTGCGGTTGTCCCGTCGTTGTCATCGTCTTCGTCATTTTGATTCACATCAGACAAATAATTATTATTGTATTGTTTGGCACACGTTTAGCACATAATATCATCCTGCAATAGGAGAAATTGCATTGAAAATGCGAAAAAGGAGGTTGACAGGGACGGATTTGTTATGTGATAAAAATTCTATAATATCATCGGTCCAAAGCAGCGCTGCCGTTTGGCCCCTTTTAGTGGCCAAATGATCCCTATTTTTCGTTCGGGACCCGTGGCCCACACTTCTTTAAAATTCATAAAGGAAGTAAGAACAAAACTGTAGACGCTGGATTTAGTGAATTTCGAAATAGTGCACACAAAATTTAGGTCTGGCAAATATTTAACATTGCTTTAGAACACCGAGGAATTGTTTAATTTTTGTTCAAATCTGATTGAAAGCTTTGTTCAATGCTCAAGGGAAGCCTGATTCACAATGCGACAACGAAGTCATAAAATCGTCTCCCAATTCTCAATAGGGCAGGATTTCTAACGACAAGAACTGAATTTTCTAAAAAAAAAAAAAAAAAAAATTTAAACAAAAAATATTTCAGTCAACAGATTATCAATTGCTTTATATATCAATCTGAATTTATCGTATTTTTTTCATGTAAATTTTGTTTTCATTATGTAAATTACTTGTCAACAAAGAAAATCGTCGTCTCTTCGCATCTTTTTTGTCTTCAATTTTTCGAATCCTTGGCGTGACGTGTCGACGATAACGCTGAATTGTGTATACCCTTGTATGCTGTCATTGTATGAAAATCGTTTGACATAAACGACGAGAACTCGTCACGATCACGTCTCGTTTCCTCGTCGCATTGTGAATCAGTAAAAACATTCACTTCGGATAAAATATGCATTTTTGATCAAATTAATTTTTAGAAAGCCTTTTCAAACTTTCGTCAAAAAAAATTAACAATCTCGAAAGACTGAAAGGCCTGGTTTTTTATTACTCCACTAAATCGAGCGTCTACTGTAAATCTTAATTTGGTATAAGAATAAATTCTATATCTATCAAATGCCCTGCTCTTGATGTATATTGTTTCTTTTATACATTTCCCTTATGAAATTTTCTTATACGGACCCCTTTGGGACCCCTTTTCTTTTGTTTTTTATTGGAAATACTGGTCCAAAGGTAAATCTCACTAAGTGCAGAAAAAAAAGGTTATTCATACAACAGCGTAAAGCCGTTGTAAACGTTGTAAAGTTTTAAACTTCGTAATTCTGTCACAATTTGTATGGAAAATTTGACAGAGATACGTAGTTTATAACTTTACTACGTTTACTACGAGTTTACGCTTTTGCTTGAATACCCTTATTGATACGTATGCCCGGTGACTTTTTTTTAGAAGTTTGCGGAACGTTACTTTTCAGCTTCAAAACGTGTGTTTTAATCTCAATGCTTTCAATACTGTATTTTGTTAGTGAGTTTTACCTTTAAGCCTATATCGTCGGCTTGAAGGTAAAACTCAAAGTTAGGTGATTTTAGATGAATTGTTGAAGGTTTTTCTAGTCGCAATACCAATTTGGTTATCATTCAAGTTTGTGCTTAAAATAAGAGTTTCATTGATACGAGTTCATTTAAAGGTCTTCAATTCATTTGCTAATTGAAATGCTTTCCAAAATAGTTGTCCAGGCCTATTCTATTTAAGTTTGCAGTTGTAAGATTAAAAACCACAGTAGTCAATCTAGATTTCAGCGAGCCGTTAATTCTCATAAATACCCAAGCACGTTCGAAGAACAAATTGAACGCCCAAAAGTTAACAACTGAATACATTCATTGATGCATAGTAATAGTTTCATACTGAATTAATTAATTTTTAATCAATTACAAATTGTTGAATGTGACTACATTCCTTATACTGATCTGCTGATGGCGTACTCACATTCAATTATGCAGTCTTTTATAGCTTTGTATCGTTTTTAATCAGAATTATGCTCTGAAGGCAACATTGCCATTGCGGTAATGTTGCTTTGATTTAATTGAATTAAGAAAGACTGGAATAAAGAAGAACACATTAAAAGATTAAAATTTGCTAAGATCCTACTTATTAATCATTATTTATGGTTGAATTCATGAATTAACTCTTCGAATCCGAACTCGAAAATCAAGACAGATTCTCCATTAGTATTTTTGAACAACGTAATGATTTGCCTCTAGTCAATGATCGATTAAAAATTGTAATAGTTTACTTTTTAAGTGTCTAACTTCAATATTTATCAATAATCAATTTGATAATTGACACTCAAAAAGGGGTATTGATTACCTAAGAGTTAACGGAACATGCAAAACGTTAAAATCTGCTTAATAGGTATTAAACACAGAGAGTAGTAGATAAGCATGTTAACGTAATGTTAGTTTCAATATGCCTCCTTATTTGAATGAGAGCTGAGATAATCTCAGAAGCTCAACCAAATATTAAATGAAAACAAATCGTCAATTTATTTACTGATTGAAAGTGAGAAGCACGAGCGTCAACAGCAACCACATTTTATTGGTGTCGTTCACGAAACAAACCAAAAAGGGAAAGGGCACCCAAGCCGAAACAAGCAGAGATCGTGCCAATTTTAGGAAAAAATACATGTGTCCATACGATAACGATGTTATTGTAAATTTACATAATTTTATTTTCGTTTTTAAACAAAAATACTAAAATTCTTAATTAAAAAAATAAAACACTTTAAATCTACACTTAAACAGGTTCTAATAGGTGTCATTTAGTTAAAATTTCTTATATTTATTTTTATGTTTATAAATGTCTATTTATCGGAGAGGTTAGAGGTTTTATTGAACAACTTATTCTAATATAGGTCAGTATGATAATTGCTGCACAGAAAATAAAAAGTGTTGAAAATATTGCTATGAGCAATCAAAGAAAAAGTTAATTCACTCTTTTTTTGTATAACATCAACATCTCGACATGTCACTTAATTGAAACTCAAAAAGAAAATTTCCAACTCATATAAGTACATTAAAGTACTTTTGCATTTTACTTTTGTTCCAAAAAAAAACCGCACTGGGCACCTTAGTAATTTGTCTTTATAGTAGATCCGCTGTTGTCTTTGCAGACGAAAGGCACTATTGAGCTCTTCTTCTTATGGCATAAATTATGCATTTTCTTTGATGCAATTTGTTTTGTATTGCTTTTAATGTTTCTTTGGATTTCTTTCATTTTTTTTTTATTTACATACAAAGAAACACAAATTCCATTGAGGTCTTTCGCTATAGCCAGTTTGACAAGAATAAATGAAAAAAAAAATTCAATAAGTTGTTTTAGCGACATATTTAAACTCGAATACAATATTCTCGCAAACTTGTTTAAAGTTGCTGGTAGATTTGTTTGCAAAACAAAAAAAAAACTTTGTGAGTTCCTTTGCGATCAGATTGTCTCACGTAAATCAAGTAGCTGCTTATACTGCAGCAGCCAGCACCTTAAGCGCTACTGTTAGTTCTGGCTGAACATTGGCTGCACACGACAGCTCGATGGAAGTATAAATAGTTACCCATAACTCTATGGCTTATAAACAGAGGAGGAGAAGCATGGAAGGATGTGTGAGAATTTGACTTAATTGTAGATATTTAAGATTGAAATCTAGGTGACACTCTTTTAATTTAGTGCTTTGGGTGGTAAAAGAATGAAATCAATACTTTTAAGCTTGTTTAATCCTAGCTTCGAGTGAAGAATCTTTAATGGTCCAACTGGATTAGGAATTTGATATTTTCCCTAAATTTCTTATCTTAATTTTATTGAATTTTAAGATTATTTGACACGTAAGGTCTCTCAACAGTTGGAGAGCTTATCACCAATTAGAAAAAAAAGATACTAAATATGGTAGGTAGTTATTATCACATGATTTAAAAACTATTACGAGTTGTTATTCAATCAAAAATAAATACAAGACTTGAAATATTCCTTTTTTTTTTGTTTCTGCCAATTCTTACGTTTGAAGAACAATTTTCTTTAAATACTCGTATCGTCAAAATTTAATGAATCTCGTTATTCTAGTCAACTTACTTTCTTTTTTTTTTCTTTTGATGGTGCTACAAATTGTGGTGCTCCTAGACTTTAGTTAATATACCTCTCCAGCCGACTCGTTCTCTAGTCTGCCGCTGCGCCGGCCATCTCCAATTTTATACGCCCAAGTCGGTGAAGATTATTCGGGAAACTTTGAAAAATGGAACAAAACTTATACGATTTGTTTCAATTCCCATCGTTTCTCTACGAATTTTATCGATTCGATAGTTACAGAACATGGGTTCTGGTCTCATTATCGAAGATGAGGTTCGCCTTGGTCATCCAGATTGACTGGGCCAGTTACTCGTTGGTATGATTTTAATTAAAGTAGTGTTTTTAGTTATTTTTATCGACTGAGTATCTACCCCGGTGTTCCCACAACTTTTTTTTGCAGGCTCCAGGACAGTTCGTTGATCCTGGTGTAGTTTGCTTCACTCTTCTATTAAAAGTTCCGCACTTCTTTATTGCTTCAGCATTTCTGCATCTCCTCCACTTCACTTCTGGTGATCTTTTTTATTCCTGCTGAGCTAGCGTTTTTTCATCCTTCCGTCGGTCAACATTAAACTAGTGGGAAGCTCTAGTTTTCTTCTAGAGTCAAAATCTGTACACGTCCGCGTTTTTGCTTTTTCTGCCTGTGTGCAATCGGTGTCGAAACAATTACGTCTAAATCTATTTCACGACAAATATTTGAGAGTTCAATTGGTAGGTAATTTTCGCATGACAAACGAAATTTTTAAAGAAATCCTTTGCAGTTTTGAAGATCCTCCTGCAATCAAAAACACTCGTTGCATTGCATTGAATACTTTGTACATTTTTAGAAACGAAGAATTTGCTCCACATCACGTTTATGGCAAGAATTGCTTTCGTACTTTTAACTTTATAGTGACTTTCCCATGAAAGATTTGATGTTAGTATAATCTCCAAGTATTTATTTAAATTATCTCACCACCTCAAAGAAATCAAGCTTCAATCTGTCATTAACAGATCACCTTAAAATATTTTTTTCAAAAACTTTTATTAGACTTAGCTACTAGTATTCCAAACTTTGCACTGCGTTAATATTGTAACATGAGTTGAAAGTTCACTGGACTTTCACAAATCTAATTCATCTGTGTAAAGTTAAAAACTTTTCAAGGAAAACAACCAAAAATGTTACACCTCCAGGAAGCTTTTGAAAAATGTTTTCAATCAATTCAGAAAACATTATCGGACTCAGATTATAGCCTTGAGGGCTCCAGTACGCACATAGGAATGTTTGGGAGTTGTAAGTAACTAGGCCCTGGTTCTCCACGAGCTGTTGCGCCACCAAATTTAATCTTATGACATTGTCAACGCAAGTTACATGATTATTTTTATTTTCCCCTTCTCGTGTCCTCATGAAAATGAAATCATCTGTTTAATATAATATTATATTGATTAAATAACCAACACTGCACAAGTACATACATCAAAATTAACGGGTATCTAAGATAAAATTAAGAAACAAAAAAAAATTAATTAGTATCCATGTTGATATTCTCAAATCATTAACTTGGAAAAAGATAATCGAGTTCATAAGTGTTCAAAAGTTTGGCAGCACTGAACAATTCACTTTCCATTTTCTTTGGCAAATACTGTCTGGTAGAAAGTTTTCTTTAGAATCGTTGGTCCTTGTTTTTAACAATGAACTATAAATTTTACCAAAAATTTACATAATTAGCATTATTTTTGAAAATAGTAAGGGTACCTATTCATGCAACGTCGTAGGTTTACAAATTGTGTAAAATAGATAAGTTAACGCAAAGTTTGCACGGACGACCTTTTTTAAACATTTGATAAAATGCTATGTAATTCAATCAGAGTAAGAGTCACAATGACGTATGGATAAGTTTAACCAGTTTGGTTAATTTTACGCAACAAAATCCTTTGAAAAGTTTAACCAAATTGTGTTCATTCATTCTTTTGACAGTTCATTAACCAAAAGATAAACTTAACCAATTTGTAAACTTATCTGGGGTCTTACGAAGTTACATGAACACCCTTAGTATTTTTATTTTGTATTGTGTTGCAGTATTTTTACATTTTTGAATTCGGGAGATATCTTTGTCTTCTTCGGGCAACAAAATAAACTCAAATTTAATTAACTAATGCTCTTAATGTAAAAAATTCAAACAAGTACCAACAAATTTTATTGACACAATAAATATGCGTACCAAATAAGTAGATTGTTTTTAATATAAAAAAAAAAACAAAAAAAAAATTGAAAACTACCTCGGGAACCGATTTTCATTACAATTTATTGCCCCAACACTGAATCAAAAACACATAAAAACATAATGCACTTTTCTCGAAAATGTATTTGGTGTTTACCGTTCCGAGGCCATACCACAGCCAGCGAGCGCCCCCTTTTACCACCCAACAAGCATCAACAACTGTGAACAGATAGGGGCAATATGCCAAAAACATTTCTCACTTGCGCCATACAACCATCGTTTTTTGCCACCACCACCGTTGTCGTTGTTGCAGTCCCCCTCATCATTTAGTCGGCCAAAAACAGAAGCAATATGGCAGCATCGTACGACACACACCACAGGCAATCACAGATCAAAATGACCGCATTAAAACAAAAACATTAAAAAAAATCATAAACCGCACAATCAAAACGAGATGTCTTTAGATATATGTAGAGTCGAGAATTAAATGAACCTATTAAAATAAGCCAGACATCAGCAAAGACACAAAATCTGCACATATTGGTAGATGATTTATAACGGGTGATTTTTTAAGAGGTTTAGAACTTTAAAAAAAAAAAACACACAAAAAATTCGAAAAAATGAATGAAATATTTATTTGAATCGATAGTTTGAACCTTGCAATTTAATGTCTAAAGATAATTTCATGCAAATGTTGACCGCGGCTGCGTCTCAGGTAGCCCATCCGCTGAGTCCAATTTTGGCATACTCTTTCACACATATCGGCCGGTATCTCATGAATGAATGCATGGATGTTGGCTTCCAGTGCGTCAATCGCGGGCTTGTCCCTATAGACATTAGCCTTGACATACCCCCACAAAAAATAATCTAATGGTGTCAAATCGCACGATCTAGGCGGCCAATTGACCGGCCCGAAACGTGAAATTGACTGTTCACCAAACTCGCCTCGCAATTGCGCCATTGTTTCGCGTGCTGTGTGGCATGTGGCACCGTCTTGTTGAAACCACATATCATGCAAGTCAAGAACATTTCGGGCACAAAAAAAGATTGTTATCATCGCTCGGTAGCGTTCACCATTGACAGTAACGCTGCGATTCGCATCATCTTTGAAGAAATATGGCCCAATAATGCCGCCGGCCCATAAACCGCACCAAACAGTGACTTTTTCCGGATGCATTGGTAGCTGTTGCAATGCTTCTGGCTGATCTTCACTCCAAATGCGGCAATTATGCTTATTTACGTACCCATTCAACCAAAAATGAGCCTCATCGCTGAACACAATTTTTCGATAAAAAAGCGGATCCTCGGCCAGCTTTCCAAGAGCCCATTCACCAAAAATTCGGCGTTGTGGTAGGTCGGCTGGCTTTAGTTCTTGCACCAGCTGTATCTTAAAAGGCTTTACGCCCAAATCCTTCCGCAAAATTTTCCACGTAGTGCTGTAACAAAGGCCTAACTGCTGGGAACGGCGCCGAATCGACATTTCGCGGTCTTCTGACACACTAGCTGATACGGCCGCAATATTTTCTTCATCACGCACAGTACGTAAACGTGTTGGTAGTTTAATGTCCAACAAAGTAAATTTGGTGCGAAATTTGGTCACAATCTTCCGAATAGACTGCTCAGAAGGTCGAGAATGCCGACCATAAAATGGAAGCAGCGCGCGATGAACATTTCGAACTGAGCACGAATTTTGATAGTAAAATTCAATAATTTGCAAGCGTTGTTCATTTGTAAGACGATCCATGGTTAAATTGCAAACCAAACTGAAGCTGTTTGACAGTGACACAAGGTACTAAACACACGTCAGCTGTCAAAACCAGTGTTGCCAAAACCAAACCAGCTAAAAAATCACCCGTTATTATGAATCTAAAGATTGTTTTTTTTTGTTGGTGCATTTTATAATCTAATCATTGTAAGATCAGCATTTAACAATTTCGACAAAATTTAAAAGTACAAGAGGTGAAATAGAAAAAAAATCCTTTCAAATACAAATCTCCATTGGGATATAAAATAATTTAAAAAAATACAAGATACAAATCAAAACAAAAAATTGGCGCCTTTAAATACAAATTACTTGTCCATGGGGGCATATTACATAAGCTGTATCTCTTACTGACTGATATACAAATGCAAACAAAAGCTTGATATGTTGCTCTGCTATTTTCTTTGCAAACTCGAACACATTCCACCATGCGCAATATGTTTGCAGAATGTATATTATACACTGAAAAAAAATAACACTTAGAAGTTAATTGATTTTATTAAATAAATGTCGGAAAAGCATTGAGACTTTGCGGCTTTGCTAAAGGTTACCTCTGAAATAGTTATCATATTATATCAACTTTCAGGGACCTATAACACAGAACAACAAGTCAACAATTACCTATTGAATTATATTTGTTCAACAAGTGAATATCATTTTTTAACACACTTCAACAAGTAATTCTTACACGAATAGACGTAAAGTTTCTCAAATTAGCGCTTTGCTTTCATGAGATATATTTGAAAGACTTTCAGTTAGATAATCAACAACTTGTACGGACAACACAGAAGGCTCTTTTTAAAAATTCTGTCCGTTTTTGATTATATTAATCACTTTCGATTCAAAATAAAAAAAAAAAAAAACAGTTTGCAAACCAAATTTTTCTTCACCAAATAAATTCGTAACGATCCTCACTTGTCAATAAATACGGAGAGTGTTTATTTTTATCCTGTCGACTGTTAGAACAAATCTGCAATAGTTCGTTTGAAATGTTTAATGTATGAACTCTTCAACAAGTCTTTTCTCTATTTTTTAACTATTGTTGTTTCCACTAACAGAAATGGTGGATGCAGGAATTTTCAAACTTGTTGAATGAAGCCAAAGCTTTAATCAGTAAGCGAATGTTTCTCCGTGTTACAAACATTTTAAAAAAGTTGTTGAATTTCACTTGTTCAACAAGCACCTAATGTACTGTTTTATAAGTCCTTGGTATAAACTAGCTTAACAAAATCTAAACTATAGATAAAAGCAAATTCTTGTCGTTACTTAATAAACTTCAGCAATACTGGTGTTTAAAGAGTCTCCCAATAATGTCGGTGGAAGTTAATTAGTTGATAGCGACCATGTAAAGCAACATTTCTTTTAAAGTTGTTGTAAAATATTTATGGAAACTGAAACTGAGAACTGTGTTTTTCCGGATGTAAACAAATATTAAACGAATTTCGTCTGATCCAAAAGAGTACATTTTGCCATATGGTAAGGGTCCAATGCTTGTCTTTACTTTCAAATTCCAAGTATTTTTTCCTATGTTGTTCAGTCAGTAAGGGCTTCTCTCTTAATATGCGTCCAAAGATGCTATCTTTACGCAATCTTTTTTCAACATAATTGGGAGATGGTCCTCTCCTATTTCGCCAACAACTGCTGCTCTAATTTCTCTCGCTACTGAAAAAATAATTTTTTTGCTTTGCCGAAAAATTAATCAATTTTCTAGTTGAAAAGCCGGGCCTTGCTTCTGGCTTGCGTGGCGCTTTAATCAAAAATAAATTGTTCTTAAAATATTGAACAGCATTAAATACGATCTCTTAAGAGCGTTTTAATATTTGAGATATTTCGCCATATGATTTGAAATCTGCATGACGACTGAAAATTATGCGCCGTGCTTTAACATAGCAGGATTAATTTTTCCCAATATGCAAAACTCCTGAAACATCTCAATTTTCAATTTTCACCTTTAAAGCCGCTTGGATTTTGAAAACAAACATTATTTATCGATCGATTTTTGTTTATTTCAACTTTTTTTAGGCTCAATGAAAAATAACGGAACTCTATTTTGTTTCATCGTTAAGTTGAAACAGCACTAAATTAGGGCAGCAATACTGAGGTTTAGCGCAGAAACACAGAAGATACGGAAGGGAAAAAAGAGGCTTTAAAATCTTTTCTAATTACGCAACGTAAGCAACAAATGCATCCGGATAAAGTTACTGTTTGACAAGATTGTAAAAAAATTAAAACTATTGTGAATGCAATTATTTTAAATCAACTATTGAATTCAGTCAAAAGATTGCATTCATTGACTTTACTTTGAGACACGACTTCAAAGAATGCATGAATTTGAAAGATTGCATTCAATTGATTTTCTGTTGATTGGTTGGAGGAAATATGAAAGAACAATGATTGCGGAATTTGAAGTTACAGTCTTAAAGTGAAGTCAATGAAAGCAATCTCTAAATTAAAGTCATAAAATATTGCATTCACCAAAAATTGCGTTCTTTTACAACTCTGCTATTAGGTGCAGATTTTGGTCTGGCGGAATCATCAGTTCATATAATTCCCCAAAACGAAACAGGCAAACTGTCATAAGCAATGTAGTCTGCCTAATCTGCAGTCCTAATCAGAGTCTGGTTTCTGTTTATCTGATTTTATTGTTCCTCGAAGTCTAAAATTTTAATAATAATTGTTAGTTTTGTGACTTGTTTTAAGTTTGAAGTACTCGATTAAAATTACAACAAGTAAATAAACTTAATTAGAGTGAACAAAATGTTTTATTCCCCTCACCCTCACCCTCACCCAGTCAGCGCTTCCTCAATGTTTGCCTTTCTGCAGAAAAAATCGATTTATTTCGATCCTGTCACTGGAAGGGAAAAATTGTTCAGCTTGAAATTCTGAACATTTCTTGTCATGGTTTAAAAAATGTACGGAGTAGTTCTAAAAAAAAAACAGTATTTATTTGTTTTGGCATTGAAAAATTAGTCAAAGCAATTAACTTCACAAAATCTAAACAAACAAAAAATAGGTCAAACTCAAACAGATTTTTGTAAGGATCTGTATCGTTAAATTAACTAGGTATGTATTTAAATTTATTTAAAACTAATTTTTCCCAATTCTTAAATTGTAATTTATTGCATACATGTCTACTATTTGTTTTTCTCTGTGTATAAATTCAGGCCCGAGTTCGTACATTTAGAGTGATGAATATTTTGCAAATTCTGTTATATCTCTTTATCTATACAATAAATTGTTGTTGTTGTAATAAGTTTCTTTTGGTGAATGTGCACTGATGGCAATGGAAATACTTGCCATGTTATTATGATTTATGACGCCTGAATGCGAGCTGCGTTATTTATTCATAATTTATTGCTGCCAGAGCTGAAAAATAACTAGAAATACTAATTACGTATTGGTGGAATTGGATGCCAAAGTTTTTCCATTTTGTTGTAAGCAAATTACAAATTTTTAAGTAAAGTTCACAAACAATAGTATATAGCTATGTGCAAATACAAACAAAAAACAAAAGTTCTACAGCGGAAGTTGATGGCTTTAAATAGGCAATTAGGGCCAAATTTTTGTTGGCTTTAATCAGGATTGACAAGATTAACAAATTTAAATTAATAGAAAATTATAAAGTAACGTTTACTCAAACTCATCATTAAATCCAAGAGAATTTTATCAAAGTTCAAGTTTAAATTATTTAATTTTACATTGCTAGAAAATACTTCGATGTAAAGTAGCCAGTTTAGTTTGAACATAAAACTAGTAATTGCTACCTGATGAAAAATTTCTTTTTAGTGAAATTTTGTTAAAATTTTATATTTTCCTTTATAATACGCATGTTCAGGAAAATGAGATCTCAGAGCCGTCAGCAATCTCAGTCTCGTGAACAGGATTCCTCAGAAAAATGTCTGTCAAATTACAGTGCTGCGAAAGGTAACAAAAGTTCAACTGAGCCGTTTTTGAGGAAATTATATGCCGAAATCGAGGAACCTAACATGTGACCGTTCTTGAGAAGCTAAATATTCAAATATCTCGTTTAGGAAATCACAAATAATAGTCTAGTCGTATTAGTTGTGATTTTTTGCAAACTCCAGTAAATTATGTCTAAAAAAACGACGACAAAACAAAGCAATTTACATGTCAAATACAACAACAACTAACTATATCCATATAGAGTTTGCTATGTCCAGATAAATAAGTGGATCTAACTTTTTTCCCGATAAAAACGGTATTGCCAGACTACTATTGTCGTTATGCTATCGATATATGTCAAATGCTTGTTGATAAAATTATTCAATACAAAATGTTGAAATGTCCCGATGTCGTTTTTTCGCCAATGTCCATATGGACATGTTAAAAAATGCAGCTATTGTGTTTTTGATATGCAAATTATGCTGTATTTTTGATTTTTTTCCCTGCTGTATGTTTTCGGTGGTGCTGAATCCGAATTTATTACTGAAATTTCGTGACGAAACATGGAACAAAATGCAAAAAAATATCCAAAATATAATTTTTCACTTGTTGCTCAAAAACCATCACATAAATGAAGTATCTAATACATATCTATATTCTATCTAAGATACAAAAAGTAGGCGTGGCAGTGGACGGCTTTTAATAAAAAAAGCCAACGTTTTGTCTTGCTTACTTGAATTAACTCTGAACATTCATGAAGATTATTATAGCTGTTTCTAAAAAAGGGAGATATATGGAGATGATTAAAGTAGGCGTAGTTATCGGTAGATCTAAAAGCGTCACCAGCCTTTTTTTCTTTCTCATACAAACAACAAATAATATCTAATACCTACTGTAATCTTTGGAGCTGGTTTTGAGAAATTGAAATATTAAAATGAGCGTGTCAGTGGGTGGTTTTCAGCAAATTTCTAAAGCTTTTCCTTGCTCATGCAAATCAACTGTAAAAATTTGATCCAGATGCCGTTAGGACAAGATATAAAGACAAGATTAAATTCGTTTTTTTTACTATAAATCTTATTGCGCCTCTAATAATTTATTTTATTTTCTTATGAATCCTTATAATATTTTTTTATTAAATTCATACAAATATAACCCTTTTTTATCATTAATTTGATTACAAATTTTATGTAGCAAAATTAATAATCGTGTTCACTATGGCGTACTCGTATGTGGAACTTTTTGTGTTCTAAAAAATAATAATTCTATATGAATAATAAAATTAATTTTGAGGTATGAATATGTTTATTTAATTTATTTTAAACAAAATATATTTGTCGTTAACATCAAATTTAGTGAATTTGAAAAGCTTTTTGTACTTTTCTTATTAATCTTTAAAGTTATGAAGCTCTATGAAGTTAAAAAATATGGAGTTGGCCGCTTTTAACTCTAGAACCGCGATATTGAACTTGAAGAAAAGGAAATACTGCCTATCAGGTTGTGCGTATCCAAAAACTTAGTAGTGAGTACATAAATACTTCCAACTTCTTGTACTTAATACATATACATATTTGAAAAATTTCTATCGCTAAGAATATAAATTTATGTATATTCTTTGAACAAAAACCTAAACTTGGATTTATGTATAAATATTGATGTAGTCATAATAATATTTCATATTTACAATGTATTGAGTACATATCGTCTGTGCTCAAATGTTTGGGGAACAAAACCTTTAAGCGCCTGAGTCGTGTAGATACTGAGTTCATATTTCATGAATTGAATAAACGAGTTGCTTTTGCTGTGGGTTTCATTCGGTTAACAAACTGAAATGTAACCAGTACACGTCAACTGTACTTGCTACATAGACCTCTCATTGCAATCTTATGCAAATTTCACCACATATATTCAAATTAAAAGCCTATTTAAATACTGAGGACAAAAATTTGTCCCTCAGTGTACAAAAATTCACTATAAGTATTAGCAAGATTTCCATAAAAAATATTTTTCGAAACTAAAACACAAACAAATTGGTGTCTTATAATGTCAACAAATAATTAAAAGACATTAATGAAGACAGATCTTGAAATCAAAGAAGTAAATACAATTTTCTCAAATAATTCTTTTTTTTATTTGTGATAAACTCTTTCATCAATTTTATTCTTTTTATTGTATTTATAAGAAAATTTAAGACTCGATATTTAACAAGTGTTGAAATAGAAAAATTTCTACTAGCTAAATCAACAAATCCAAAGCCAGACGGAAAGAATATTTAAATTGTAAATATTTCAAAAATGCGCATTAATTTTTCTTTTCTCTATAACAAACTAAGGATAGTGTGTTTCTTGTTGGAACAAAATTAAAGCATCTTTGAGCTTCACATTTAATGAAAAAGTATCTTATCGTGACAAAATTGAATAACAAATGATCACGAATAATATATGCGGACAAGACTATAGAGTTATTTTTTTTTGTTTCTATTGAATTTTACTATGGCACACACGGAGCAACAACAAAACAACAACAAACATTTAAAAAAAACGAAAGAAAAAAAATAACAAGATATGCAGATACAGTCTGACTTATGTTAAGATCTTGTCATGACTTCTCCCTCTCTAAAAGATTAAAAAGGGTGCGACTGAAGCGTATAGGAATTAGTTATGATAATTAGTCATTCTCTTGTTGTTGTTGTTGTTTTTTTTTTGTTTAATTTGTATGTATTTGGAAAGAAGTGATTATCTAATAAGTTAAAAAATAGCAGAAAATAAAGAAAAATTTGCGTTCAGGTACATTTATCTTAATAATTAAGTCGTTTAATTAATTTGAAAGCTAATAGAGGTGTTATTGATGATAGTGTTTAAGAGAGTTTTTGTTTTGTAAATACCAAATAAATACACTTATTAATTCGAAGAGAAAAGTGAAAAACAAATCAATTTAATAAAATGTATGACCTCTTTCCGGAAAGCAATATTTTAAGTAGCCCAAATATTATTTTATAGATACTTTATCTTAGAAACAACCGACTGTTTACATATTAATCCACTTTCTTCCGCTCCTCCATTCCATCCGCCAATTTTCCTGTTCCAGATCAGAAAAACCTTAGAGCTTTCAAGGCTTTTATTTCGATTTTTTGTATAGTTCATTCTAAAGAATTAAATCACTCTGAATGGTTATTATTTTTGGATTCTTATGTCTAAATGCTGATGACGTATTTACTAAAAAAATCAAGTAAAAATTGTCAAAGGGACGAACGAAATTGAAAACGAGCAGCAGTACGTCGTTACTTTGACAATTTTTTATAATCGCACTTTTATTAAGGCTGTAAATGTTAATATGTGATCACTGCTCCTTGCAAGCCCAAATAACCTTCAACAAGTGACATTTTGTCAATGTTTGTCAAATTGAAATCTCAAGCACAAACAAAAGTGACACCTTTTACAAATATTTTCAAATCGGTAGAACAATTGGAGCTCTCAATTTGCTCTTTAATATTGGGTTTTATGTACAAAACATAGTTAATGTTTTTACTAAGTGCTCTTTTTGATATGCATTCAAATCCAGCCAGTGCCGAAGTAAAAGTATTGAGGGCATTCAATGTTTCAGATATCTGACTTTTTCGGGCTCCTAATTGGTCAGCTGTCAAAAAATATCTGAAAATTCAAATGACCTTTTGCTTACGTTTTGGTTACGTTTGTTCTGAATTTTTAGATGAGAATTTCTAGTCTGAAAATGCAGATGAAAGAGATTGAAGATGCGTTATGCCAAAAAAAGCGCAAAAATATTTAAATGAAAATTAAAATTTACTGTTTGTCTAATAAGTGTGAATTGTGAAACAAACGTGAACAACGAACGAAGTACACTGTGAAATTTTATCACGTTAATTTACGTTTTATTAATTAACCAACACATAACTTCGTCTTCGGAAGTGCTTGCAAGTGTTAAGAATCATTCATCATGAATTTTCAATTTTCAAATAATATAAAAGTTCTAATTTAACTTTTTTCGATGTAAACCCCAAAAGTTAATGCAGTATTTTGACTTAATTAAAACAGCCGACTTTCGACTGAAAATTAAGATTTTTTTTTGCATTAAAATAAAAAAAAATTCTGAATCTTCATATCTGAATTTTCAGATATTTGAATTGAATGCGGCCATTTCCTTCAGGCTATAGTATTAACTCTTTTTGGATGAACTTAATTAGTAAACACTTTAATTTCGTATGCATGAAAACTAGTAATTACACTTTTTTCCCCTAATAAGTTGAAAGTTCCAGAATACCAACATAAACATTTTATAGTAAATACTCTTTTGGTTTTAGCCCACAATAAAGTATTCGTAAAACCAAAAATTAACAGTCTTGTATCTTATTTTAAGCCAAAATCAGGTCTTTGCGTTTATTTTATACCGGGTTTGTGTTAATAGTTACTAAAACGGTGAAATTATTTTGTGCGTATTACTTTTTAAAGAGTCTATAAAGGTGGAAGATCGTGTTTGGACAGTCTTATTTTTAACAACTTTGCTCTAGGGCCATGTGTCACTTGAATCGAAATCGCGTTCAATTAAATACCAATTTTAATTAGAAATGTTTGAATTTAGACTAGAGATCAAATTTAAACGATATATTAGCCCAATTTACACATGGGCCAAAAGAGAAAATGTGGATTCGTTAAGTGACTACTCTTTTTACTAACCTCTGTCGGTCCTCTCTTTTGCTTCTTTTATCTTGATCTTTGTAAAGTTCAATTTCAGTTTTAAGTTCTTATAAACTCTCAAAGCTTTACGCTTAATGTTGAATTAATATTCTAAGACTCACTTAGTCTAAAGTGTGATCCATACTCTGCTGAAATACCCTTCCAAAAAGTCTTTTTTTAGACGTGTGGTTTTCAAGAAGTAAAACGCCTATATTTTAATGTTATGGCCAAGAATTGAGCTTGATTATAAAGACGGGCTAGCCATTATGTTTTAAAAACTATTTCGGGAAGGTAGCCGCCGTGGCTGGCTCGAATAAATTCCAGCCGCGAAGCCCAATTTTCGACCACTTTTTGCAGCAATTGGGACCGTATGTCGGCAATAACGTGCCGAATATTCTCTTCCAATGCGTTAATCGTCTCGGGCTTATCTGCGTTAACAAGCGACTTGACATAACCCCACAAAAAAAGGTCCTGCGGTGTTAAATTGACATTATGGCCAGCTTCATTTTTGAAGAAATATGGACCAATGATTCCCTATGTCGACCGAATATTTGACGCAGCGCGCGATGCGTTGCCCGAGCTGAACCATTATTTCGGTTATAAATTTGCACGATTTGAAAACGTTGTTCGAGAGGAAGTCTATTCATTATGAAATGGCAAACCAAACTGAGCATTAATCAAGTGACAGCTGTCAAAAAGACTAACTCCCAAAAAAGCATTGCCAGATTGAAAACCACACGTCTTAAAATGATCTCAAAATGAACAACTACAATTATTGTTAGATAAATTCAAAGTTTCTTTAAATCCAGATTCTTTAATTGCAAAAGAAATTTTGCTTACACCCAACTTCGCAACTACCCCAAATCCTATAGTGAGCCCAATCAGGAGGAGTTGCAGACCAATAGCTCACTTTTTATTCGCTGTAATGCTGGGTAGCAGCACTGCATTTACGCAAAGCAAGGCAAGTGTAAATAAGATCTCAAAATACCAATATTTATCCAACAATAAGTTTTACTGTTCATTTCATATATTTTGCTACAAGAAAAAGGAAACAAAACCCACACGTTTTGTTTCCTTTTCAAATTGGAAAATAAACCCGTGAGTGTTTCTTCCTTTTATTTTGGGAAATAAGGCTCACGGGCTTTATTGCCGTGGGTCTTATAGCACTGCACCGAAATCCATCGAATTATACATCAATCCTTATTGAGTAATTTTGAATGAACAACTTGTGTGTGTATATGTTTTTTTTTATAACAAATAGTAAAAAATGTGCGAACTATGCGTCTTATTTTCAGTATATTTTCTTATTTCCTTACTTGTAAACGAAAGATGTCAATTGGCTAACTACACGTCATCTTCTTCAATATTATTAAAAGCCACCCTAGTGAATGAAAAATCGACATCATCAAACCCTAACGGTATATTTAATAATAATTATCTTATATGTATCTACGCATCAGGATGTTATTATTTCATTTAATTCCCTTCGCTTTAAATCGAATTTTAAGATGACGCAATTTCATAGTAATTCCCCACGTCAAAATTCACTTAAAACGCGTTTCACAGGAATATCAATTTACTCAAGGTTCTCCGTTTTTATAATCTGATGTACATGTATACATAACGGTACCTATATATATGTAGGTATAGGTAAACAGCATAATAATTATATGAATGACTTTCTTATATCCTTCAAATTCTATGTCGGCCGCTGCTATAAACTCAAGGAAGAGTGTGACGTCTTAGTATTTTTCCAAAAATATACAACGCCATAGTGATATATTTTGAACATATCCAAATAAGACGTAAATCGGAAAGAGCCCACGGAAGACGGAAGGAACACAAGTAGGTACATGTTCTTCATACACACATAGGAACATACATATGTATGTACATAAGTATATAGGAAATACTTGTTATCCTTAATTTGATTTACAATCTTTTTTAAGGGTCTGTTTTTATGGTGATGATTTGATGGAGACAATATGCACAGTTATTGTATTAGTTTCAGGTGCAGGGTTTCCAGAATATGCTTATAAATCAATAGAGCAACTTGAATGAATATTTATATTATTATAATATTTATTTTATTTTATAATAAACATTTGGACCTATTAAAGCAATAAAATCCAACAAACCACTATAATACCTACTAAAACAATGTGTCTTAAACTAGTGTAATAATATTTTACAGTTTGATAATCAGTTTTAACGAATAAATGTGTTTATTTGGTCATTTGTTATGTACATAAATATTATGCGCTACAGTGTTCTGTTTGGAGATACATTTAGTTTGTCCATTGCTGATTCAAATAACTTTTCTTCGAACTGTGCTGATGGTTACCCTGTTGTGCGGTAATTTCATTCTAAAGGCATTTACATAAATATGTGTGATAAAACTATACGTATTAGGTTATTAGGAATACAAATGGTTAGATTTCTTTTTCGTGCAACGAAAATTAAAATACTTTTCAGCACCCACTTGAAATTGTGTTTATGACTCATTTGAGCTTGTGAATTAGGTATTCATATTTCATATTTTTAAATGTATTGATTAGTTGTGCCTTTTAAAAAATCGTTACAAATAAATTATGTTTCTTTTCAATTTATTATTAAAAGAGAATAATCCTATTAGTCCAGCCAACAAAGAAAGGGACGAGGGGACAAAGCCTTCACTTTAAAAATGTTAGTAGGTATGTCTATGACCAAATTCTCTCTTGTCAAGGAGCACTTATTGTTGAAAGTTTTAAGTTCTTGACTTACTTTTTCTCAAAACACTTTTATGAAAAATATCTAATTGATTGGAAACTCATATTCAAACTGTTTATGCATGACTTGCAAACATTTTTCAGGAGTAAATAAGTCTATTTATTATGAAATGGCAATCTAAACTAAGCATAAATCAAGTGAAAGCTGTCAAAAAAACATATTCCAAAAAAAGTACTGCCAGATTGAAAACAACACGTTTAAAACACCCTTTAGTACCCTGGGTACTTATGCCACTGGGAGCAAGAAAATAGAAATAAAAGATTCACCAGTGTTTCCTCAAAGCCGCTAATGACAGATGGTCAACAGTTAACACTTGTCGGGTTTCTATGGCCAAACATTTCGAAGAGAAAAACAGAGTATTTACACCTCAACTATCTCTTTCTGGTTTGAATTGTAACGGTTCACAACTTTATGAGAACCCACATTCGCAGAATCGATATCAGCTCATTTGATTTGTGCAGACAGTGTCAGGATGTAGAGGTAGAGGAGAGCTCATTTCAATTTCAAATTCAATTTTGTTTTATTGAACATTTCTATTTACAATTGGCTTTAAAAATATATTAGGCCTAACGGGCCTAATACCTGTGAAAACTTTATATAAAAGTCGGTTCGACTTTATCGTCTTCGGGTTGTTCAGCCCCGATTGTCGAGTGGCAGTATAATTATTTAGGGTGAGGTTAGAGTTTTTAGCAACGAAAATTTACTAACCCTAGGTCAGAGTAGAGGGGAACTGCTTAATCATTGGTTGTTGGGGTTTATTCAACATAACCAGCTTATCTGCAGATAGCAATAAGTACTTGTCCAGGGGGCTACCTAAGCCTCAGAGTAGATTTGCTCGTTCTTGAAATGCTTACGCAGAAAAAGATCGAATCAAAGTCCAGTGCAGATTCTCAGGATTTTCCTCTCGAATATTTGCAGTTCCTTCATAGCCGTTTTGGAGATGGTGAACCAATCTGGGAAACTATAAGTGATGACTGGTCTTAGGAGTTGTTTATTGATTAACACTTTTGTCTGTTGACTTAGCCCAATTTTCTTCTTCTTCAGCGGGTATAGAGGCTGTGGAAAGCAAAATTGGCTTTTTTGAGAATAGTCCGAGAAGTTGATACCTAGGTATTTGGCGTTCCGTTTGGCTGGTAATTTGATTCCATCAGGGAGTGCCAGGGTTATGCTTCTGCAGCTTCTAGCGACAGCATCTGCCCCCTGGTCTTCTGAAGCAGACAAGCTCCGATTTGGATGAGTTGATCCGGATACCCTATTTGGTGGAAAATTGGATCAATTTTCGGATGTGTGCCCCAACTTCTTGCACAGCTGTAATTGGAGAGAATGATGAGCAATATATAAGTTAGTTATAAGCGAAGAGAAAGTTCTCGCATTCACTTGAAATGGGTTGGTCATAAGAGCTCATTTCACTTTCTTTGTGAATGTCCCATCAGCCTAGGCAGGAACAAGAAAGGCAGCTCTCAGAGAATACTTTCCCAACGACCTGGGTGACGTCTCACTTTTGCCACTAAGAAACATTCTGAAAATTATTTTGCACTCAGGATGGTTCAGGCAGGCACCTCATACCCAGAACTTCCACCAATTCCCTTATCCTAACCTTCTCATTGCAAACATTCTGAAGAGCACAATAGATCCTTTGAGATATGGCTTGCTGCATCATCGCCTCTTCCTAGCTAACCTTACCCTTGTGGAAATGAACAGAAAATTTTGTTGTTCAAAGAACAAGTCGTGATTTGTCAAACTGTGTCAATTCCTAGACAAGTAGAAACGTCACATTAAAAACAAACAAAAAAGTTACAGCGTGTGCAGTACCTTGCCATATTATTTGTTAGGCCCAGGCGAAAAAATAAAACTTTTTGGTTTACTCTGTATATTTGTTTATGTTTTTATCAAAATATCTTAAATTTGTTGTTCTTATTTTTAACGCTTATTATGTAGTTGGTGATTGGTGAAACAAAAAAAAAATCAACATAGTTTAAGATTTGATGCAAAAGGCCATTGGCAACCACCTTTTTTTTTAATATTTTGTATGTTGTCATTTCGCTGTAGTAAGCATCTTTATTCTTCGGGACAAACTGGGTCAATACAGGATTGAATGGTATCTTGGAGTTTCTTCAGTGTTAAAAAAATGTATTGTTTTACAAAAAAAAAAATGAATTCAAGAATCCATAGAGGAAATAAGCTATCTACGCATTTCGAATAAAAACCCCTCTATAAAAAGTCTTCTTATTTATTAGTCGACACAAAGTCATGACAAACCATCATCAATCCGCAAAATGGCATTAGGCTATCATCAAATATTTGGTCTATAATATATTCAATTATTTGTATTTCTTCCATTTTTCAGGAACCCTTAATAAAATCCATCATAAGCCCGGAAGTTTATAATATAATTAGATGACCTCCGCGAAAGGCATTATCATTGACCATAATCTCTTTGTAAAGAGTGATTCTAAATAAAACGGGAGTGGTACATGTCACAAAAATTGCGTTTGTAAACTCAAAATAAAAATAATGATATAAAGTGAAAAAAAACGAATCAATCTACCTACAGTTGTCTTAAATAAAAATATTATATCGTAATACGTGATTATTTATCTTTCCTGCTGTGCCTAATTCGGCTTTAAGTCGAAAAGTAACAAAAGAAATTTAATTTCAAACTTTATATTGATAATATAAATAATACATAAAGTAAACCGGTCGTTTAAAGTTTTTTAATTTATTTTGTTGGTTAACTTATAAAATTTTTATGGATTCTCATTTAATGAGAAATATCACTCACCAAAACAATAAGGATACAACATGTGGATTAAATTTGGATTACCAGTATTGAAATGTTTGTATAATTTATTGCTAAAATTTATATTTTCACTATTTTACGCACAATTATTTTATAATTTATGGCGAGGGAACTTTTAATATTGATTTTAGTTATAGCAAATTGAGTACCTTTGTAGATGTATGTATGTAGTTCTATCCTATTAATTTGAAATTTCTTTTATTTGACCTCAGTTTTCCTTTAATTAATGCAAAAAGTATTTTTATAGTTTCTTTTCTGCTATTTTTGTCGTAAAAAATATTATCATATACCAATCTTTTTTTAAGTTGTTTTCATAAAGGGTTTTCCAATAAGGGTGGGTCGATATAATCATGTGTGAGTGAGTTATTAATGCCTGGAATATGACATCGTTCAATTGCACCTGGAGTGCTATAAACAAAATTTCGAGGCAGTCGCCCGAATAGCACCAATCCAAAATTGTCCCATGACTCGGTTTCAGCTGTGTAACACGAATTGCTGTCCTGTTGGAACATTCATATCATAAAATTTGTGACAAAAGAATTTACAATTTAATTCTAAAAAAAAAAAATGTCGGTCAAGGTCTGAGATTTATCACTGAGAGAAAAAAATAGATCTCATCTGCATCAATCAAAATTATCGTTATAGTATCAGAGTTGTAAAGTACTACATTTTTGTACTTAACTCTGTGTCGTGGTTTTTTCGCTATAACCTCGCTTTGGTCTCGTCGTGACATTTACATGTAGTTTTCCGTCATCTTGCTTTGGTCTCGCTATAGTCTCGCCAAAGTTTTTTTTTTCAAAAAACATTTTCTTCAAATAAGCTAAAAATGTGGTTCAAAGTCCAAACGTTGTTTTCAGTGTGTTCTTCTTGCTGTGAACTCGCCATACACGGAAATGTGTGTCGTGGTTTTCTCGCTTCGGTCTCGCCTTGATATTAACACACGGTTTTTGGCATTTAGAAGGTTTTCAGTCATCTAACTTTTGTCTCGCTATAATCTCGGTTAAGGTTTTTTTCAAAATAACATTTTTCCAAAAAGGTGAAATTAAGCTAAAAACGTGGTAAAAAAAACACTGTTTTCAGTGTGTTGGTCATTGTGTTCGTCTTGCTACGAGGGTGGGTCCGTGACTTTTTGAATTTCTGACCTCTTTACTGAAACAGCAACACTGCTCCTGTCAACAGGCATCTGTCAGTTGACTCCTGTCAAAATTTAAACTTGCTGCGTCAGTTAGTTTGTGTTTGACAGCTATTTTTATCAGACTACTCACTAATTTGAGGAGAAAATGGAAAAAAGGGAATTTCGTGTGCTTATTAAGCATTATTTCTTGCGAAAAAAACCATTACCGAGACAAAGGCTAGGCTTGATAAATACTATGGGGACTCTGCACCATCGATTTCAATGGTAAAAAAAAGTGGTTTACTGAATTTCGTTGTGGCCGTACAAGCACTGAAGATGCCGAACGTCCTGGACGCCCAGTTGAGGTCTCTACACCCGAAGCAATCGAAAAATTCACGATATGGTGTTGGCCGACCGAAGATTGAAAGTGCGAGAGATTGTGGAAGCCGCTTGGCTCAGTGGTTTCAATTTTGAATGATCACCTGAGCATGAGAAAGCTTTCCGCAAGATGGGTGCCGCGTTTGCTCACAGTCCGACCACAAACGCAATCGTGTAACAACTTCACAGGAAGGTTTGGCGTTGCTTAATCGCAATATGGAGGAGTTTTTGCGCCGTTTTGTAACCGTGGACGAAACATGGATCCATCACAACACACCAGAGACCAAACAACAGTCAAAACAGTGGGTTTCTAAGTGTGAATCGGGTCCAAAGAAGGCAAAGGTGGGTTTGTCAGCCAATAAAGTTATGGCGACTGTGTTTTGGAATGCACGCGGGATAAATATGTGTTTTCGTCATCGGTAAATACCTTCATGTGGGTTTTGAAAAATTTTGTGCAATACAGTGAAAACTTTTTTTTATTTATTTATATTGAAAAAGGTTAAAAATTGTGCTTTCCCACAATTTTTTTTTGTAAAAAACTCAACCATTGAGAGATATTTATAATTTATCTCAATCTCAAACGATAACCTAAAAATAAATCTCAGACAAAACCCGAAATCATTTTAAAACGAATGTAATAACTCTCGGAGAGAAACCGATTGAAAATAAAGGTTGACAGTTATTTCTATTCTCTGCTTACTGGTGTTTGTTTTCTCTAAACCAGTCGACTTCAATTTGCCCACCAAACGTTGAATATTCGACTGGGAAGTTAGACCATGTAGGTACTCCAAGAGCATATACCCAGTTTGATAATAAAGTTTTATCATTTGCGGAAGTTGCTCAATCGTGTAACTTCAAATTCTGAATAATTTACAACAGTCTTAATAAACGCCTCCAAAACAACATGGCCGCCACAGACTGTCGACATCGATCCGTCTCTATTTTACTGTATGTCTTCAATGCTTGGCTTGAATTAGTGCTTTGAAACTCAAGAGCAAGTTTGTGGGATTCATTCTTATCATTTTATTCATCTCACCATAACAAATTAGATAAAACTAAATATTTTAAACTTTTTCCAAGCATTTTTGTACTATTGTTTTATGTCTGTATTTTATATTGTCACCTTTCCACCTAATCACAAATAGACAAACTAAGAGTATATTTTCAGTCTTGGTATATGCATAACTATCTAAATAGTTTAAATTCCAAAATAAGAACAACATTAACAACATTCCCTTTATGTCGCCTCGTATTATATAAATTCAACTTTCTTATCTCAATCAATTGCCAAATAATCTTAAGGGATTCGTTTGGCTTGCAAAAAAAGGAAGGAAAACAAAGAAAAAAAGAACACATAACGAAATGGCAACAACAGCAAAACTTTCAAATGTGTTTCATTCGAAATATACTTCTGTTCCATCATACTCTGGTGTATTGTGTAACAAATAGTAGGAGTTTGCATTTCTTTCTTTTATTTGAAATTGAACTTTTACTTTATTCTCGTTTTCCAGAAATACACTCAGGGGATATTAATCTATTTCTTTACTTTTTTTTAGTAATAATGAAAGTATATGTCGAAGTTGTAAGGTTCTTTTTTTGTCGGTATATCCTTTATGTTTTATTAAAGCTTAGATTACAACAAAATTTAATAAAACCAATTACATTTTACTTTTTGAAAATCTGGCTGAGAATAGGAATATTTGGTTTGTGCTAAAGCATGTGAATGAAAATAAAAAAATCATGAGATGTAACATGAGATGTAATATTGTAGTTTTATCAAATATTGTGTTCATCTCATTATACCTAATCCTAATCCATCTGTACTTTAGTTTTGAAAAATAAAATTTTCAAAAAGAAAAAAACAAACGAACGTTATCTCAGTTTGATACGAGTAATATGGATTTGAAAAAATATACAAGTTTTTTTTAATTTTAAAATTTTTTCTATTGTTGAAGAATGAAAATATCCGGGACCAAGGTGGCAGAACGAGCTCTATATTTCCAATTGGGCTACTCGGACTTTTCACTCACTCCTTCTCTTTGCGCTCTTTAGTTTTAAAATTGGGCGATTTTAGGCTTCTTAAAAATTGAGAAAGTAAAATTATTTTTTTTTTTATTTCCCATTGACCTTTGTATAGATAAGAACTTTAAACTTTAGGAAAATCTTTTGTTAATGAACCTGCTAACGTTTCAATATTTGCATGTATCCACACTCTCAACTCCAAACAGTTGATTTAGCTTGCTTTAACTCTCGCGTCTGTTAAAGTTTGTTTTAATGTTCGTCGTTTCTCGACGAATTTTATCGATGCGAGAGTTACAGATCGTGGGTATAAAATTCAGTTAGCTGGTAAATGCTGAAAGAACTTGTTTAGTTAAAACATTTATGCAAATTTGGCTTCTGAAATGACAGAAAAATATTATCTTTTAGTATGGAAGGCATTTTGGAAGCAGTTTGCTAATTTGAATTGAGTTTTATAAACTATGTACATGAGGGTGATCCTAAAAATAATCATTGTTTTAATGGTCAACCAAATTTTAAATTTTTATAACTTTGGTAATAGTTACTCAAAAAAATCTAATTTAAAATTGAGCATCATTTTTGTGTGGGGCTATTTTCGGCTCCAAGAATTTTTAAATTGGGCTCCACTCGTCTTGAAAAATCTGGCAACACTGTGCAGGATTTGTCGACGGACTTGCTTTTCCGGTTCAAGGCTATAGTGTGGCCAGGCATTAAAAGCATAAAGAAAAAGATTATTATTGCATTTGTACGAAAATCTAAAAATTATTCCTTTCTTGAACTCTTTCTTTATAAAAAAGATTTTTATTGTATTAAGAATTGTAGAATGCAATATTTTTTGTGCCATGAAAAATAATAAAACACCCTCCTTTCGCGTACGACCTTGCGATAAAACTCAAAGGTTCGTTATTTTTCTTTACAAATTACACCAAATGATGCCGTAAAATGGATGCAGAACATGAAACTTCTGGCTTACCTTGAAGAATTCGAGCAAGCATTTTTATTTTTTTAAGACAAATTACATGCATTTATGTCTGCATAATTCAACTCTAAGTCGAAAAAATTGAAAGAAAAAAAAAATACACAAATGTCTCCAACATTCGAAAAAAGTTTGCACAGCACCAAAGAAAATATTGCATCAAGCGTTTTTTTCTTTTAAATAAATTTGCATTTTTTTTGTATATTTTTATACAATCTTTTTTCTTATTTTAATTGTTTTTTTTTTTTTTTAACTTTTCTTGGAGCAGGCCACTGTGCGGAAAATTGCTGCAAAGGCTATAATCCCTTCCCACTTGTTGCTTGTTTTAGACCTTGTAGTAATCTTTACCATGCAAAATGTATTGCTCAACAAATGCATTTATCGAAAAGATAACTCATTCAAAGTGTGCTTATTTGTACTGCAGCGATTGCAATTACTAATCTTTGTCCCAGTTTGCTTTTTAAATGTCCTCTTTCAAAACAGATACATATTAATAAAATTTCAAAAGGTTTTGAAGAAATAATAATTAATTTTTATTCTGTAGTCTCTAAAATGAATTCTTTCTCTTTTAAAAACAATTTAGTCGCCACAGGAAACTATTTTGATTTCACGAAAAAGTGAAGACCTTCTTGCTCAATCTAGCTCTTCTGCTTCAACTTATTTCGTTTTAGTTGAGAATAAAGTAAAAAAAGGAGTCGATAACTCAAAAGTTGTTAGAAACTCTAGAACACCCCCAAAACGTACAATTCTCAGGGATGTTTCAAATCTACCGATACCTTGTTCTGTCGATAGTGAGAATCAAATTTCAACTACATGTACATGCCACAGTCTCCGATGAGAATCTTGTGCTTATAGCTCACGCTAACAATGATTTAAGACCTATAAAGGCTGTATCTAAACCTTTTGTTTCTCGTATTAAACCTGATATTATTCCTGATGATATTGTTTCTGATCAAGTGTCCAAAAATTGTATCCCTAACAAAATTTCTACCACAGGTGCCAAAATAAGTAAATCAATTTGCTTCGTGTTGTCTTTAGAAATAGTAACTCAGTCTTTGTACTATGATTCAATTTTCGATACAAGCATTTGGTTAAGTGAAGTTCTTATTTAAGGAATTTACTACTAAAAGAAAGAGCAATCCTAAACAAAAAATGTTTTAAGTACGGAATCATTCTCGAAAAATTTTATAAATCGTCAAAACAAACCTTAATACAACTTTTTATACTTGAAAATATACTAGAGGTCCGTACTCCGCAGCCATTTTTAAATTCCTCAAAAGACCGCAAGTCAATTTGTTCTAGGGAATTCTATAAAAACGCTCTGGATCTTATTTGAAGTAAATCAGTCTACTTAGATAACAAATAAATAATTAAATTTCAACTCCTGAAGAACCAGGGCCTAGTGACTTACAACTCTCTACCATTCCTGTGTACGGGTTATTGGCAGGAATGGAGGGGACCTACAATGTTTTGCCCAGTTCGAACGGCCAGATGAGAAGCACTTTTTCATGACAAATATACTCTTGGAGGATTTATCAGTTCCTCGCAAGAAGCTGTACCTCAGATAAACATTTCTGTTTTTAAGTGGCAGCGGCTGGTAGTCGAACTCAGATCTTCGGCTTGACAGTCAAACGCACTAATCATTATGCCACGAGGTACTACCGGGATAATGCCCTTGACAAAAAAAATTGTAATTTCGAAATTTGACAGCTTATGAGTTCATGGCGAAACATTTTCATCATCTAACGTTATTTTATAGTATAAAACACGTTTTGTGTCAAATATTTGTCAATAATAGTTTACCGCTTAAAAGTTATATGAAAAAAAAAACCAATTATCTTAGAACCTTTTTTCTAAGATAACTTGTAAATTACGATTTGTCAATCAACTTTTCTGGAATGGTATTTAAGTGAGAGATTACTCAAGAATACAGTTTATACTTTGAAAGCACAGATGCAAATCAACATCAGTTCTGACCACAAGCCCTCGCTTAAGCACTTCATTTTCTACACGCTTTCTGGGATAGTTATTTTCAATCTACTACAACTTTTTCTTTCAAGTTAGGTATATTTCAGATATCTACACAATATTATATAAGTTGTCTTGTGTTTCACTCCTCATGCAATGTGTATCTTTGCTTTTTCAAACAATAACTTAAATTTTCTGATGTCGACAATCCATAAGCCTGTTCTTATCAAATCAAATAATCTTTATCTAACAGCGTCATATTCATAAATCTTCCTTTTTCGTCAGCCCTGATGGAGATCAATTCCCACAGATAAGGAAAGTTGTAGAACAAGAATGCGTGCAGAAAACAATTACCACGATGTTTTAAATAAATAGTTTGTGGGCTGAAAAAAAGCTCAAGGGAATTCACAGTCTCTCGCCTCGTTTTACCTTTGACGCTGTCTCATCATCAAAGTGACGAACACTTCAGCACAAGATGTCTTACATAACAGCCACTATACGACTATACAATCATATATATATATATATATATATAAAAAGTTGACGTTGGTTTGGTTTAAAAATAATGGTTTTCCAAGGCGACACATACTGGAATCGAATGTTGCCTGCAAGGTGTTTGCCAACCAAGGCCAAAGAGTTATTATAGTTCCTCCAGCCAGCCCCATCCTTATGAGAGTTCTTGCGAGTTCTCTATCATCATCATCATCGATGCGTATACCATTAGCCAGCCCTTAAAGAATAAGTTTCTTGCACAGAGAGATCATTCTGTAGGTATTCACACACAAGAATGAGTTTTAAGTTAGCTTGTCTTCAACTAGACACGGACTATGCCTGAGAATCAAAGAATATTTTAAAGAAGTTCCGAAGAACAAAACGGATGCACTTTTGTATTCTGTTTTATTAGTGGCATATACCTACTATTGGTGTTGCGATAGTGAAGAAACACCAACAAAGGGCAGAATTTGACCCGGTGTTTGTGAAATCACCGTGCGGAAAGAAATAAACGTCTGTCATAGGAAGGTATCTGATGCATATAGTATATACGTACATTTATAAGGAATAAGACTTCAAGGAAGACAGGTTTAGTTCTGTGTTTTCCCCTTTTTGTTCTCGTGTGATAGTTCCTTAGCATTGCTGATGGTATTCATGTGACTGGGATTCTTCTTTAAAAAATTGTTTCGTTCTTCGCGAGCGACGATGCGACTCGATAGCTTCGGAAAGTACCTATACTGGTACTGGATGGAGTTCAGTCAGCTGCATTACTTACAAATTGCAAAAATACTTCGCAGTCAAATGCAATTACGACGAAGGAAGAATAACTTTTCACGTCGTTGTCGTCGATGATAGCAAATAATCTTTTTTTATATTTGGTATTATAATTATAGAGTTTTTACATGTACCCACATATACATACTGTTTTTTTTTTTTTTTGAACTAATGTGGCAATCATTATCCTCCAAAACGTCCAACCATACACCAACTGATCGTTGATGGGTATATTTAGATCATTTGTATATGCATTGTTATCGTCAATCGTCAAGCAAAAAACGAGCAAAAGTTCAATCAAAGATTATTAAATGTAGGCATATTAAATCATTAAAAAAACTCAATTCTTTTTTAAAAAGTGGTGTTGTTTTTGTTTATATCTAATAAAAGAATACAATACCTGCCGAATGACCCCCCTGGATCTGACTACAAGTGATGAATCTTTGGTTAAAAACTTTGCATAGCGTTTTTTGCATACCTAATTAAAGATGTATTTCGCGAATATTTTCTTTAGGTGCATAAACTGTGTGAATCATTGGCGTGAACTTTATCCTTGACTTAGTTCCAAAAAACAAAATTTAATGAGGTTAAATCGAACGAACTGGGCTGCCTGTTGAAGTTTCCATTTGAAACAATCAAATTGCGATACAGAAATTGTTTCACGAGCTGTGTGGTACATTGGGCCGTCAATAATTCATAAACGCCTAGTTTTTCTAATCAAAATAATTACAAATGACTATGAACTGTTAAAAAATAGCTCGAAATTAAAAAAAACCTCAAGTCAGAAAACCCTATAATAACAAATAGAGATAGAAATTCACTCGAAGTGGCTGCGCCAACGCAGTCAAGGTCTTTTGATTTTCTGCACTGCATTTACATTTTGAAAGAGATCATAAAGTTCGCAGTTGTTTTTTCTCCTCCATTCGCCCTCCTCGCACACAGAACCATCAAATATCGTTGACGAATTGTTCTTTCGAAGGAGCCCATTATTAGCTCTTCCTTTCTACTTATCGCCCAATACTCGGCGACAAAAAGGTAAGACTGGCCGTAAAAGGGTTTTATAGAGCGTACACTGGTGTTGCAAACCGAAGTAGCACTGCTTTGCAAAGTCAGATCTCCCCTAAGATGACATATGTGGAATTAATGTTTTCACCGAGGGGTATGAACTCTTTAACTACCTCGTAGTTGTTTTTACCAAATGTGACGTTTTGTCCTAGCCAATTGACAGATCTTTCATTGTTTATTGATATCATCGACATACCCAAGAATTGGGATAGATCTGTTGAAAGTAGTGCCCTAAGTCCTGGTTCACACGGCAATGTACCGCATGTTTTTTGCAGTCAACCGTACAAACGTCGTGTGAAAGGTTCTATGCAGAATGTATACGCCACTGTCCATTCGCACGGATTTGTACTGCAAAAAAACGTGCGGTGCATTGCGCTGTAAATCAGGGCTTATAGTTAATACCTGTTTTGCTTCCAGGGAAAAATTGAAAAAATCACAAAAACGCGAGTCTCATTGCCGTAACCCATGTGCATGTTTAAAATAGTTAAAAGAGATTTTCCTAAGTTGCACATTGCATCACAGCTGCTTCATTTTCCCCGAGATTCCAAGTTCATCTATCGCCATATGGAGCTCCTGGCGAAGAATGCAATCAAATACGGCTCTAAAGTTGATGAATAGATGGTGTGTCTCGACATGAAATTTGTTGGTCTTTTCGAAGATTTGCTTGAAAAAGAATATTTGGCCAGAATAAGCCACAATGATATTTGCCGATTATGGTGATGTATGCGACGTTAATCAGGGATATGCTTCAATAGTTCTTGCAGGACTCAGAACCGCCCTTTTTTGTAGATGGGACATATGGAGCTGATAGACCATACATCTGGCTTGTTTTCTTCCACCCAAACTTGGTTGATGAGTTTATGCATGCACCTTTTCAACACATTCTCTCCGTGCTTGAAGAACTCTACTGGCAAATCATCAGATTCAGCGGCCTGGCTGTTCTTGATCTTCCTTATAGCCAAGTCTTTAAAGCTTCCTTTCACCCAAACTTGTTTGATAAGTTGATGCATGCACTCTCTCATCCTCAACGTGCTTGAAAAACTCTACTGTCAAATCGCTAAAGTCTACCTCTTCTATACTAAGTGGAGGAACTAGGTCTTTATTGATTGTATCTACAGCCCGATTCTCCCCTTTGTGTGGAGTCACAAATCACAAGCTCTTGTGACGACTCCTGTGAGGATTATTGTGATTCGGTAACATTTTGGTATTCTCCCCCTAATCGTCACAAGAAAACTAACAATGAAACTCAACACAGCATTTTGTTAGTAGCTTTTTGACCGATGAGCGCACACGTCAGCAATTCTATAAGCAATTGCAGAGAACTACACCAACACACCGACAATATGTATTCAGTTTTTCGGTCTCATAAATACAAATAAAAAGAATATCGCTCCTTTGTCCTATCATTTTGCTCAATGATTTGTAAAATTTGTGAGTTGTGACCTGCCCTGGAGGAGATCCCAATTTTGATGATTTTGTGACTCTCACAAGTTTTGATTTTAGTGGGAGAATAAGAAAAAGTCACAAAATGAGATTCACCACAACTGGTGACTTGTGAGGTATCAGTGATGATAGAGAGAATAGGGCTACTAGTTTCGCTTTTTTCCTATTTCTCGCTTTACCTGGTGCCTATCTAATAGTTGCTGAAAATACTGCTTAAAAACATCTAAATACCCTTTGCTTTGGTGACTAGGTTACATTCGCTGCCTGCATTTCGAAGTAACCAGTTGCTTTTTTTTTTTATAAAACTTCCGGGTGTTGTCTTAATCGCTAGACTCTTCGGTCTTCTTCAGCTGAAAAGCTATTTACGCCCTATTCTTTCTACGAAGTGTCTTCTTCTCCTTGCTCAATTTTACTCTCTCGCTGCTCTTGTTTTTAGCTGCTGTATATTCGCTTGTGCATCTTCTTTTTTATGTCCTAATTTATTTACCTGAACACTGTTTTGTTTTGATTGGATCCAGTTTTTCTCTCTTTCTAGCGAAATTACTTAAGAGATACTTTCATAAAAATAGTCAATAAAGACTAAGGAGCCAATTGATTCACATCTAACTCTCTATAATGCCTATCAAAGCTAGTCAATCGGTGGAAGTTTTTTTGCGGTAATCGAAGTGGTATTCAATGAAATTACTGTACAATTAAATTGTTGCTCATCAAAACCCAAATCAGTCGACTTTGATTGATTGATAAGCTCGATTTAGTCAAAACCCAGGGAAATCATATTTCAAAATTAACCCATTATGACTTGACTGGTCCTGAGTCTAAGCCTTATCGCTCATATTTCTCAAACTACCTAATTTTTTACTCACAAATTGTATGTTTCTCCCAAGAAGGTTTCTATTACTTTTACTAACTGCTATACCGCTGTTCCATTTGCTGTCGTTGAAGATAAAATTGGTGAAAAGAAGCAGTCCTGTAACCATATTGAAGACTTTCTAGATAACCTTCCACCCCTGCAGCACGCAACACTTTATATACTATCCATCATATATTATGTATGAGTTGGTTGCTAGCTCCATAAAATAAAACACCTCTTAACCATATCAAATCAATTATAATTAATCATTATCGTAATCGATTAACTGCTCGGTCGGTAGTAATCAATTGATAGATTTTTGCAGTCCTAAAGAAACAAAATTGAAGAATAATTTTTGTATTGGCTTTAATGGGAACCTTACACCAGGACTAACTTACATCATTGCTCAACATCAAGAAAGGTCCAGTAATATTGACCGTTTAAGGGCTTTATTTGACTATATATTGAGCAGTAAAATTGCCTAGTGTAAGGCCCGCATTAGACTTTTCATCCGATTAATTAAAATTATCCTCAATAATAAGGAAACTGAAAAACATGATGCGTGACCATTTTCGAATGTACCTATTAATTAGAGATTTTTTTTTAATTTTCTAAAGACATCCGCTTCCTAACACATTTTGTATTACACCGCTGGCACAACATAAATAACAGCTCAATACAACAATAGCAGGTGCCATCATCAAACCCTTAAGCTACTTCATATATATAGTTTATACAATACAACAATATGATGATGATGGCTGCTATCTTACCACACCGACCTACCGGCATAAACTTCCCTGTTATTATCTGTTGTTAAAAAGGACGATAGCGCATGCTACAAAACAATGTGGCCAGTTTTGTGGTACCAATGCTAAAAACAAACAGCAGGCATTCAGCTTAGCATTCAATGTAATAAAATTTTGGTTACCAAACCAGTTGTTGTTGCGAACAACAGAAATTGAAATAGTCACCTTTTTATACTTTGGGTACCTAAAAGCAATTATTTTATTATCATGTGTAATTTGCATTGAAAACCCAAAAATGGAAATACCTATACACACGCACGCACACACACAAATATATGTATGTATAGAAACATGTAGAAACCAGGGTGGCGAAACCGAAAGAGTAGGTACAGGTGCTTTTGTTATTTGGTTGTCGGTTGTTTTGTGTTGTAGCAGTTGTTATTACCTGATTAGTGAAAAATTCCCAAAGTTCTTTGTTTTGGTGATGTGGTCGAAGAACAGCGGACATTGAAAATTAGATGCAGATAAAAGTCTTACACGGAAAGAATTTTTCTGATTTCTTTAACAAAATACATTTTATCATTCATCTCAATCAAGTTTTATTTCAAGCAAATAAACAGCTGTAATTGAGGCCTTCAGCATTAAAACGGCTCAACCCACATTTTAAACAAAAATGACCTTAGTATACAGATCGAACTGAAATTCTAAAATCTATGATGTATTAAATCCCCTATACGATACATGAGACTGCATTGAAATTATAGTCTAAACTTTTTTTGGTAAATGCAAAATTTAAAAAATGTTCGATCCTAAAATTTTTCAAAAGCATTTGAGTATTTGACATCAAGTTCTCTTATCGAAAAGGCGTGCATTTGGTATCTATGAATCTCTTCTTCGATGGATTACAAATTAACTTTCTGGCCGCTCTAAACAAGATGTATTGGACGAATTTAAGTCTCAAACTCACATAATAAATGCTGATGTGCCCCAGGGCTCCGTCCTGTTTCCGATTCCTCGGAACCTCGAATTCATTAAATTCTTTTGCTGATGATAGTACCCTCAGCATTTTATATTTGTTTCAAGATTAATTTCCCTGTTCTTCAAATGTGGAACTTGAAAGGTGGAGTATGATAAGCCCATTTAATTCTGATCTCGAAGGCATTGTAAAATGGTAAATAAAAACCGCATAACGCTGCAAGATGTTTAGGTTGTCTCCGATGATACAGAGTTGTACTCCCCTTATTGTGATTCGACTGTACTCTATAAAGCCTTTATTCATCCGAAACTCGAGTAAAGTTCTCGTATCTCGGCAGCATTAAGCCTACTTGAGTCTATTAAAAAGAATTCAAAAGAGAGCTCTAAATATGATGGGCGATAGAAATATAATGGTAGCAATCGCATCTTTCGAACACCACTGAAATATTTCTTGTCGTTCATTATTTTATCGTTATTTAAACCAACAAAATACAAGTGAAAGGCCTGTTGCATTCCTGCCCTTCAATTTTCAATTTCAGCTCGTATTTCTAGAAATGCTCATCATTTTAACATTGAGCCCAATTTCGGACGTACTGTTAAGTTCAGAGATCCTTTTTCACTGATTTCAATGAACTCTAAAATGGCCTAACCCACTTTTTTTATTTACCATTCGAAAAAACCATAATAACCTTACCGTTACTAAAAGCAATGAGTACAAGAAATTTTGATTTATTATTAAGAAAAGAAAGAGATAAAAGTGTAAAATGTGTATTTCCTTAAACGCGTTTTTCTCAGTTCAATATTTGTGGGCTTAGACCGTTTTGGCGCTGAACGCCTCAATTGTTGTAGAAGCACTACGTACGAAAACAAGCAAAGAAATCATAATGACGTCCCCATTATTGTGTTATGTTATTTGTTGTCTAATATCGTTAACTTTTCCTGTTGTTAACCAGCAGTACCTAATCGCCGAGTTCGGATAGTAAAACACGGCTATTATGTATGGACGTGTTCCTGTTTGATTTCAGAAAAGAATCAAGTAGGTACGTTTTTTTCTGAGTGTAGCTTCTTACACATTTTCCTAACAAAGGACGGATTTTCTATTTGCATAAAGATAAAGGACACATCTGCACATTAAAGTCATGTTGGCGTTACGGTGCGAAGTGTTTTTCTTATTTGTTAGAAGCAGACGTCTGGCTAGCTATTGTTTAAACACCTTTTCGAGCTAAAATGTAATTAAAGAGGAACTTGACTTCTTGTTTTTTTTTTTTTTTTTTTTTTTTTTTGTAAAGGTACCTAGATTTATGCCCTTTTATATCTCTGTAAATTTTTCTAGTTTTTTCGCAATTTCTTATAAATGAACGCTAGCTCCTAGGATAGTTTTTAAATATTTTTGTAAATCTTAGTTACCAAAGTGTCAATTCACTCAAAAGTGAAGGACCCATTAAGAAAGTTCTTAGAGTTCAATACATTTCCACTTGTTATCAATTATTTTGATATCAAGTTTATTGGATTATTATTTTATGTCGATATATGAAGTTGTCAGCTTTGAAGTAGGTATCTGTAACACGTGCTTTTCAGCGTGTCTTGAATGAAATGTTGTATTTATTGTTCCCCCAGTCTGGTATTGTTTTTTTATGGCTTATATGCTTTTTGAATTAATTGATTTTCAATTAGTCAAGGGTGTGTCATTGCAATAAATATATTTTTATCCTCTATAAAGTCTCTAGTGGGCGCAATGAAGACGGAAAAGCACTATGTATTCTAAGTAAACATGTTATATTAGGTAGGCATATGTAGGTATTGCTTAAGAATAAAATTTGCATGCGCATAAAAAAAATAACCTGTAGACCGGAATTGAATTTATGTACATTGTGTGAACTTGTGTGTGGAATAATTTACGTCCCGACATTTTTAATGGCAAATTTATTGATAACAAAAATAATGAAATGAAAAAAAAATAAAATGCTTATGCGTGATTCCCGGAGTAGGAAAACCATGCATTAATATTTAACGTTTACTGTTGCCGGATATGGTATATGGAAATATATGAATTTAAAATTACATAATTCTTAAAGATTTTTTTTTCTTGTGATTTCTTTCTCATGTTGCACTTTTAGTCAATGTGAACATTTCAAGAATTTTACAAACAAAATAATTACATATGTATATTAAATTATATTAAAATAAATAGAACACTCAAGTTGCTCAAGTTGTATAAATAATATGAATATCTTATAATAAATGTGACAACATTTTGTTTTAAGAAATAAACTACCTTTGCTACTTAGTTATTCGTACAAATTATAGTGCTTGATGAATAATTAAAAAAACAAAGTTGATTGTGCTACTCAATGCCTTTTCTAAAAATTATAGTGAAATCAAATAAAACTCAATAATTTTTTTTTTTCAAAATTCGATGAAGCCTCCTAACTCCTTAAATGAATTTTTAATTGATTTAAAATGAAATATCGTTTGTTGAGTAATTTTATTTTTTTTATGCTCAGAAATGCTAATTAAAACATTACTTTTTATATTTTATTTGTTTTCTTGAATCGGTGCCTCCACAGAGGATGATTTTATGTCTCCTTATATTCGTATTTTTCTCCCCTTTCATGGTATGAATAAGAATATTTATATATTTTTAAAATGTATAGCGAATTCAGGTTTCTTTGTTCTTAGAATTTTGAGATTTCACAGAAACATTATCACAATTATTCAGACAAATTTATCATTTTTTCAGTGTAATTAAAGGTCCACAAAACAGTTTCGGTTTTCGAAGTATATTTTCGGGCTGTAAATTGTCAGATAGATGGGTTTATTTTTTGAAAAATAAGAAGTAGAGAATATTCTCATGTATTGCATATATTATAACATATATTCAGCCCTCTCACAGAATCCATGGTAATCGAAAATATGCTACAAATCCCGAAAAATCCATCACAGAATCCATTCAGGGTACCTACACATTCGAAATAGAAAATTTCTTACGAATTTCGAAGCCCATGAAATTTGACATCACTAAATCTGAATGAAACGGAAGTTAGGTATGTTATCTTTCTCTACGACAAGTTTTTCCTATCGTAGTCACATTGAAAACGGTTATTTGAACAAAAATTCAAGTTCTTTTTTGAAGAATTTGGAATTAAAATAGATAATTTAGTAATAAAAAGTTATGTCTAAAGTTTTTACCAATTTTCGAAAAAAAAACATAGAAAGCAAAGAACGACAAATTCGAAACTGTCACAACTAATTCAAGACTTGTTAATGACAAATTATTAATTATTATTAACAATAAACTATTCGTTATAAGCAGTTCTTACCCCTTTTTTTGGTGAAACTTTGCTAAATGATACCAAGGCTAGCAAGGAACGCAACAAAAACATAGCACGATAAGATTACATTTTTCACAACTAATTAAAGACCGCAAATTATCTAGCCATAAAACATTAAGTATAAGAAATTTTTAACGCTTTTTGAGATTTGTCAATTTAGCAAAGCAAACAAAAAACATAGAAAATATTGAATGGCTAGTTCGCGACCGTCACAACTAATTAACGACTAATAAACGGCAAATTATCCACCTACCCATTTTTCAATTTTTCAAATTTGCTTTGCTAACTTGACACTCAAAGAAAACAAATAACCCAAAAACACATAGAAAACATCGCATGACAAATTTAATTTTTTCACAACTATAAGTATAACGACAAATTAACGCAAATTATTAACTACTAAGATATTAAAAAACATGTATCGACAAATTCGAAACTGTCACAACTAATTAATGACAAATTATTCACCTATTTATTTTTTGATCCGTGAGAGTTGCTTTGCTAACTTGATATTGAGTTAGCAAAGCACCCAAAAAAACATAGAAACATTGCACCATAAAATTGAATTTGTCACAACTAATTAATGGAAAATTATTAAGCCATAAACCATCAGGTATATGAAGTTTCTGCTGATTTTCTATAGGATGCTTCGCTAACTTGATATCAAGCTAGCAAAGCACCCAAAAAAACAGAAAACATTGTACGACTGATTCTAAATTGTCACAACCAATTAACGAATAATTAACGGCAAATTATCCACCTATTAGTTTTTCGATTCGTCACAGTTGCTTTGCTAACTTGACACTCATAATTCATTGATGTACCTAGTTGCTGGTATCACGTTGCACGCTATGGTTAACTTCTCTCATTTCCATGCAATATGTCGACTCTGGTGCATTTCTCCATGTTGCAGGAGTTGCTGCGGTACGAGCTTTGAGGTGTTTTCTTTCTTTGCCCAAATTCCTTCGAAGATCCAAGTACAATTTCTTCCATAGGACTGAACGACTATAGTTTCACCACCGGATATGAAACCATTTTCAGAGCACACCAATGGTTTTCTATAGAGATGGGTTCCGTACTAATGATTGCCCTTAATACTTGTGAAAGGTTGTCTCCTAGTTCTGGGTCGACTCCGGGATACTTCAGCACACACACAACACCGATCCACGCTCTGACACCAAAAATTGTTATCTAAAAGTGTGTTGTCTATGGGCCGCTTTACCTTAGCATAATCATCAGATGGTGGTCCCGAGTGATTTCCACCTCTTCTGTTTCGAAAGACCTGCAGACTACTTTTAAATCGCAAACTGATAGCGAAATGATGAATTTGGTTGGAAGTTGATTGTCCATCAACGAACCAAACTGACTTAATGGCACGCCTTGTGATCGAATATGGGCTTCCTATATAACTAGGTGGTTGGCGTTACAAAAATTAACAAGTCAATCTGTGTCCGCGGGTACAATAGCCAAAAGCCATAAAAGTGCTGTCATTCCTTTTCCCAGGCATAGTGTCGATTTAGTTTACGTTTATAGGGACACTTCAACTTTGCGCTACTGGCCATGGCCGAGTTCTGAGCAGTCAATAGCTTCCCGGTTTAACTAAATTATAGCTAGGTAGGTAGGTAAAAATGGTGGCACGGGCGTAACACTCGCTCGGTGCCCAATTAGCACTTGATTGCGCCGTTTTGATCCCATAACTCGTTTGACCTGTGGATGAAAGTGGATTAAACTGATAATTTTTGGATGGCCTTCAATGCGTTGAGGTTGACAAGAAAGATACCCACAAAGGCGTTAAAATTTGTTTGTACAACTCGACAAACCTGATTCCTGGGTCTTCCAGATACACGATTGGATACGAGATTTCTTCTTGGGCCTCCGTCTGCCCACTCGTCATGACGGGAGGTTTCCAGTGAAGATCAGCATCTACCATGAGACCAGAGTGTTTTGGTTTGAATTAGAATGGATTTGGGGTATGGTTGTAGTATATTGTAGGCTAGCATCAACGTCAAGAGGCGGGACATAAGACACTTACTCGATTGGATGGCATCTTACCCAAAGCCAGCTATGATATGCCGAGCTCAGCAGATAGCAGAACGGCACCGAAGCGCGAACGATTCAAACGATGATCGTTCTCATTGAGCATCTTTAAACCCAGCAGAGGCCTGTATTCCGATTGCGCACGGTCTTTAGGGTCTGGGGGAACATGATACAGAATCAATTGATTTTGTCTTAGATCCATTTCGTCGCTTTAAGAAAAGAAATCAAGTTTTTGGTTTTCCTTTCACAAAGTTGCCACTCCAAACGATTGTGCCCTCATTTGAGTATTGTAAGGAATAACCAGTCTCGCTGCATATTCCCCTACAGGTTGCAACGACCCTAGCTATGTCTCGCCTGGGTCTACATAACTATCAATTGTTTGGGATTTATTATAGGCGTGCCAGATCTTTCTGGATATTTTGCATTTGGTTATAATATGCCACCTACGATTAGATTCACTAATGAAGATGGACAGTAAATTGCCCTTCCCAACTCCCAGGGAAATGTTGACTCCTTCCGCAAGTGAGCTGTGAAGGGCTGACCCTAGCCTATTGCCAGTTCATCTGCCCGTTCATTCCCTTAATATCCCTACGGCCAGGAGGCCATATAAGGTTGTCCTTGATGTTAATATTAAGGGTTGCGAGCTTCTCCCGGTATTGCTGGGCTAATGTAGAGGATGGTGTATCCGAATCAATGGCTTTGACAGCTGCCTGACTGTCTGTAAGGACAGCTGTATTACAATTTTGGTTTAGATCTAGTTTAAGTATCCTGTATACCTCCCTAATTGCAAGTAATTCAGCTTGAAACACACTAGCATTATCGAGTAAACGAAAGGACCTTGAGATGTTAAGAGCCTCAGAAAAGATTCCTGAACCAACTCCGCCCTCCATCTTTCAACCATCAGTAAATATAGTTGTGTCGAAGTCTTTCGTCGCGACGTCGTCATCATAGTCCTTTCTGGATGGAAATTAAATCTTTACTTAGTTTCATATAAGGCGTGCGGTAGTCAGTATGAGTTGAAAACATTTCAGTGAGAATCAAATTTGTGATATTGCTGTGACAATTAGGCTTGGCAACCCAACAATTTAATTATAATCTTTTTAAGTTTGTTGAAGTTATATGCTCTGTTTAGGGCGGGCCACCACACAATGGAACCATAAGTTAGAGTCATCCTAACTATAGCTGTAAAATATCATTTGCAAAATCGCTTTTAAATAAATATCACATCAGCCGAGAAGAGGATAAAGTGCTACAAAAAAAGCAATTTATTTGTCTAAAAAGAAGAGAAAACACATCTTCTGTTCCTTTTAATTTCTAAGTCAAATTCATTGCTCTATGTAATTTATTAATACTTTAATTTAAAATAAGTGCTACAATCTATTTGTCTTTGAAATAATGCAATCCCATCAGTAATTTATTACTTACTTTGAATTAAATGATAATAAATTTTATTTATAATTTGTTGCTAAATTTGTGTATTTTGTTTTGTTTTGTTTATTGCAAAATTTTTAAACCAATTTATGATAATATTCACACCTTCTGAAACGTCAACTGTCACATCGAATATAATACAAAATAAATGCATGAAATTATTTAAACATTATATATGTAGTTGTAAGAACGAAGAACGTGTGAATTTTATAGCTACAACTTAATGCAAATCTTTTGTACTGGAATTATAAGTCTCGGATTTATATATATTCATAGAATATATTAGGATTAGTGCACTGGTCCATTATTATACTAATGTTTGATGGATATTATTAAACACAATACCCAGAGCAAAAGCATTTATATGTTTTTACGAGAATATGTGATGTGATTTTACTCATAAATAAGAAAATGTGTTACATAAAAACGAGAGTATCTATGAATATAATGTATAAGGTACTGATCCCAAGACCTGATTTAACGATTTATTATGCGCACATGACATGTTTCTGGGTCGTTTAGTTTTGCGTTTATTTATGCTTGGGGCATAATTTAACTGATTGAACAAAATGCTTGAATATAAAATACATAGATGCATGTGACTTGTTTTGTTTTATTTTTTTAATGCAGTTGCATGTCTGGAAGGTACGAAAAATAGAACATTATGGGTGTTATTTTTTAGTTTTGTGACAAATAAAAAAAAAAAAAAAAACTAGCAGCCAATTTCTTCACAGAGTGCTAACCCTAGTACCGGTACTAGTGTCGAATTTAGTACTCATGTCGAAAATTACTCATTTCTTCATACAAGTATAAGGCCCTAGTCTTGTAAGTTTGAAACTGAGTATTAGTTGGGACTTGGTATTAGCAAGCTAGCAATTGCTAGTACTCAAATCAGTTCTAAGTGATTTCTTCACAGAGGTACTAAGGCCTAGTGCTGTCAGATTGATACCGAGTATTTGTTAGGACTCCGTATCAGTTAAAACTTTGACAGTCTAGCGACGTTAGTACCTGGATTAGAGCGAACTTTATTCACTGCGAATGCAATTAACTACCGTCTTGGGTGTTATTTTTTAATTTGTGAAACGTGGAAAATGCAGATTATTATTTACTTTGCCGTTTATAGCATATAGCGTATTATGGCAGTTCTGTGCCAATTATATGAACTTTTTGCGTCCCAAAAAGTTTCCAGAGCATTAATGCTATATTTGGATCTCTTTCCAAAAGCCATCATCATTAGAAGAACGAGAAACGGCGAATAAGAACACTTTAACGATTTGCTCAGTTCTCACGGACATATGTATCTCATTGGTGCAATCGATTACATCTATTCTATATATATATATAGATTGCAAACTACCGGTGGATAAGTATTGGTGAATAAGATGTAATAAATGTGTGTTCAATATTTTTCTGGGATGGTTTTGTTAATAAGGTGAATGTTTCCGAAACCGCAACGTTTGGCACATTGGGCTGGAACTAGGCACCATGAAACAATCAGACAATTGAATGTGTGCAGATGTGCAGGTTATTATGAGTACATCATTTCATTATCATAGTTGTTCTAAGCACACGCAATAAACAGCGGTACAAATAATTGTTTGTAAGTGATACAAGTTTTGGTTTGTCTAAGCAGATTTTGTTCCACTTTTATTGCAAAAGCTTAGATTCCTTCTTCTATAGACATAATTTTACTCCGGTGAAGTTTGCTTCCTTTTGAAACTGCTATTTAATCCATAGATAAACAAATAAAGATGACAATCCTCAGCTGTCAATTTGATTTGTCTAACAGCTAGAAGCGAACAGCTGATGTATTAGATTTGCAAAATATTAGTGAAAACAGTGAAAAATGCACACATAGAATCAACTCGTTCATTCAGCATATCATTCAGCACAGGTCTTGTTGTTGTTGCAATTCACATCTGTTCATCGACACGAAGTGAAATTACAAATACAACAATGCAAGCACATGGGTTTTAGAGGGTGAAACGTACGAAAGATTGGCTTCTAGATAATTGATATTCTCTGATTTAGCCACTGTACTGTTCAAGCTAGCCAATGAAAAATGTAACTATTGTTCTTTTCGTTGCTTTCAAGCTGAATAACTCTCGAACCCAGAGGTTAAGAGCTTAACGGCTATACATAAAAATGAAGCACTCACAATAACCTTTTCAAAGATTTATCACACATTCGTGTTAAAAAATGGACCAGCTCCCATACATTTTGGCCATTTTCCTTTGAAATTATATATTGGGTGGTAATTTTTGGATAATGGATACGCAAACATGCTTTAAATTATTGGAATGATTAAAAAACAACTGAAAAGCTCAATGATATTTTAAGTTATTTAAAATAAATATCAAAATAAATATTTTATATGCCAAAAACAGTGTCAAAATCAGTACTAGACCAGTTTTAGACGTAATTCCAAGTACCGATGTGTGGACTTGGATCCGGTACTAGTGATGTGAAGAAATATTCAGGTACTAACTTTTTGGTAGCACCGAGTACCAGATCTAGTAACTGGTCCAGCTAGATTGGGTACCAAGCTGGCTTAATATTTTTGTGAAGAAATTTGCCGTAAAACTTATAGTAAAAAGGTTTGTATTGAACGCATTAAATGGGATAATTTCTTCTTGTTTTTTTATTTAAGCCTAGTACGCTGCTGGCTGATGCGAAACAAAATATTAAGCTGGTCTCCAACAAGACAAGACGAAATGCTAACGAAACCGAATCGGAAAAATATTCGTTGACAGTTGCACAAATTAAAAAAAAAATTAAATGCTGTAATGAAAGACAAATACAAATAAACACGAAAAAACACAAATGTCATTTTTTCGCACACTCTAAATGGCTTGGGTAATTATTTGTGTGCGAAAAAAAAGTAGACTTCTTCAAATGATCTAGTACAATAATAAATTTAACTCATCGAACAGGGCAGCGTACTGCTAAACGAAAAGTGGAACTAAATTTTTCGTTTATGATTTTGTATTGCCATTCTTGTATGGGATTTTTCTTTTTGCTTCAGCAGCGTACTAGGCTTTTGCGATAAAAGCTATTGAGACAATAGACATCCACGATAAAATAGTCAAGATGACCTTCTAAAGAGGCTCCATATTGAACGAAAATGCTTTCAACGCTCGACCGAAGATGAAAATTAAACATTCACATGACTGATATAGCGACTCCATGTAAAGGAAAAGCCTTGAGTTAAATCTTTCAACTTTTATAATAAAGAATCTTTATCGTGTTGGGAGTAGTTTTCATTGGTTTTTTGTCAATAAAACCATGAAATAACAACATTAACACGGCCCTCACTAGTCACTAGGCACTGATGTGCCTGAGTGAGATTGAAGGAGAGAAACGCCAATTTCTGTTAACTATAGACTGTAAAAAAGATTGTTTGATTTAATACTCCAGTGTGATTCTATAGAAATAACATATATGCGAGTCTAATCCAGAACAGGGGTCATACTTACAAATGCACAAAAGTAGCTTATTTCTTTAAAAACAAATTTTATTGAATGGAATTTTTTTGTTTAGTTTATTGTTCATTAAAACTTAATTTCCTACAAGTAACACCTTCAGTAGGTGATTCACCTTTTATACAAATTCAAAAAAAAAAAACACACAAAATAGACACACATAACTTTTTATTCAATAATATTTAATCCCAAAACGAGAATCCTAATTGAGAATGGGAAAAGCAATAAACATTGTGTCTTGAAAGACTAATAGAAAAATAAACTTTAATAGAAAAGTTATTATTCAGAACGTGCTATCATTTTTTGTTTTCCTTTTGATTTTAACCATAAACCGAATACTTTATTTCTTCGTCGATGTCGGCGTATATGTTTAAGAAAAAATTAAATCCAAAAATATATGCCGACCACGCATTTGCTGTCTCATTATTAACAATGACCCGCGCACACAAGGTGATTTTGTAGTCTTTGGTATTTTATCGGTTACCGGCTAGACAAGTGCTACTTCCAGTTTTGTTTTATGTTTGGTTTTTTTTTGTGTTGGTTGCTTAGTTTTAAAACCTTAAAGATTCTTATATATTTTTGACTTGCTCTAGGTATCTTTAATGGAGAGATATCTTATGGATTTAATACAAAAGCACAAGGATTGGTTTTGTGTGGAATAAAATCGAGGTTTCAATCACATCTGACATTACGATGATAGTAAGTCCAAAAATATGGGTTTCTTCATACCGTCGTTTGGTATAACTCGGAAACTGAGGCAAATTTGACAATTTTACATTTCAAACTTTTTGCTCAAAATCAATTTTTCTATTTGCGTGCAAGAAAATAGTGTAAATAGGGTCACTCTAAAAAAAATAAATATACACCATTAATATCAGGCAATTTGTTTTTGCAGCTTGTGTATCTAGTAGTGTTTGGCGTTTTGTCTACCATAGCATCAGACTTGGGAAGTAATAATTACATTTTGTTACTGATTACAAAATCGATAACAATTACATGTAATCAGGAATTGTTTTTTTCCAATTACAATTACATATAATTTTAATTGGAAATGTTCAATTACAATTAAATGTTATTTGTAATTGAGAATTTCCAATTACTAATTTCATGTAATTGGAGAAAAGTAATTGCAGAAACCTGTAACTATTACTTTTTTGTAATCATTACACTCAAATGTAATTGATTACCAACAAAATATCAATTTCCGTTCTATTTATTAAGTTCATGTTTGGCGGATGGGCATACATTATACATTATACACTCCTCGTCAACTGAATACGCACAAACATTTTTGAATATATTTTATCCACTTTTTCCAAACAGTGATGGTTATTATGCCATCTGTTGATGGTAAAAATGTTCGTAACATATAAATAACAGAATTTCAAAGTTTTATCCAAAAACAACCGTGAGTTTTTCCTTCAACCACTTCCAAAGTGTAACTTATACAAAGTAGAAGTTTTTTTTTGAGTCAACTGAATAGGTACAAAAATTAAAATTGGTATTGGAATGGAATGAAACAAGTTTTTGTTTAAGTTTAGTAGTGGGTACTTCCACCTTTATTTTTAATTACTTCGTAAATTCGATCCGGCATGGAATCGTATAGCGTTTTAATGTAATTTAACGAAATTTTGCTCCACGCTAATTTGATTGCAGAAATTAAGGTTTCTTTGTCTTCGAACTGACGACCACCCTGATAAACTTTGCGTACTAACCATCCCCAGACATTTTCTATGATGTTTAGATCAGGTGAGTACGGCGGCCATTGAAGCAACTGCACTTGTTGCTCCTCTATCCATGTTTTTATTATGCGCGCTGAGTGAATAGGCGCATTATCATGTTAGTAGGTCCAGTTTATGGGTCCAAAGATGTTAGAAAATTTAGGAAAATTTCTTTCCAAAATTACTTTATACCCAGCTGCTGTAATTCTTGATGTTACAACCTCGAGCTCAACTGTTCCATAATAACTGACTGCTCCCCATACCATGACACCTCCTTCACGACTATGATGGCGCTTTAAAAATCTTTTTTCTTTTCTTAAGTCGTGAAAATAGAAGTTGAACCCATCAGGGCCATCGAAATTAAACTTTTTTTCATCTGAAAAAACCACGTGATACCATTCTTTTTTACAACTCATAAGAAGTCTTGAAAAATCTAATGGCAACATTTTCCGTCTCTCGTCAAGTGGTGGTTTTTTCTTAAGTTTCATTTGTTTAAGATGGCTTGAGTTGTTGATTACTCTTAATACTGTTGAGCAACTTGCGTTTACGCCGACTTTTTGTTTTATTTTTGCCACAGAATCAGAAGAATTTGATGCATATCTTAAAATTCTTCGTCTCTCAGCTGCTGTTGTTGCTGTTTTCTTACCTCCCTTCATGTTTTTGCCGTATGCATCTTTATTTTTCAAGTAAGAATAAACTACATTAAAACCTCGGCCAACTTTATCAGCTATTGCACGTCCAGTTAGGCCTTGGTCTCTAAGTAAATCGATTTTAGCTTTTTCAACACTGTTAAGACACGTAGATCTACCCATTTTTCTTAAAATTTGAAATCAAGAATTAAATTTTACTGAAAACACTAAAATCGTTAATTTAAACTGTCAAGCACTCCAAAAAACTTATAAACAACGAAGAAAATGGCGTTGTACCTATTCAGTTGACTAGAAAAAAAACTCCTACTTTGCATATAAAACACTTTGCAAGTGGTTGAAGAAAAACTCACGTTTTTTTTTTTGATAATTCTTTCGGAATTATCTGCTTAACATCTTAAGGGAATAGTAAGCATCAACAGATGGCATAATAACCATCACTGTTTGGAAAAAATGGATAAAGTATATTAAAAATGTTTGTGCGTATTCAGTTGACGAGGAGTGTATGAAATGTATCATCTCCCAGAGCTATGTATATCCTTCATATCTTGTTAAATTTGTAATTTATATTTTGTGTAATCAATTACATTTGTGTGTAATGATTACACAAAAAAGTAATAATTACAGTTTTTTTTCAATCAAATCAAGTAATTGTTTTTTATTTTCAAATACATGTAAATTGTAATTGAAATTTTCAATTACAATTACATGTAATCAGAAATTGAATATTTTCAACAACAAATACATACATGTAATCGTTATTGACTTTTTTTTTTGTAAGGATTACTACCCAATTCTGCATAGCATGTATTCAGCTTTTAAACTTAAAATTATCACGATCCAAAATTGAGGAAATCAGAATGCACAAAGAGAAAAGTTTGGACTTATGGCTCTCGAACCTTACTTTAAGCTGACTTAAAAAAATCATCAATGTAAATAGGTAGGTACCTAACCATATTCATTACAAATTATGTACGAGCTTAATAGTAAACACGGAAAGTTTTGAACATAGGTAATTGTTAACTATTGCACGAATTTAACTATTAATTTCATACTTAAACGGAAAAGTATAATATACAAATGTCTTTTTTTTTTAATTTTCTGGGATCACATGCCAGAGCATACGCAGGATTTTTATTAAGGAAAACTAAAATCATAATTGCCAGCTCACTGAGATGAACATGGAAAACCTTTTAACTAGGACTTTATGGATTTCGAGAGTTAAAGTCGTTATCAAGGTCAATAAAATGAAACAATGATGGGAGATTGTACTTAAAGTTACATTTTTGAACTGCACAATCCAATACCTATCACTGTGTTTGTTGGTAAAAATTGCCGTTTTAATTTAGGTACCAAAAATTAAAAAAAAAAAAGTTAAGCAAAGAAGATTTTTTTTTTGTAATTTTTAATTTTTTCCAAAGTTAAAATTTATGAAACCTTTTAGTTTTGAAAATTTCATTCAAAATTTGTAAAACATTAAATATTAAAGACAAACATTTTACTTTTTCCCGTAAAATTAAAAAAAAATTAATTAATTTTTTTTTTAATTCTCAGTTTGAAAATTAGTTTAGAAAAAACGTTTATGGAAATGACTGTATTTTAAAAATTAACTAAAGAATAAATTCCCAGCTAAAAAATGAATTTACCCCTCCTGTCAAAAAGGAGGGGAATATGGACACACCATCCCATATATTTTTTTTTTTGTTTTAAGCCAGCTTAGACGCTCTGGCATTTAAGTGTATATCAGTCTTATATCTTAAGTAAATGATAAAATTATTGGCACATTTTCATGAATTTTCAAATATTGTGCTCCTGACCACAAAAACAAACTTTTTCAAACGAACCTACAGAACCTAGACACCAAATTTGTGCTGACCAGTGTTATATTTAATATTTATGTATATTTTGAATTATTCAAAACAATTTTACGTCATTGATTTCCACCTTTTTGTTAACCTTTCACCGGTTATTTATGTAAAAAAAATATCTTAATCTATATTCAAGTTCGTTAGATGCATCGTTGTCTCTTTTTTTTAATTTTTTTTGTAGTTTTCCATTGTGTGTCACACAAATAATATACCTTTTTGTTTGTTATCCAAGGCAGTTCATGCAAGGTTAAGTTTTCTCATTACTTATCATGAAATCATTTTTCTTTTTCACTTACAATATTATTAAGTTAGGTATGTAGGTGATGTATACAAACTACTCACATTGAGTTAGTTTGAATTTCTAAAAAAATCCAATTGGAAGTTTTTTTTGTATAAAATACTAATAGATATTTCTAAACAAACTGAAACCTATTACTAACGACCAGTTCATTAAGATTTTATAGTAGCAGACGTACCTACAAGAGTATACGTATATATTCATTACAGTTAATTAATAAGTCATGTAAAGTCATTCTCCAATAAGGTCAATCTTTCAATTTAACCCGAATTCAGAACTATTTTGAATCTGTAAATCTGTTTCTTATTTAAATGTATCTCATTTACTCTTGTGTTTTTATTATTAAATTTTATCGGTATTTGTCAAAAGTAAATAAAACAATAAAAAAAAGTAGTAAAAACTTAAAAAATAAGTTCAGCCAGTGTCTTGAGGAGGAACGAATAGAGATTTATTGATCTGTAATCTTTTGCAGTCGAGTGTTTCGGTTTTCCAGCTTTTGAAACAAAAACCACTTTAACCTCCTCCTCCAGCTGCTAGGGACGTAACTAAGTTCAATACAACTTTTAAAGAACATCCTTAACTATAGGGTGATTATCTGTAGAGCATGTTGAAGAAAAACCGAAATTATCTCATTTGGTCCCGCTGATTCAAAGGGTTTGAACGAGTTTATTTCCCACTTAACCTTCTGCTCTGTGAGAATCTAAAGATTCCGGTTGTGTATAATCTGAGTTTTCAGGACTCTGACAGCCATGGAAATGCGTCTGCATAAAGAGTCCAAGTGCTTCTTGGCTCGAGTTCGTCCATGATCCATCTGGATGATATCAACATCCCGGAGTCGCGAGGTTAAAAGCAAGGATCTTTTTAAGTCTCGCCAGGCGGCTTGTATTCTCAATGGATTCGCAGCCCATGAATCCTTTTCAGCCCTTCTTAACTCTTTGATCTATAAGTTAAGTTCGGCTCTGTATGACTTCCAATTTTCTTCTAATTTGCTAATTTTGGCCTTATTGAAAATTTTTCTTCTTTGTTTCTTAAGTTCACTATTCCACCATAGTGGGTAAGTGGGTTTAATGTTAGTAGATATAGGGTAGTGTCTTTGGAAGGCCATTCTCATTTCATTAGAAACATTTTGAACAACAGTGTCAATGTTCGAGGTTGTCGAAAGAGGTTCTTCCTCTGTATTATATTATTGACGTTAAGACTGTGAAAAAATTGGTTGAAGAGGAATTAAACTAAGAAAAAAAAAGCAATTGTATTAAAAAGGTTTTTTTAACAGAATCCGAGTAAACAGTTTCTTTTAACAGTTACATTAAGGGCAGTAATTATGGAAAGCTAAAAGTCTTCTCAACTATCCAATTTTTCTAAGTAGCTGTATTACTTAATAAATGTTAAATTCTCTATCTCTTATTTCTATGTACGTATGTCTAATGGGTGTTCATAAATATTTATTGCTTGGTAACTAGGATTATGGGCCTCTTAACTTAATTGGCGCTCAACTTATTACCATCCTTTACCGATCCTATACTGGTTTTTTTTTGGCAAAACCCCATCTGAGTTCTACAAAGCAAGCAGGGTATAAAAGATATTAAATTAAATCAAACAACAATTTTATTAATTATGAACCAAATTCGTTTTGATTTGCAATTCAGCAACTTTAATTTGATTTCTGTGTTTGTTTTTTGTTTTATTGATATCAAAATTTAGTTGACATTAACATTTATCAAAAGATTCAATGATAATAATTAAAAAGTTAAAAAAAAAAAAACAAAATATTTTTCGCACAATTTATACCTAATGTCAAATCTTATCTATTTCCTTAGCGGTATCTTAAAATAGAGCTGCAAATCTTAGTCAATTTATTCAGGTGACATTTGCGAATAATAATAGTAATTAAAAAACACCTTTCTTTTATATTTGTGTTTGTGAAGCCTTAAACGTTTTTAGTTTTTTTTTTGTATACAAATATTCATACCGAAATACTCGTAGCAGCGCCTTTTAAGCTCTTTATAAATTTACCTCAGCCTGAAAGTGGTTTATGATTGAAAGATTAAATACATAAGAGGTTGACAAACTTTTTTCAGGGTAAGTTGATTCATTACTTTTTGCAGGAAAATAATAAATATGAGGAAGAAAACAACTATCAAAAGGCACTGGCAGAACTTACTGCAGTTAAATGATGGACGCAGCTTAGTTTTGAAGCAAGGGGTAAAAGCTCAGTTGTCATCGACCTTTTAATTCCCTAAAACATTCAAAAGGAAGGAAAGCTTTGAGTAAATGTAGGATAAGTTGATCAATCCAAGGTGCAAATGCATTAAAAAAGATAAAAGCTTTAAATTGTTGATGGAAGTTAAAACAACATCAGCAAAATGATACCTACATCACATATCTTAGTTTGAGGTTTCTAAAAATGAATACTCTGATATCTGCGTAACCCGAGTCTCTCCTAATTTCTTAAATTTTTATTTGTTGAATAAAAAGGCCCTGAAAATTAATTGGACGTAAATGGAACTCTAGTGAGCCATTAAGATTGAAAAAAAAAATAAATTAAGTATTTTGAGAATTGAAAACTTATAATTTTGGTTTTAATACCCCAATGCAAATCAAAAATCTATTGCTTAAAAGAGATAGACACAAGCAATGATTATTTAAAAAAAAATTTTGTTTGCCAAAATGTGATGCTTTACGCTGAGTACACCTAATGCTTAAATTATACAATCATAGTTAAGACTTAGGAGGAACACAGAACTCATTCAAATGATAGAGAGTGTAGGTATTATTATAAAGTTCAATGCCTTTATCTTATTATCTTATACATTTCTATATTGTAGGTAGGTATAAGATTATGTTTGTTCTTTTTGAACGATTTGCACATTTAAAATGCTTTCAAGTCGTCTATTTATATTATAATATTCTCTTTGAGTACAGAATTTGTATTTGCATAATAAAGCACGCCTCCAAAACATTTTGTAGATACAAAAAAAAAGTTTCTACAAATTATAGCTTGTGAAGTAGCGTTGCTCTTTTGAAAGACAAAAAATGTATGCTTTACACTGTTTTAAGTTTATACGCGTGTTTTTTTGGGATTACAGTGAGAAATTCCCAACAAAACGCATCCACAGCTGCCTATATTTTAGTTCTTGAAATGTGGTACGCCTGACTAACTGTCAGAACACAAAAGTGAATTTTATGAAACTTGAAACTAGAAATAATCCAAAATTATTATCAAAAACTTACTTATCTTTGAGTAAAATAGGAAATATAATATATATTTATATAATTTATGATTTAAATTGAACGTTCGTTTCTCTTTTTTCTTTGCTTGCCATTTCCAAACTCGAAAATTGATTTTGCAGCTATAAAACAATAAAAAGGTGAAGGGGTGCGTTGGTAGACTATGGTCAAAGCAAAAAACTCGTCGTTTAGTCTGCTATTACACGAGGACTTTTTATCCAAAATAAATGAGTGGGAAGGTGACGTCAGATGTTTTATTTTGAAAAAAGTGGACGTATAATAGCAGACTTATTACACGTGGAGTAGATGACATTATTAGTTATAATTAATTGTTGTAACTTTCAATGTACCTTAAGTTTTTCATTTCTTATAAAAGAATAAGAATAACAGTTTTATCAAGAGAATAAACTTTAGAATTCTCGTTTTTGCGAGTAAAATATTCATCAATTAATGGCAGCTTATTGACTAAACCTCTTATTATCTTCAAATTTTCTTTTTCTTACTTGGTTCGTTTCAGCTCTGAGCCCTCCATGTGTACAAAATATGTACATAGTTTTCCATTGGTAATTTCAACTCACAAATTTAAGTAGATAAACTGAGGTTTAACGATCGTTTAAATATGTGATAGTAGCCAATTATGCTTGAACTTCAGTTACAGTCAGTTGTGTTATCCTGGTTTAAATAGTGGTTCAGCAATTTTAAATAACCGATTTTGGCAAGTGAAATAAGGTTTAACTCTGGTTCAAGGTTAAAGTATGTTGTAATAACCAAAAACAATCTTGAACCATCTTTAAATGTCAGTTAAACCACTGAAAGCGGTGAGTCAAAATCGTTAAACCACGGAGCAAAATTTTAACCATGTTCTTACAACTGGCCCTTAATACGCTTGAACCACGTTTGTACAAACTGGTCATTGTAGGCCAAGATTACACATGTTAGTGTTACTTATTATCACTTATGCAGTAATGCTTTTCATATGAGCTACGAAGAGCGAACTGCGAATTGCGAATGATGGTGAGTTTTTACATTCCATTCACATGAGTAATTTGATTGATCGCCGATATATATGAAATAAGTGCTAAACAAAATTGTTAAGTGAGGTTAAATTCGAACGAAGTTTTCATTCGCTGCTTTGTGGAAAATATATACGAGTATGTTGATGGTCACCTATAAAATATAAAATTGCTTAATTTTACAACTAAAACTAATTTCAGGCTGTGTTTTTTTTTAAGAAGGGAATGGAAATATTTTTTCAATTTGTCAAAAGTTAAAACAAAACATCAATGCACTTATGAAAGACCCTGTTTAGACTACGTGTTGGCCACGATCACCGATTTCAACCAAAAAACCATCGTCATGACGAAGTCAAAATTCATTCAAAAATTCTAAATATATTTAAAATTTAAAATTCTAAAATAATACCATATCTAGATACCACTAAAAGCCTAGGAATTTATTTAAATTCTCAACGTTCTGGTGCTGGTAACGTTAATTACATTGCAAAATCGATTTATGGTGGTGTGAGGCAGCTTAATGTCTCATCTAAGTTTACACCTCAAGCCACTAGGATGAGACTTGCCAAAACCTTATTATTACCAATAATTAACTACAGTTCAGCAGTCTACAGTTGTCTTGATTCAGTTTCAATGAGAAAATTGCAAGTAGCTTATAACACAATTTTGCGATATGTGTTTGCCTTGCGACGATTTGACCATGTATCTTAATTTAGTAAGCAAATAACGGGGCTGTCGCTTAAAGAGTTTTTAAACTTAAGAAGTAGTATTTTACTTTTCAATGTAATCAGGAATAAAGAACCAGAGTATCTTTACGAAAAGATTAACTTTGCTGCATCTAGTAGAACAAGTAATATCATCGTAACAAATTATAACTATTTAGAAAGCAAGAGGTTATTTTTCTTTCATTCGATTAAGTTATGGAATTCTTTGCCGTTTTCGATCCGAAATTGCATGACCCAACAAAGTTTCAAAAAATCAATGTATGAATATGTTAGGACCAGCAATAATAATAGCTTTTTTTCATAGGAAAGCTCTAGCTCTAGCTCTTCGTTTCTTTATTCTATCTTTCTAATATTTTACTCTTTCTTTCTAACTTCTTTATCTTGTCCTGTTTTTATCTTTCTCTTTTAGATATCCTTTTTTCATTAATTTGTGATTTTAAATCAATTATTTTGTATGCTATGAGTTAAAATTAAATTGAATTGTAAAAAACACTCTTGACCTTTGTAATTAAAATATAAAATTAAGTACTCATAATAAAAATTAAATTCTTTTTGTTCTACCTCATTTTGAATTAAATAAATAAATAAATAAATAAAATAAACAATCTAAACAAGGCTCAATCACTCAACATAACTCTACTCTACGAACATGGCCATCGAGAATTCAAGATACATAAAAGTATCAATCGTACCAATAACAAGACACCAAAATTCTATTCAATCGAGTTCGATACTCGAACAAACGTTAGAAGCTTATCCGCAGCAGGATCCTACTTTCCTTTATCGGTAGCAATTCTGCTGCCGATATTGTTTTTGTAACTCATATAAAATTGCACTATACTACGGATAGCTTTCCCAAAAAAACACGCCTTTTGTTTTTATGTTTTCTGCCTATTTTAAATCGTGAAGCTTAACTTAAAAGCATTTTAAAAAGATTATCCTTTAAGTTTTACTAATGTTTCGTTCTATATTTTGTGTTTTTGTTGATAATTTAACGTACAACAAAAATTCTGCCTTTCTCGATTCAAGTTTCAATTGTGATTATTGAAAGTTTTTGTATCTGCAGTATAGCTATGCTTGTAACTAAATGACTAATGTTTTTAACAATTAAGATATTCACAGATAACTTAAAATTTTTTTCAAGACAGTCAATATTTCCCAAATATAAAATAATTTTCTTATCCGAATGATAAATCAAAACACCCACCACACCAATATATTTTATTAAAAAAGAAAAAAATCTGCTTCAGACCAAGTAAAATACTACTTCCTAGACTATTAGTTTATCAACTGAAGCAATCAATGATGGAGCACGGTCGCCACGCTGTAGTTTCATTTTTAAATAAGCCTCGACTCTTTGGCGCTAACTAATGTTCGACTAATTTTTTGTTTATTGACTGGAAAATAAACAAAAAATTAAACTTTTTTTTGATGACAATCATAATACCAAGACGATTTCCTTCAACACCATCATGTGGATAGACAACTACTAAATTAATTCATTGATTGCCTTCTTTATTGGCCTTCAAAGATATTTTGATTCATGAAAATAAATTTTAATAAGATTATAGTTTTTTTTTTTTTAATTCGTCTTAACCTAGTCAGATAAGACTTTGACTTCGAAAAAAAAAATTCCGACAAAGTTGGATTTAAGTGTAGATATTTGTTTTTAACGTCTTAGGTGCCAGTTATAGCTATTTCATTGAAAATTTAAATTTTTAATTTTGAAACGTTGATAAAGCAAAGTTAATTATTATTTTTATGCTAAAATATATCTTTTAACTAAATTGTTATTTCTTAAAAAAAAATTTTTTTGAGCCAACCTTTCACTTAGATTTTTTTTAACAATACAATATTTCTTTTTTCCAATCACCAAAAGCTTCACAAAAATTAAAAAAAAAACTAGCCTACTTATTAATATATTTAAGTGAGTTAGGTACTGGCCACGCATGTAGGTGTTCTAAGTTAATCTATAATAATTTAAAGATGATTATGCCTTTGGACCTTAATTAAATTGTTGCTTCAATTCATATTGGTTTAATTTTTCACCATAAAAAATTTAAAAAAAAACTTGGTATCATTATCATTTTTTATTAGGGCTGGCCACGATACCAAACCAAACGATACTTTTATAAGTACCGTCTCGGTATCGTCAAAACCGAAAAATTTTAGTATCGTCTCGGTATCGGTCTCGTATAACTCTGTCTCGTTTGGTCTCGTAAAACAAAGTCTCATCTTGGTATCGGTTTCGGTCTCGTCTGGTTTTGGTCTGGTCAAAGTCAAAAAGATTTAAGATTTAATAAAAACATATAAATTATATAAACATATAAAGTAATTGAACGACAATCTTTTTAACTAAAGTTTTTTTTAGTGTCTTACAAAATAAATTTAAAGGGCTTGTTTCACAATGTCTTGATTTGTTATCCAAAACATAAGTTTTGCGTCAAAATATCATAGCAAAACAATGCTGTTTTAAAATCATTGGAGCCGTTTCCAAAAAACCAAGTTTTAATAAAAAATATGAGACGCAGTTAGTGGATTTCATTAAAGTCACTTCTTTCTGCTAAAAAAACCAAGTCTGAAAATGTCATCCAAATGATTGGTTTCAGAGGATCAAAGACCAAGTAAAATGGGCGTGGAAGTGGATGGTTCTAATATAAATAATTGCTTAAACCTTCTCTTTAATAAAAAGAAAAAACTGTGAAAATGTCATTCAAACTGTTAGAGCCGTTTACGAAAAATCAATTACAAGAATTTAGTATTTGTAATAAATTAAATATGATATTAAAAAGTCTATTTTTTTTTTTGCCGATACCAGACGATACTTACGAGAGTGTCGGTAAATTTCGGTCCCAAAAGCACGGTTTGGTTTCGGTATCACTTCGGTTTCCGATGCCGATACCAAACGATACCGAGACTTTTCTGGTATCGTGGCCAGCCCTATTTTTTATACGGATAGTCTTCTAAGATTCCTTGGCTTTTAAGCAAATCCTTTCATGCAAATCCATCCATATACATACAGGGTCTAACTTACAGCTCCACTTTTAATAAAATACGTTTGTTTGTTCCTACTATGGCTTATGCTGATGCAGTTTTTGCCAACCTCACGCAATAGACGGTGACGTTTGGACAATGATGAGTAGTCGACAAAAAAATAAACCTTGACCAATAGTTCTCTTTGTTAATTTATTACAAAAGCTCTAAAGTCATTTTTCCCCCCGAATGTCTTGCCACCAAAACAAATTGAAACTCAATCTAAATTATGTAGGGTATAAAACACTGTCTTTGATAGCAATAGGTACTCATATGGAACTTTGAACCTTGTGATTTCTTTTCAAATACAGAATTTTTGTCCTTTCAACTCAAAACTCCACACAAGCTCCCATACAAAATAGTGACAACACATTGATTTTGGTTAATGTTGCTGTCTGTATATTTTATGCTACTGCCACTGACATTTCCACACCATAAAGCCATTTTATATAGAAGACTTATGAGTGGAGATATATTTACCTATACCAAACTCTGCGCCCGCAAAGCGCATAAAAACTTGCCCGCGTTTGCGCTTCACGTCAATTGAGTTCATCTTATCGCACGTACCGACATATATTCCGCGAGTTGTGCTGTCAAGATAGTTAATTTTAAGTAGTTTGTGCAATGCAGCAGTGAAAGGAGAAAGTTTTCTTAAGCGACCTGCTCATTGCTGTGCAAATTTTCACGAGCCATCACAGAGTGAAAATTTACAACAACAAAGAAAATCAAATTATCCACTAGTTGTTGCCTGGCCTTCAACAGGATCTTTTATACGAGTAGATACCTTACCTACATAATATACCAGAGACGCAATAGACCATGATCACAGCGGTGGTGGCACGTCCAACTGCAAAGTGAAGCGAAAGGCGAAGCATTCAAACAACCGTGTAGCTTCATAACCATCAGGCATCAGCTTAACCAGCCATCTCTATTCCAGCATCCAATGAAAATGAAATGCAATGACTCTGTCGGTGAAGTAGCGGTTGGTTGATGCAGCTTCATCTGATTTCGGTTTTGAATTTAACAAGATACTTTTGAATTTTATGGTCACGACGACGATGACGATGTGCGGGCCAGCAAGCGAGCTGCAAAGAGGTTCTGTGGGACGGGATATTTTTTTTTTGTACTTGTTGCATGTCTACTTTGGTGGTGCAGCAACAGCAGCCGAATCTCATATTAAATGTACATATGTTGTTGTTTTTTTTTTTTTTTGGCATGTTCTCAGTTCACCTAAGGATCGCGCATCGTGCCTAGCTGTTTGCCACTCGTCGCCTAAATCGATGTGAAAACATAGATAAGCAGGGCTGGACTTGAGTATATATGTAGTAGCGGCCCCATCGGAAAAAAACCTGTCTTGGGGCAAATATTACATCTTTTTTGTTTGGCCTGAAATATACCTCTTAAAATATAAGAAATTTTCAGCTGAAATTTTCAGCTGAGCTCAATTGCTGAAACGAAACTTAAATATTTAAATTCAATATAAACGCGTATGTGACTGCTTACGACGAGATAAGACTTAAAGACAGTTCGTAAAGTTGAACATAAATAATCTATGTTTCGTTTTAGGAAACCAGTTAATAATGAAAAAAAATATAAGAATTTTAAACTAAGGGAGTAAAACGGGCCTTTCTTTCTAGAAAATACGACCATGTCATTCTGAATCAAATGAAATTTAGGAAAACAGAGTTTTTTGTCTGTATTACTTAGGAGAGAAATCGTACCGAAAAATTGTTTTGGATTGGCTAATTGGATTGGAGCTCAACTTCTATGCCACGGAACGGGTGCTCACTTTCCGCTGGCCAAGAAAAACTTGGAATACCTACTGTTTGGAAAATTTTTATGATTTTTCAAATGCAATTAGATTTATATTGATTTAGTCAAAAATTTTCTTGTCCACGAACTAAAACTATCATTGAATTTTTGTTTTCTACAAACTATTTAATTTTAGTTTCTTTTCAAATATCGTAAATTTTTTGTAAAAACCTCGCAAGTGTTCAAATGATAATTGTGTTAAAGATTTTAAAAAAATCAGTAAATCTAAACATCAATCATTCTAAATCTTTTTCAATGGGTTTTTTGTTTCTTGTGAACTAAACACTTTTTCTTGTTCGACCAACGAAGTTTTGGAAAACAAACAAAAAATGTCATCTGATTTCAAATATGAAAATTTCAACTGAAACTAAATTATTTCGATGCCGGTTGCCGCTATGAAAAATGTCATGAAGTCGTTAAACTTATAAGATAAAAATTAGGCCCCGGTTTGTGTCTATTAATTGGTAGAAGTTAATAAAACCAAACTTCAGATATGTAACTACATTCATGGGAGTGTTTGACTCCTTGTTAAACCGCTCATATTGAAGAATAATAATAAGTAATAATCTCAATTTTTTCGAAATCCAAAAATCAATTTTAATAAGGGACTGTAGATTTTAGGCCGGTGTGCTAATGACCCGGTGCCAAAAAGCCTATATTAAAATCCTAAATCTACAGGTGCTTTTCCTTTTGACAGTACTTTACTACAAAACTCTCGACTTGGACTTGGAAATCTGTCTTCGACTCTTTTAGCTAGTTTCATGACTTTCTGTACACGTTTTACCCTCGAGAGCTGCTTGATGAGAGTTTCTCTACACACATGTGTAAGCTGTGTTGTCATTTGGAATTTCGATTTCTCACTGCATTTAAACAGACAAAACACATGACGTGATTCTTCTGTAAGATACAAGACAAAATTGCTTCATAGTTGCTGTGAAATTTTGAACAATAACATAGCAACCTAGAATATTGGTTGACTCGACCCGTCTGTACGGGACAGCTCTTCTTATTTTTGTTCTTAGACTTTTAAGAGAATAGCTACATAATGTATATATGTATATAATCAAAGACCCATGCAAAAAAAAAAATAATATATGACAAACGTATTCAAACTAGACGGCTAATGATAACGTAAAAGTTTTTGAATTTGACTGTATGTGACCATGGAATGCTCCAACAGCGAAAAAATCATTCACAAATAAAAAAAAAATAACAAAAATGAGGACAATGAAAGACGCAACAAAAATAAATACGATAAAACACCATCTTTCCGTTGCGTACAGTGTACTAGGCTGAAGAGAAATATAAACAAATGAATGCAATTCAATCTCAAAGTGGTTTTAAAACACTGAACTTTAAGAAAGTGCAATCAATCAAGTATGAATTTCTGAAAACTTAATTTCAAAAAAGGGGCGGTTTTCTTGAAAGAGCTTATACCCTCAACCTTCACCGCCTAACATCTGTTATTATACGAAAGATATTCATAACTGTGCATCATTTGCATTAAATTTTCTGTTTTTTTTTTATACCTACTAAGATGCAAAATTATTTCAGCTTTATAAAAGCTCTTTAATAAAAACAACTCAATGGTAATGTATAATCACAGCCTAGACCGCATTTTCCGCATTTGTGTGGCTTCCACTATCATAAAAACCGCCCTCTAATTGAAAAACAACTTAATAAATGATAATAAAACAAAGTAAGCTTGTAACTTTGATCCGACTTTTAATAAGAAAGTTGAAAATCAAAAATGCAGTTCACTAACCGATAATAATGGTTTTTGATATTTTTTTAATGTAAACCATATTCCTACGATAGTCCATATACGCACGTAATTTTATGGAAAGTAGATACTTTTATTTTATTTAAGAACTCTGAATTGAGCTTTGTTCCCTATTAAATCCAATTACTTATACACTGCCTGTCACTTGATTGAGGCCACTATTTTTGCAATCGTTTTTTCTCGTTAAATGCATGTGTGATAAATATTTTGTTCATTGACATTTTTGATACCTGTGATTAGGTATGCATATTGTCTATTAAAAATGGATAACGTTAAAGGGGTCACTTGGATAATCAATAGAATTTCACAAGTTATATGAATGAATTGCAAAAAAAAAATGGGTGTAAAAATTGCGTCACTTGATAGTGGCCACTCAAAGAATTTTTTTCGAAAAAATTAACAAAAATAAGCAAATGCTAACATTTTGTTTTAAATTATTTTTTTATGATGTGTTCTGTCAATAAATAGCTAGTAGGTCAACTATTTTTTGAAATTAGGGCTTTCAGACAGTTTGGAATTGAGTCATAAAAGTTTTTTTTTCAAATCAAGTAGAATCTTACTTCAGGCATCTCTGTTAGCTTTGATTAAGGCGTCTCTCAATTTTTCTACCAGCCTCATAAAATGTTTGATAAAGCCGGGCCGAACAGTTGTCGATGATGTTTGAGTCTGATGCATGGGAAGGACATGGCAAAAGTTCCTCGTTTTCCAACTTAATCCAGCTTCTAGCTACCCTGGACGTGTCGAAAGGTATGTTATTTTGTTGACAAATTCAAGCTACTAATTAAAAAATGTCTGTTATCTGTGGACATATACCCATTCCAAGATACATTTGTAATTTTGTATTTCCGTTAGGTATTGAAAATATAAACTCCAATTTAATTGTTCTATAATCATAATAAGTGATAGCGCCCCGATCCATAGCACCTGATGAATGACTGCAAATACTTGTCAAAATAAGTTTCCCTTCTCTCTTAAATAAAAATTCTAGCCGCCGCGTCAATGCGTCAAGATTGAGCCTTTTTACATCCGAAAGACAACCCATTTCCATTCGAAAACGTCAAGTCAAAGTCAATTTGATCGTCAAATGATCGTCATTTTTTGACACAGATATTGCGATCGTCAAATATGCAATCGTCCTGCTAGCACAAAATCGGTTTGATCAACGTCAATAAATTTATTTGCAAATTTTACGTTTACAAACACGCTCTCTGACTTTTTAATATTTTGTTCGTCAACCCCAATTTTTTACTGCACAACTGCACAGCAGATGATGTTTTCGAACATGTGACTTTATCAAGCTGCTTTATCGAACACAGTGCTAATGCAGCAAAATTTGTATTAGTGTTTTCGGACAGAAGACTTTTACATTTTGTATTTAAGAACATTCTGCAATTGCATTTTTGGCGCAGATGACGTTTTCGAAAACGGCCATCTATTTCAGATACCGTCAAAGTGTTTCTTGAGTCCATTTGAACTGAAAATTTAAATAAAATATAGTTTTCAACCCTTCCGCAAATAAGTCACTCAACTTTTTATACCCATTTTTGGCAATTCATTAATATCACTTGTGAAATTCCAATGGATGTTCCAAGTTAACCCTTTAACGTTACATCTGTTTTGAATAGATAATAGTTATTCCTACTCACAGGTATCAAAAACTTCCAGGAAAAACATTTCTGACCGGTTTTTATTGATAAAAAGCGATTGCGAAAATATTGGAATCAAACAAGTGACGGGCAGTGTATGATATCATTGTAAAATTCACAGAGAATATTTCTGTTACATTTTGTTGTTTTTGCCCCCTGTTATCAGATGCATCGAAAAACAAATAGTTACACCCTGTACATGCACAAATTGAGGTATATACCTTTTTAATTCTTTTGTTTTGCTTTTCACCTTTTTTACCATCACATATCCTTACAAAGAGTTTTAAGCCCGTTCGCACTTCGTTGGTTGGTCACCATGACACTATATAGTAGAAAAGTGGATTACATTTTCATATAGAAAATAAAACCACAAAACCTGGCCTTTGGACCATATCATCATGACTATATCCAAAAAAAGGAACAACAAAACTTAACAGTTTACACATAATAAATACTCGCATCAAAGAGGAAAAAGCTGGTTTTCCTCATATCTGCACTTTACACCGGAAAATATAAATTAAACGGCACTTCACCACCACCGACTTTTTGTGGGTGAAAAAATATTCATTTTTGTTGACCAGCATCAGCATGTGTGTGGGAAAATTCTATACACATCCCATACATACCTTCCATACATATATATTTTCCGTATTCTTGTTTTTTTGTTTTTAATTCATACATCTAGCACTCTTGTAAAAAAAGATTGTTCCTTAAAGTTGAAAAGGGTGAATTGCATTCTCCACCGCAAATATTAGAGAAAAAAATATTTCCGGAAAAGCATTTAAAAAGCCGTACAGTGCAAATATTTCCATGTTAATCTTTTGCATAAAGAACTTTTTGTTTGGGTAATGTTTTTAGAAAAAAAAATATATTAGAGGGAGAAAGCTCCGCACAGATTAGTTTGTGGTGCAACTATGGAATTTTTAATAAAGAAAATAACTTTAATGTTTTTAACAGCTTTAACAATAAAATCAAGTTTTGCGGTAGTGTCTCTCTATATTGATATACATATGTATATGTATATGTATGCTTAGATATTTTTCAGAAATTGCTAGAAATGCGATTAAAGTTCGTTTTAAGATTATTTTGAAAATCAGAGAAATTCACATGAACTGTAGCAGAAATATTTTCGTCAAAAAGAATCCAATGTGTACATCGGCATAGAAATAATTTTGGAAGATAATCCATTTTTTCCAAAAAAAAACACATTTCCGCCAAAATTGTTTCATTGGTTTCGAAGATAATTCAGGACAAACAGACAGAACAGTGGGAGTAAGGCGCCAATTTTAGCCATCATTGAAACACAACATTGAAATTTTTACTGATTGATTTTGAGACACTAAAAAAGCAATAACATTTATTATTCTTATGGAAAAATAATTCTCAAGACTTAGTTAATATTTTTAGCCAAACAAAAATTTCCAATTTTTCACATAAAATACCTTTTAATATATCAATGATCGTTAGTAAGGTTCAACAATGAAAAGTCTTTTATGTAGAAAGTTGCGACTATTTGAAATTTGTTTACAAAAGAAATATCAATCAAGTCTTAAGCTTTATCTGTCCATCAAAATTAAAAATAATTTTTCTTCCTTAAAGTCTCAAAATCAATCATTAAAATTTTCAATGATGAGTTTCAATGTCAGCTTAACCTAGTGCCTAACTAATAAATACGCAGGTGATGACCACGAGACTAGGAAAGTCTTGGTTTTCCAGACGAGACCAAGACGATACTACTTTTCAAGCAACCGAGACGTGACTCAGGCGATACTTCAATTTAAGCACCTGAGGCGAGACCCAGTCGAGCCCGTATTTTTAAGACTGAAATTTACCCTGACACAGCAGCCGAAAAGAATAAAAAATAAAAAAAAATGTATACATATTTCGAAATTATAAAAATGAGTTATTTAAAATGTTGCAGCTTCTTGATTCTGGAGACGGACACAATCCCGAAATTCTTAATCCTGAAACCCGAAATTCCGAAAATCCAGAAACCCGAAAACCCAAAAACCTGAAACCCAAAAAGGCCAAAATCCCGAAACTATCTTTGAAAAAACGAGTAAATTATAAAACTATACAATATATCAAACAAAACACTGCGACTTCTCTGACGAACTTTAAGGCGGCCAAATTCACATTAAAGTTTTTTTATCTATGAAATCTCGCTATAAAAAAGTATTTTAATACAAGAAACAATGAGTACATTCAAATCATCGATACCTGATTCGCTTTCGCTCTTTTCAGTTTTTCTTATGTACAAATATTTTAATGTAGCGATAGCTTATCAAGAACGGCAAAATTGCTGCCCTAATTGAATGGAAATCAAATAGTTTTAGTAAATTAATAACAAAAGTAAAAAGTATTTAATTTCGAAGTGAATGTACTCCATCTACATTTCAAAATAAAAAGTAAATAAGAAACAAAGCGTGAAAGCATAAGCTGAAATAAAAGTATAATCACTAACAGCAGTATTAGTACAAAACTGGTATCCGCTCCCTAACACACATGTTAACTGGCACACGGATAGACAACTTGTCCATTTGATAACTTTTCTTATTTATTATTTATCACTTCACCAAACTCACCACTTCATCAAATTGACGGGATTTTCAAATGCATGTGTCACATGCATGCACTGCCTTACGAAGTAAATATATACTGGTAGTAGTAAACGGTCCTATCACAAGTGTGCGGGTATGTATTATAAGTTATTCGTTCATTACACGCAGAATTTGGCGAGTTGAAGTTATTCGTACGCTTACACACGTCACATACTATTACTCATTTGTTAATAAGAATTACAATTACGCTAGCACGGTGTTATCCGCCGTTTATTAATAGGTAAAGGGGTAACTGTACATACGAAATTTTTCGGAATTTCGATTTCAGGATTTTGGGTTTTCGTGATTTTTGGGTTTTCGGGATTCTGGGATTTCGGCATTTTGGATTTTCGGTTTTCGGGAGCCCAACCCTCTTGATTCAAACTCTAGCTCGGTGTTGCTGACACAAAACCTTAAAAAAGAGCCAAAGCGAGGCTTATTTGTACTGAGACCATTTTAATGGAACGAGACGAGCTATAAAAAACCTCGTCAAGTCTCGTCTCGCGGCAAATAAAGTCAAGAAAAGGCAATTTTCTTCAAAATTCCAGTCACTTACTCAAATTTTATTTTGTACTTATGAAATATTTTAGAATTATTTTTTCATTTTCAAATAATCTTTTGCAATTTATTTTGTTTCGCGGATAAAAAAAAAAAAAAACATAAAAAAAAAACAATTTATTCTGAAAATAAGTTGAAGGATGAAAAATCATTTTTGTCAAGGACAAACAATCGTTTACCCCATAAAAAGCATTAACTATAAAGCTCACGCACTTGACTAGACTATCACTATCACACAAAATTCTTTAAATTTCACGCCTTTTTTTTGCTCATATCTTATCAAACATCTGTCATCATAAAATATTTTTTTAATGCCGCCGATATTTTTTTTGTTTTGTATCGCCGATATGAAACTTAATAAAACCATTGCATTCTTCTCACGCAATTCTCGCCATCACCATAATCGTTCTGTACCTCTCTATACCTTTCTAAAACACGCACTACACAGCTATACGCACTGCCATAGTAAGCCAACCCAAATATGGTAACCAACCCACTTGCAATTTGCTCATTAACCCACCAGACAACTCACGCAGTACAATACACTAGATGCGAGCAACAATATAAAATCTAAATTTCGATGCAGTACGCGATTCAACAGAAATGTTTCTGTCACTCACAGTAGGGCAGATCATATGGCAAAATAGGGTTTTTTTTCAAAAAATTAATTCAAAAATATTCATTGAAAAGTTTGATAGCTTTTGAAATTTTTGCTGGCACTTTTTTACTATCTATACCTAATCTATTCTAAACTTCATCTGAGTTAACGGGCACAGACGAACACAATGACCAAGAGCCACGACACTTAAAAAAAGCATTTGGACGACCATAGAAAGATATCAGCGAAATTATACCAAGACGTCGAATCGACGAACCCATGAGACGTCAGCGTCGCGGTTCGTCGTCACGAATGTCACCCATCCCCATTTTAAATACAGTTCATCTCTCCATGGACTTGTACGTTAGAAGTACTTTAAGTGTACTTGCACTTGAAAAGTAAGTTTAACAGTACCAAGTACATGGGCTTAGAACAAAGAACAAAAAGTATCTAGTGTCATCTTGTTTCAAGTACAAGTACAAGGTACTGGATGCTTGGCTGGTTTTTACTTGTACTTGAAAGCTTACAAAATCTAAATAAAATGAAGAAATAAGGCTCATATACAAATGCAAAAAAAAGAAAAATTGTAAATATTTTTGATTTAATTTAATTTGTATGGCTATTCTATCCCAATGTGTAAATTGGTCAGAATTTTTGTATTCAAAACTAACAACTACTTGACACAATCGCATGCCGCTGCCACTATCACTCCAACCAAACGTCAGCGCTATAGCTTCATTGTAGAGAAGCCAATGCGCAGTTTTAATTTTAATTGCCAATAATTTTTCAGTTTCAGCAGCAAATAAATACAACAACGGGGTGGCAGTGGTAACGGACGGTAGCAAAACGGTACCGGTTCGGTGCGGTGTTGCCTGGCTGCGGCGATAGTTTTTTATCAAGAAATCAAAATTATAAGGCGCGTGTTTGCGAGCCGCCAACCACCGCAATTATCGCTCGTAATCATGGTGAGCTTAGATTTTGCTTACGAATTCTCCACAGAACCCTGAGTATGAGTAGATACACCGCAGTAAGTGTTTGTAGTGAATTTTAAGTAGCTGCCGCTGTCAATACACGAATTAGATACGTGCTGCGACTTCCATTTCCAGATGTACCTATAGAAATAAAAATAGTAAAAAAAAGATACAAATGTATCTCTGTGTATATTTACGCTGTGCTGCATGTAGTTAATCGCTTGGGCCATCGACCAATCCCACACTTTTTTTATGTCGCAAAGAGATACCGCCATCGAAGATCATCGACAAAGAACGGTTGCAGCTGGAATGTGCACGATTGGAAGTTATGTTGCACCATTAAGATAGATGCTTTCTGTATATCTAGCATCTGACGTGAGTTGCTTGTTGTTGTTGAAGCCACTCTTCTAAGTTACCACAACTTCTGTTGTGCACACTGCTGCTGCCGATGGAGAATGCAGACGCAGGCATAGTAGCATTCCAGTAATGCCTTTCAGTAAAAAAAATCGCACTAGATGAAGCAAACAAAAGGAGGACGGTCCGAAATGAGTGAGGCGTAGATACATTATTCCCAGGGATATATAAATATATCTCAGTTCGAAAGCTCTCTAATTGGATCATCCTGGGCAGTTTTATGAGGTGGTCCCATCGAGTTTCTTATACTTGAGGCTTGACGTGATGGTTTATCCTTGTGTGCGACTTAACCCTTGCCGTGGGAATAATAATTCCGCCTTGACACTATTGCAATTTATATTTATTATTTGTGCTCGCAAATATTCAATCCATAAGAAGATCTTCAAAGATTTCTGTAAAAAACAAAGAAATTTTAGTTTATTCGCACGATTTTGATCCCTTTGTTTTTTGTGCACTTTATGGACCTGCAATTAAATGTTCAAGTATGTAGGTATGTCGTGTGTATGTTAGTAAGAACCTTAAATCATTTGTTCAGATTGCAACGTTTGTTAGAAAATCGTGCATTCATATCAGCTGTCTTTCTCGATTTATAAAGCCCATATCTAGATAAATATGTAACGAACTTGATCCTATATCCTCACCTTTTTTTTCAAATTCATTTTTATCTTCAATTTTCTTAAAACTATCTTAAAGCTAGACAAAAATTCATAAAAACTAGCCTACTTATCAATATCATAATACTTACTTACTGGCCCCAATCGGACGCTCTAAGTTAAACTATAATAACTAAATGATAATGCCTTTCGGCCTAAGAATTATCTTAATACTAAATCCAGGTCGGTTTTATTTTTTACTGAGAAGAGTTTACAAAAACTCGGTATCTCTGTCTTTATTTTTTTTTGGTTTTATATAAAACTTACAAACTACATAAAACTAAATTAAAGCTAATTAAAACTAATTAAAACTACTTAAAGCTACTTAAAACTATTTACAACTAATTATTAACTGATTACAACCTTCTTATAAGCTACTTACAGACTACTTACAAACTTGAACAGCCACAGCAAGCATTTCCCGGTTTTATATTTTTTTTTTGTATTTTTGTGGATTTTATAATTTTTTTTGTTTTTTTTATATCCTCACCCTCTCATAACAGATAATGCCTCTATTTTTTGTAAAGGACTTTGTTGCTCGATCCTTTGAGGAAAATATTGTTATAGCAGTTCTTTAAGGGTTACAGATGTTTTCACTACTGCTAGGTTGTGCGACAAAAAAATTACAATTTTGTTCGTAAGATACATGGTTCACGAGATATTTGATAAAATACGTTTCCAGAATGGCTGCTGATGTTCGCGTCCACCCCTCCCCCCCCCCCGTCATCTAGAAAATCAGTTCAGTGATAAATTACACTGTGAACCTACTATTATTGCTCTAGCTCTTCAACTATTCTTCAAAAAAATGTATGTGTCTGGCATCTAGCATTTGACAGACCAAAAAATTTCTGCCGAAAGAAATTTTTGACGTGTTTAACTGGAATTGGGCAAAAATTGGTGACAACCTGTAACATTGGCCGTTTTGGTCAAGAAAAGCCATTGACTGTTGCTTGTGTCCACTGTCAAAATGGAAAAAATTATGAAGGACCTTAAATTTGAGGACCAGGAAAAAGTATTAAAGCTTTCCGTCATTTGTCACTCCTTCTGCTTACCTCTTTTTTGAAATCTCTTAAACCACAACCGGTCGCTAAGATTTTACAAAGTTGTATAAAAAAAAAAGAGAATCCATTGAATTTCAACAGTTTGTTCCGTTTATATTTTTATTTAACACAGGTCGCTTGTGTGCCAAATATCTTAAAGTCTGCGATCCGCTTCATGACAACCCTCTCTCTAAAAAACAAAACAAACGTATCAAACTTTCATTCCACCGAATCATGCAGTGTTAGGAAATAAAACCGGAAAACTTGTTAACATATTTTCATGGCTGTCAATTGTCAAAAAGAAATCGCAGCCACATACACAATATTCCATGACTTTCGATATACTGGCGATAAAGCTCTATCTCTCTATTTGTACCATTGAAAGGTTACTCACATGACACGACTCGGCACATACACTATACACGTACATTGATAGGACCTCAAAAGATGAAATACGACTCCGACACGAATGTGTTTTAGCCTGGCTCAGGCTGTCACAAGCATTCTGTCCGGAGTATATATACGTAGCCACATACGATGTAGGCATATAGGAACCCAACCTGGTCAAACACCGGGACACACGACGACTACAACACCAGTGTTACTGCATTGTCAGATCTCATGCCCGATAACGCCAAATGCAGTTGTGCTTGAGTTGAGTTTTTTTTCATTTATTTTATTGTCTTTCAGATTCACATTGAATGGTTTTTTTTTTCTTCAAAATTAAAACATAAAATTGAGAGCTTGCCAAGATTTAGAGCAAAAATAAAATCAAACTTTAGGAAAAGCCAAAATCGAAGAATGGGCGGGCCTGAATCAACAATATTAAACGCTGATTGGGATTCAATTACACCCTCTAAAATGCGGTGCATAAAAGAATTACGAATAATGAAAAATCGAAAATTAATTTACTCTTGGCGCTTGGTTTCTCGCTAGAAGAAGATGCTGAAGGCGCAGCGCAGCAAGAAGGGACATCAATAGATGTTCGGAAGCTATGAAAAGGAGAAAATACTTATGGCAATTTATCTTGAAGTCGCACAGCCGTTTTTCAGTACAATGAATATGCCTTTGTGCAGGCCATATACTTTTGTCTTGACTTTATATTCCGCCATTGACAATAGCAATGCGACAGGCAGGCAGGAAGACATCCTCAACAATGGCATTCAAACGCCCGTCTATTTACTATCGAGCTCTTTCGTTTTGTCCCCCACAAGATGGCATTGTTTAGGTTGAATATTAGCAGTTATTGGATTGTTTTTTATGTCTAAGGCTTTTGATATACATAATACATACATATAACGGGTGATTTTTTAGCTGGTTTGGCTTTGGCAACACTGGTTTTGACAGCTGACGTGTGTTTAGTACCTTGTGTCACTGTCAAACAGCTTCAGTTTGGTTTGCAATTTAACCATGGATCGTCTTACAAATGAACAACGCTTGCAAATTATTGAATTTTACTATCAAAATTCGTGCTCGGTTCGAAATGTTCATCGCGCGGTGCTTCCATTTTATGGTCGGCATTCTCGACCTTCTGAGCAGTCTATTCGGAAGATTGTGACCAAATTTCGCACCAAATTTACTTTGTTGGACATTAAACCACCAACACGTTTACGTACTGTGCGTAGTGAAGAAAATATTGCGGCCGTATCAGCTAGTGTGACAGAAGACCGCGAAATGTCGATTCGGCGCCGTTCCCAGCAGTTAGGCCTTTGTTACAGCACTACGTGGAAAATTTTGCGGAAGGATTTGGGCGTAAAGCCTTTTAAGATACAGCTGGTGCAAGAACTAAAGCCAGCCGACCTACCACAACGCCGAATTTTTGGTGAATGGGCTCTTGGAAAGCTGGCCGAGGATCCGCTTTTTTATCGAAAAATTGTGTTCAGCGATGAGGCTCATTTTTGGTTGAATGGGTACGTAAATAAGCATAATTACCGCATTTGGAGTGAAGATCAGCCAGAAGCATTGCAACAGCTACCAATGCATCCCGAAAAAGCCACTGTTTGGTGCGGTTTATGGGCCGGCGGCATTATTGGGCCATATTTCTTCAAAGATGATGCGAATCGCAGCGTTACTGTCAATGGTGAACGCTACCGAGCGATGATAACAAACTTTTTTTTGCCCGAAATGGAAGTTCTTGACTTGCATGATATGTGGTTTCAACAAGACGGTGCCACATGCCACACAGCACGCGAAACAATGGCGCAATTGCGAGGCGAGTTTGGTGAACAGTTAATTTCACGTTTCGGGCCGGTCAATTGGCCGCCTAGATCGTGCGATTTGACACCATTAGATTATTTTTTGTGGGGGTATGTCAAGGCTAATGCCTATAGGGACAAGTCCGCTTCGATTGACGCACTGGAAGCCAACATCCATGCATTCATTCGTGAGATACCGGCCGATATGTGTGAAAGAGTATGCCAAAATTGGACTCAACGAATGGGCTACCTGAGACGTAGCCGCGGTCAACATTTGCATGAAATTATCTTTAAACATTAAATTGCAAGGTTCAAACTATCGATTCAAATAAATATTTCATTCATTTTTTCGAATTTTTTGTGTTTTTTTTTTTTAAGTTATAAACCTCTTAAAAAATCACCCGTTATTTGACATATTTGAATGAAATTGGTATAGATTTGTACAATGTAGGCACATAGCCGACAGAGCTTAACAGTTTAGAGGAGATATTAGGTTTAAGGAAACCTGAATGAAATTTCAAAATTTCATGTATTTAATGTGACATCGGTATGTCATTTATGTTATAACTTAATGTTATTTAGGAGAAATAAGATCCAAGCTAATCCAAAATGTGGGTCCATTCCGCTCCTTTGCTACAGGATTGGGCAAGAATAAATAAAATGTTCCTAGGTAACATTAAAACTTTTTTCCTTTTGATTTTCAGAACACAGCTTCACAACATATACACATCAATAAATCCCACGAAAACTGCTCAAAAGATAAAACTGCTAAAAACATATGGCTATAACGTTACTTTCTTACTAAAGGTAGCGCTACAGTCCGGGGTGGACCAGGGCCTCAACCAACAAGCTTCTTCCAGGCGGTTTGGTTTCTAGCTACATGTCTCCAATTTTGCACGCAAAGTTGGTTAAGGTCCTCTTACACTTGCGTGCGCCACCCCATAGACTGTCTTCCTCTACTGCGCCATTCCATTGGGTTGATCTCAATGACTTTCCGGGCCAGAGCATTGTTATTCATTCGATCTAGGTGACCCGCCCATCTCAGTCGTTGGCTTTTTACTATACTGACTAGGTCGGTGTTGCTGCACAGCCCATACAGTTCGTCGTTGTATCTTCTTCTCCAATCCCCATCTATGCAGACCGGACCAAAAATCACCCAGAGAATTTTCCTCTCGAGACAGCCTATAGCGTTCTCTAATAGTGTTCATGTCTCTGCATCATACATCAGCACCGAGATGATAAGCATCTTATACAGGGACACTTTAGTTCCTTGAGAGATGGTTTTGCTTTTAAATTGCCTTCCTAGTGCAAAGAAATAGAGGTTGGCAAGAGTAATTCTTCGTTTGATCACAGCACTGATATAGTTCGCTAAGTTTATAGCGGAGCCTAGGTTGACAGAGTTTGACCACCTCAAAATTAAAGCTGTCTAAATTGACGTTCTGACCGAGACGTCAGTGTTGGGTGTCCTTTCTTGTTGACAGTAAAAATTTGGTCTTGCCTTCATTCACCGTTAAACCCATCTTCTTGGCCTCCTCCTCAATACTCACGAAGCTCCACTGACATCACGCTTTATTCGCACGATTATGTCAATATCGTCGGCGTAAGCGAGTAGTTGGACGGACTGTTGAAAAACTGTACCTCTAGTATAATGTAAGAGCTTTACACAATAATTGAATATAAAGAAAATTTAAAAAGAAAATTCTTCTGTTTGAGTGGAGTGACTGAGTTTCACACAGTTCTTTTTAAGAATGATGTTGAAGAGTGTCATGTGACATGCGCGAGTCGCCTTGTCTAAAACCATTTTTGACATCAAAGGCATCGGTGATGTCTTTAGCGACCTTCTCAACTGACATCCTGCACAAACGGACGAGTTTGGGAGGGATGCCAAAACTAGACATTGCTTTATATAGCTCGTCTCTATATCTATAGATGCTGTCATACGTGGCCTTTAAATCGATGAAAAGATGGTGGATTGATTTTTCCGGAGTTTTTTCCAATATCTGCCTTAGTGCGAATATTTTGTCGATGGAGGACTTCTCTGGTGTAAAGTCACGTTTTTATGGATCCATCAGGCTGTTGACGAATGGCTTCAGGCGTTCACAAAGTACGGTAGAGAAGATGTTGTATGGGATCTTAAGAAGATTTATTCCTCTGTAGTTCGTGCAGTCCAAATGATAACCTTTCCTTAGGATCGGGCGAATAAAACTGAGGTTTCATTCATCGGGCATGCTTTGCTACCATAGTTTGCAGATGAGCTGGTGCATCTGCATATTCCTAACCAAACAAGGCGTATGTTAGCTCTGAAACAAATTCCTTATAAAACTTGAATTATTTTAACTTCAATGCTATTCTATTCTACATTCCTTTCTGTTTCCTCTCATCCAGATCAAGTACTCATGTTTCCATGATGACTTGCCACGCCAATGCAGTCGATAAATTTAAACTTTCTGGACAGCATTAACATGTTGGTAAATCTCATACAGTTATTCAATCAGCGTTTCCTTTGGAAGAGAATTCCAAAACTCGGGACGGCAAGGTACGAGTATACTTAAGGGTTTTGCCTGAAGAGCTTTAATTTCATTTTTTTTAGCAGTAGGTTCCTAGGGTCATTCTCTATCGGAACTCCATCAGGAAGTTAAAGTGAACTTTAAGTAGATGAACTCCTAGCTCCTACCACTTAAAAAGAGATATGTTTTTTCCTAGGTACTGTCTCTTGCGAGGAACTGTCATGAATAAAGTTCTTATCTAGGCGTGCGGAATCGGTAAAAAATTTTAGGTCCCCATCATTTCTACCAACAATACGCACACAGGAATGGTTGAGAGATATAAGTTTCTAGGCCCTGGTTCTCCATGAGGTTATGCGCCGCCAAATTTGTAGAACTACTGTAAAGTTGTTTCTTTCCTCAGTGACGTAGGTATTGTCTTATTATTTTATTGTTAAAGGCATTAATGTACATGGTACTGTCCCGGTTATCTCAAGTTTCGCGTAGAACAACAATAATATCTACTCCAGAACGAGGTTTGAAAACTGATATGTAGGCGCATGGCGCATCTTATTACTAAAAGCCTGACCATGTTTGGAAGAGTTTGGAGGAGCTAGGAGCTATTGCCTATTGCCCCGCGTATTTAACAACGTCATGCAACACAGCTGCATCGGTTAATTTAGGATCCCTAGTTCGTCAATATCCTTGAGCTCGTGATTAATTCAATTTTTTTTTTGCATAAGTTTTTATTGGATCACCTTTTTTGTAGATGGGACATAATATGCCACTCATCGAGCATGCTACCTTTTACCCACACTTGATTGATAATTTGATACATAGTTCAGGCTTTCTCTTTTAAACTCGGTCTTAGTTGACTGGAGCTAGGTTATCTTTTTGCCCTTTAGCTCGATCTACACGATGCCCACTAAGCAATAGTAAAATTATTTATCAATAGTTTATTTTTTTAATGCACAAGTCTACAATAAAAAGCGGTTTGAAAACGTCCGTTTTTGTTCGTTTTGGCTCCTGATTTATTTGACTGAGTTTAACTTCAAATCAAAGCTAACTCCTTTAGCAGACTTAAATTATCTTCATTCTTCACACACAAATTAATTAAATATTCATCTAGCTAAATAAAATGAATATATTACTAATCTTTTTTCAGTGAAATGAATTCCTTGTGCCTTAACCCTTATATGGTTGAAGCTAGACAAAACTCAATTATTATTATTATTACTTAATCAATAGATATGTCACTTTTATAGCTTTTATAGTAAGTTATATCATAATAATATCATCATCATTTTATTATGAAATCAATATGCCAAATATATAAAAAAAACATGTTATATGCATCAGCTTCTACGAGACGCCTACTTAATTGAAATGCCTTATACAATTGCTGACGTAGGTAAATGCTGTGGCACGTTTGTATTTGTTTTTTTTTGTTTTTTTTTTTTTGCTTAACGTTGCCACAACACAATTTTCTCCCTGCTGTTTCTTTGATGTCTAACCGGTGTTCTCTTGTCAATTTCATATAGATACAAAGTATATTGCAAAAAGAGGGTTGCAAGATTTACCAGAACAACCATCATATAGAGGGGTTGTTTATTTAAATTCGTTATCGCTAAAGCGCTGCTAGCAAGTTATGTCTTTAAGTGACGCAAAAGATTGCAAAATTTTGTGCGATTATCTGAGGTAGTGGGTGGACATTATTTTAGAAGAATTAATACAAATTGTATTGAAAACGTTTTTCTGTAAACTATGATGCAAAATTGTGTTGATGGCAAATGCGTCATAATAATAAATCTTATTTAAACACACAAGAAAAACTGTTTTTGAAATTTTAAGAATTTGTTTACATAATTTGGAAAACTTCAAAACGCTTTTTGGAAAGATATGCGTATTCATACATACATATTTTTAAAAATATACAAATTTTAAATGCAGTTATATTTCTTCATAAGTTTAGTTAAATTTGTATATACCCACATTTTATTTTATTATGCATCAACAAAATTATTTTGAGTAGCCTTTTCTATCCATCGTCGGCATACTTTCTGAGTCAATATGAACAACTTTTGTCCAACAAAAATTTTCAAGTCACCACTTTATTTCTAAAATATTATACGATTTTTTTTATTTTTGTAACATTTTTAAAATAAAAAATTGGCTTACCAATTTTGATTCTTAATTAATATACAGTGGCTCATAACTTATTTGACCCACTTGAAACTAAAAATTTCAATGGTATGACTTCTTAAGGAAAAAACTTATCAAGAAGGTAAAAACGCAGAAACATTAATTGAGATTTAAACTCGAACAAAACGTTTTACGACTGCAAGAAATTGAGGATAACAGTGCTAGTTGCGTAAGTCTCTTAATTTAGTTATTTACTCTTACTAGTTACATTCTTAGTTTCGGTTTGTTTTCGTCAAAGATGTGCGTGTACTGACTATTGAAAAGCGAAAACCGATAAACAGCATTTAATGGTCCTCCGTCACTTCGGGAATGGACAAAAACTGTCTAAGTGATATGGAAAATATGAAAAATAAGTCTTGTTATGCAGAAACCATCCGAGGTATTCCCAGAAATCAAGATTAACACGTAAGAGTTGAATTCAAAAAGCTATCTTACTAATAAAACAAATCGAGATTTTCATTTTGCAAAGGAGCACATTGTCGAAAACACGTTTCATAAACACACTTCATATGTTTTTGCAAAACTATTAATGAGATCTCAAAGAACTGCATTTAATGTTTCTAAATCAATTCGAATCTTTGGGGAAATTAATTTTTTTCTCAGAATAGCAAATTTCCAAAAACAACTTGCTGAAAAAAAATTCAAAAACCGATGTTTTGAAACTATCGCTTTGTATCTTTTAATGGTCTAAATGCAGAGAGACGGTTCTATGACAACATTTGTTTGAAATTGTATGCTTAATATTTCTTGTATATACATTTTTCTCCCCAACCAATAGGTAATGAAATAAATCAATTTTAAAAATAGAGCTGGCTAAATGGGTTGGGAAGCGTTGGGAGGAGGAATACGATAGTTTTGTATGTTATAATTTAGACTTTGAGAAAATTAAAATGTAAAGTCCAACCTGCAATGAATTTTTGTGATGATAAAACTTGGTTTGACTGTACTATAAGTGAAATGAAGTAAAACCTTTTTGGATTTTAATACACTTAAATGTTTCTTTTCTTAAATTCTCTGGTCAAAATTTTCTCAATATACTCGACTTTATGAATATGAAATAAGGTTCTTGTTTACAGTATAAGCCATAAAAATTTCGGAATTTTTAGTTTCTTCTGTTTTTTTTTTTTAATAACGGTTTAGTGTGAGTAAACATTGAAGAATAAGACAAGTCTGGTGTGAAAACTAATATGCGGAATAAGTACTCCAACATTTCTTTTCTGCAATTCATTCACATTTTTCAAAAATAAATTAAAAAAACGTGGTAGAATTTTTCTGAAAACGGATTTGGATTAAAATAAATCAAAAATCTTTTTTCAAATATTGGTACAAAATTCTATTCAAATATATTTTATTTAATCTTTTGTATAAAATTTATTGAAATTCATTTTCACTTTTTGAAGAAAATCGGAAACAAAAATAATGGTTCTTTGGAGAACTCCCACCAATAGTAGTCTTTACTAAAAGGAATTTATTGAATTTAAAAAAAAAAAGTTGTGGAACCGTTTTTAAGAAAAATTCCTTTATGTTAAATTGCTAAAAAATATATTGGTATGGCAGGTATCTACCATTATTTTTGGTTCTTAAAAAAAAAAACTTTTGTAAGGAATTACCAAAAATCACTTCTACCAAGTTTAAAGATAATCGTAAATCTACCATTAAGGCGACAGAGAGACAGAATTGTTAGACCAACAATGCATATCTTGCCATACCTATACTGTATCGTGACCTTATAAGAAGGTTTTTGTTTTTATAATACAAATTATTTATACAACTGAAATAAATCAGCCAAGTAGAAGACTAAGCATTAAGGATTGGACTTGTTGAATTATTGATTTAAAGTTACTTTTAAAGGCTTTTAGTCCTCCTCATCAATGACATAGTTAGGGCCTTTGTTATACGCAAATTGTATTAAGTTCAGTTTAACTTACATGGTTTTTTTTTTGACAAAAAAACACTTTTAACTGTATCCAACAAGATAAGAATTCCTAATCATTAAGCTGGATTTGTTTTCATGGGCTACTGACTTTATTTATACTGAAGTTATATGGGGTTAGGAAATCGTCTGAGGTGGTTCCTGTCTGAACTGAACTTGACACTACCGCCTGCCCTTAAACATTGACCATTACTTAATACCACTTTAAGCTTAAACAAGCCACAAATCTTTTCAACAAATAAGTCTTTAAAGTCTGCATCTATATTCATTCAGGTCATACTTAACCAGTTTTTGTTTCGTGTTTAACATTTTGCCAGTCATTTCGATTTTTAAATCTTTTATCCTTTTAAATAAAAAAATAAAAAAAATAAAAATAAAAACAAAATAAAAAGTAGAAAAACTCGTGGTTTTCTTTTCTTTATTTCATGCCTTTCATTGAATGAGTTATGTTTATGTACTTCGTATACTGTAAACCTATTTATATGTTTGTAGTTAACGTGAAAAAAAAACTTTACAATCTATTGAAGAAGAGAAAACATTTTGATGAGAAAATATAATGAAGTACGAGTTAGTATAGTAGTTTTTCGACTATCATTTAAAAAATGGCATTTTCCTTTTTTTAAAGATTTGCTAAACGAAAAGTAATTATTGAGGAAGTTTAAATCTTCGAATCGTTCACAAAACTCTTGCTGGAACAATCATAAAATTATAAGCTAAATCAAATGGTACCTCTTGGCAAAATGGCTTATGCTTAAAGCTGCGTCCACATTATGTTGAATTGTGCAGATCAATATCATTGATCAGCAGTTTTCAGTAAGTGTAGACGTATTAATCGACAATGCCAATCATCATTTGTTGACCCGAATGCACAACCATCCAATTTTCTGGTGTTCCTCAAATATTAATAATAGGAGATTACGAGTATAATGCATGCCGATAATTTCCAAATATACATATGTATGTACGTATATCAGTTACAGATTATCTTTATCTCGATCTGATGAGAATTCTTGTATTTGATGAACAAAATAGATCGCGACTTAATCCTAAAAAATGACAAACCATTGTTGTCATTAAAAACGTTATTGAATCCTCATGTTTGACCACATAATTAGGTATTGAAAACTCGACAGTGGACTATTGTAAAACTTGGGAAAGTCTCGGCATAATTTTTAATCAAACTCTTACTTGAGATTATCATATAAATATCATGCGCAATCAGGAAAACTTACAGCGCATTTCGTGCTCTCTGTTTCTGGGAGTTGCTGCCAATCAACATAACAAAATTCTTGCAAAAATTCACAGTGAATTCGCTGGTCACATGGTGTATTTCAGGAACTTGCAATAAGGCTCCAAATTAGCAGTTTTTTTTGCATATCAAGAAAAGGCTACTTCAAATTTGGAAGTCCATTTTTTTGGAAACAAACATTTTTACTGACCTGCTTACTTCACGGTGAAATTGTTTTATTGTAAAAATTACTTGGTAGGAAAATTTTCTAAAATAACTGGTAACCTCAACGTTCCTAGTATTTCTTTAAAAAAAAACAATATAATTAATAAATTCAAACAAAGACAAATATATTAACTCATCACAATTCTATTGACAGTTCAAATCTCGCGCTGAAATAAAATACATATTTATTTATACATTTTGCTGTCGAGATTTGAGTTCTTCTACATTTCAATTCTGGTAAAAAAATAACAATCTCTTTTTTTTTGACAAATTTAAATAATTTATAATGCTTCTGGTCTTCTGCATAATGTGCAGCAAGGACTTTAAAATAAAAGTTATTGATGACAGCCAAATAAATCGTTTGCACACGACCCTGAATATCGATATCTTTTTTAAATGGAAAAATTATATCATTTATAATCTTCATTTCATTCTCTTAATCTTAGCAAAAAAAAAGAGAACAATCAATTAACAATTTATGACACTTTTAGTTTGACTTTGACAAATGGACTCTCGGGTAATGTTATTGCTAATTTATTTGATTTATGCATACATAAGCTTTTATTAAGTTAAACTTGTTCAATCGATATATGCATACCTTGATTTGACGATATAATGATATGGTTGCTAAGCATCATCACATTGGAGAAAATTCAATTTTTTTTACTTTCTATATGAATTGAAACTACCAAGGACGAATCAAACTTAATTTGAAGCTTTTGCAGACCTTTACTTAATCACGAAATCATATTTCAAACTCAGTTATCGATGAGTAATCGATTTTTTGTATGCTTTTTGGATTTTCAATATTCTAAGATGGAATATAGAAATTTTATTAATAACAAATTACTTTGCTTTGATTTTCTCGATGTCGCTGGACTCTAAAATAATATGAGCTCAATACTTTAAGATTTCCTTATTGCCACTTTGTGTTTCCCATACAAATTCCTTGGAATTAAAAACTGGTAAACATTTTGGATTCTAATTAGTCTAATAGTTAAACCTTGATAAATAGAAATTAAAGATCACAGACTTCTGGCTCCGGAAAACAGTATAGCGCGATGCTCCCAATTTTTTTTCAAGTTTAAGTAATTTTTTTTAAATCTCCACAGCTCACAATTAGGGATTGAATTGGGAAATAATGACCGATTTTTGTAATTTATTTCAACTTTCATTTCAATAACGCGTAATAATTGGTGATTGAACTTTAGTCATTACAATTACAAATAACTCTAATTGAAAAAACATAAATTTCTTGTAATTTTGTAATTGACAAAATTGACTTACAAACTACATTTAATTGAAAAAATTTATTTTCAATTAAATTTAATTGAAAATATTAATGGATTTTTGAAAAGTAATTGAAGGAAAACACTGTGTTAATTACTTTTAAGGTAATTGATTTCATGAATTGTAATTCATTACTTGTTTTTATCAATTTAAAATCACTGAAAATGTAATTGATAAAAGCAAAACTAAATGAAAAGAGTTTGGTGACTTCAATTACAAGTAGTTGTAATCTCGTAGACGGAGAAAGATATTTGAAAGATTGAAGCCAATTATTAAAGAAACAGATGAGTACTTTCAGGAATTGTAGCTTGTTTTTTTTTTTTTGAAAACAAATTTTTATTGACAAGATATAAAGTAAACACTTTTGATTAGGCTATTTTTTGTTAATAAAAGTTCCCTCGACATTATTTATAATGTTTAAGCGTTTATAGAACTTTGTAAAATATGTATCATCCCTGTCATGTGTGCTATCTCGATTTTTTTTTTTAGATTGCTTTTTTGCCATCACTACTTAAACACTTTGAATTTGCAACGTATCGTTTGACATACCCTTACGCAATCAAAACTTTTAAGCCATCACACGCCAGCCGGCCATTATAATAGAAAAGAAATGAAATTCTGCTGTGAAGTTTGCGAATACTACGAATTCTATCGTGGGCAACCGCCAACAAATGCGATTAAATCAAAATCCAAGACCACTTCAAGCCCCATTCTCGAAATGCCAGCAGCATTGACAGTTGTAGGAGGGCAGCAAACAAAAAAGGCTGCAGCTAAAACGGACGCCCGTTTAAGCCGTTTGCAGAGCAATTACTGCAATAGCAGAAGCACCACTAGCAACATCAGCCACAAAATGTCACCTCAGCGAAGTTCAAGTGTTGGAAGTACCGGGAGCAGTACTTGCGAAACACTATCGACCGTATCGTCATTATCTCCAACGGCAAGTGTCCTGTCTGCATCATCATCACTGTCATCTTTGTCGTCAGGCCCTGCGTTGTCGTCGTTATCGTCGTCGTCGTCGTTGATGGCATATCCCTCAGCGGAAGATGCAGGGAGTGTTACGGATGTCATGAGAATTGATGGCTTCCAACTGGGAAGAAGCACAGGGGCGGTAGCTGCCACGTACGGTAGTGTTCCGACTGGTGGTAGTGCAATGACTGCCAATTTGGCACAGTCATTCACCCTATTGCATCATCCACAGCTACATCATCATCCGATGCATCACTATCGTGAAATGTTGTATGCAGCACATCTTTTGGGCCGAGGTAAATGTTTGGTTTTTTTTTTTGCTGTGTTTGCTTTTCAATGGTCTACAATATTTGGCATATGCTTTTATGGGTTCTTGTGCAAATAGCATTGGTAATTGGGGGGTTTTAATGTGTGATGCCAAAATTGTGCCAACAAGTGCAACAAATATATTAAATTTACGACTGCAAAGGTTTAAAGTTTAGGTATACATTTGTATGTAGATACAACGTGTTCATAATTTTTTTGAGTTCAGTGTTCAAAATTGCATTATTATTAGCCAGAACATTATGCATTTTTCTATATTCAAATCATTTTTTTCTATAATGGCTTCAATTGAGCGTCAATCAACATTATGTACATTAAATATTGAAATGAGAACAACGTGAGAGTACAGAATACCTGCTTACTCTTGGGCTAGAGTTACATATGGTGAAAATGGAAATATGCGAATTGGTTTTGTTTTTAAACTAGCCCAGCTTGGAATTCTTTTATAACGCGGAGATTCACGTTTTAAAACATCTTCTTTATTTTAACTCGAAGTAAATTTTGATGAATGCTTCAAAAATGGAGCTTACATATTTACATTGGGATGGTTGAGTCCATTATGAATGTTTATAGCTTAAAGAAGAGCGGGTAACATCACTTTCCTAATCTAAATGGGCACGATAGTATTTAGAGACAAACATATGGAACATATTACATTACTTCGTTTACTTCCCAAAACTGCTCATTTCTACCAATATTAGCACAAAGTTCTTCGACAAACTTCATATAAAGATAAAATTGGTCAGAAAGTAGTTATAATGAATAAGTTTAGAAAGTAAGTGACCAGATTTTAATATGAGGTATTTGGTTTACGATGCCAGTCACTTAATCTACGTGTTTGATGACGACTAATTCTGTCATCAAGGTATAATTACACATCCAATAAACAAAATGAAAATAGAAATCACCTATTTATACATAATTATATACTTAAAGCCCAAAATCACCCTCTGACAGCCAGACAAACTTTCATTAGCAATCCTGTCACATCGATTTTTACCATTGATTCTCTCTTCATCTAGTTATATTAATATTAATTTTGCAAATATTCCCTCAATTTATTCTGAATTTAGCATCAATCAATCGAAAGCCACATAGTTGCATACAAATTAGCTAAGCGATATGGTTTTGATCGTCGCCCTTCTGATGAACACACATTAATCATCCTTTCATGATGTTTTTTTTTTTTGAAAATAGGTGAATTCTACTCGTTTACTTTCATACAAAGTCCTTTTTAATATAGTTAGGAATGTAGTGTTTCATTTGCTTATGATAAAATCTTTTCTGAACTTAAAAAAAAATCACATTCATTTCTAGTATTCAAAAATAATATAGCTTTGGCTGTATGTGTTTCATCAGCAGTCATTGGGTAGTGGGTGCAGTACAAAATCCCGTCAATTAAAATTACATATACAAAATAAATAGGTTACCCGTATTTCTTAATACCGCTCGTGTTTCATTTGCAAATGACACAAAGTAACTGGTAATGACTCTAGACGCGAAGTTAAAATGGAAGCCGCACGTAAAAAAGAAATGCGAAGAACTAAAAAATAAATTAAGAGATATGAAGTGCGGTTACTCTTTAAATTTTCAGAGCTTAGTATTGAAAATAAACTGATTTTATACAGACAGGTACTCAGACCTGTTTGGACTTATGGTATACAACTCTGGGGTTGTACCTACGATACAAACTTACATAACTTACAAACGTTTGAAAATAAATTGCTAAGGTCATTTGTAAATGCTCCGTGGTATATAAGAAACGAAGACCTTCACAGGGATCTCGAAATTCCTACGGTTCGGGGCGAAATGAAAAGTTTCCCGTGAAAACATAGAAATCGACTATTAGAACACGCTAATTCAACGATTATTGAAATTCTCAACGATTCGAATTTAGTACGACACCGCCGTCTGCGAAGAACAAAACCTTCCGACTTGGTGTGGTGAACAGAAAACTGCTTTAAAATCGCATAATAAGCAGGAACTTTCACCGGAAAGTAACCTGCAACACGTAACTTAACTTTGCTAAAAATAAATTGCTAGATAAGTTACAACTTAGTTGCAATCGGGAAGTGGAGGTGGTTTTAGTGTTCAGTAAAAATCTCACATCTCTTATGCAGGTTTTGCACCACCTACCCACGAGGAAAAAATATAAAATCTCTTATAACTAAGGCTCGCATTTTTAATTTAATTGTGGAAACTAATTCTCGCAAATTAATAATCCCGGTTTTTTATAATTTCGCGATTAAGAAATTGCGCTTTTAACAATCTTGCATTCTAGTCCAATGAAATGTTACATTGACCTTACATTTTAAATTTATGAAAAATTAAAAAATAAAATAATGTTTGGTAGAAAATTTAACTATCTACAATTAATTTTTAGTCGTGGAAGCCCTTTTCCACACCCCTTTTCAAGGTGGTGGCTGAAAGGGAAGCTTTCAATCATGAAAATCAGATTATATACTGACACTGAGCCCCTCGACACACCACAATAAAAAAATTTGTCCTACCCAAAATGCCAGGTTCGGCCAAAATTTTCTTACATTGGACTATCTCGCAAGCAAAAAATCTTGCAAATATCAACCCAAATCTACCAATCTAAGAACTTGCATATCAAAATCTTCTAGACCAAATTTTCGCAAATTCAGACATTTGATGCACTTCTCGTATTTTTTTTATATGCTCAGAAACCGAAATCTCGTAAAAATTTTTTTTTGGTTTGGTTAGTTAGGCAATTTTTCAATCAGCGCAGTACATTGCAGACTTATTTGAATATTTATGGCTTTTAAGCCTTGATAGACAGGGAAAGTAACATCATGGCTAGTTGTCCCAGAGAGCCTGCAATTTAAATGTTGTTGTGATAGATTTTTGTAGATTATTGAATTGTGTTGATCCAATGAAAGAATGCACAATGTGGCGCCGTGCCGGTCGTCGGCTGTTGCGGTTACCGACATACAGTATCCCTTTTGTTGAATTTTTATAACCAGAAGTCATTTTCCAAACCAATGTTTGCCAAAAAAAAAGTCATGAAATTTTGTACAGTTAATGATTTGGGTACGCTGAACCTAGCGCCATGGTCTATTTACACCTTTCCAAGATAAAGTCCTAAAATTTAAATACATTTTTTGTGTGAACACAAAAATAATACCCTTTTCATCAAGAATTGACGTGGGAAATAATGCTTTACTGTAAGCCACGTTACCAACTCCTTTCTAGCTATTAATCAATTTGAAATAATATATAAGTACAAATGAGATTTCTTATGTTATTTATTGCACATAAATAGAGTGCTGGAGTGAATCATATAAGAGAATAGAATGAAGATATGAATATAGGTGTCGATTAAAAGCGAATGAAATCAATAGCTCGAAAATCGAAATTCTCATTAATCAAAATGTTATACTCGTAGCTTGTGTGTGAATATTATTGAGAAATTAATTAAATATCATCTAATAATGTCATGTATCTCCACCACCAACCACACTAAATGAAGACAAATTTGAAATACACATTTCAATTGAATGGCACGTGAAACCCGCTCTATGATTAAAGATTCATAATACTTAGTATACGCATGATTTCCTGATATTATAATTTTGTTTTGATTTCATCGTTCGAGCCAACAAGCAATAAAAGTTATACTGTATAATGTCCTTAAGCACTTTTTAAATGATTTTTGGTATAGTATTGTTGTGGCACGATATCGGGGATAAGACTATTATATATATAACAGTAGAATAAAAAAAATGTAAACGAGCTTGTTTTGACACTTTTTTACCTACCTTGTTTATTATGCAGTGGCAGATATAATAATCCAACGTATTTGCTTAAAACCGAGTAACTTTTATGACACCGAATAATGTTAGATAATGAAATTCACCCTATTTGTTGCACGCATGCATAGATATGTGAAATTAAACAACTCTAACAACATAACTTATTTTCTAGAAAAGTTTATTCTATCCAAGAAACCGTATTATATAATAATAATTATGTAAAATCATTCATCGAATTTAATCAAAAGATTGCATTCATTATGATTTTACTTTGCGACTTTCACTTCAAAGTATGAAATCACCATTTATTTGAAATTTTGTTTGCCATTAATTCTACAGCAATCTAGTGAATGCAGTCTTTTAAGAATCCATGCATTCTCTTGCATTTTTTCGTAATCTTAATGTGTTTGATAGTTATATCCTCAATGGTCGCTAAGTCAGAATCATTGGTCCTTTGTCGCAACGAGTGGGGATTACTCAGCGCAAAAAACACAACTCTTCGATGAGTCCGAGAACACAGTGATTTTATACGAAAGCGAACTGAATTCACTCAATACTTATGTCACTGGAGCAAGAAAAAGTAGAATTCACCTGAGCTTCTTGAAAGCACATACAACAGATGGTTAATAGTTGAGACTTTTCATGTTTCGGAGGAATCTATGGCTGGATATATTTTATCTAGGAAAAAATGCGAATATTTATCAAATATCCCTCTTTGTTGAAAGCTGTGGGTTACACCTCAATGAGAGCCTACTTGAGAAAAATTAGCATTAGGATATTTGACTAATAAAGGTTTTGAATGCAGCACCCTAGCCACAACCAGAAAAGTAGCCGACGATTCCGACGCTTACGTCTCGTTTTTGTAACTAAGGAATATGCTGACATTTATTCAGGAGTCATGATGGTTCGGCAAGGTAATCATAATCAACATCTTAGCTTCCACTAACTCTTTGCCTTACCCCCATTAATAACCTACATAAACATTGCCTACATCCTGGGGAGCCATTGAATCTATGATGAGATCAGAGTTAGGTAATGCCGCTTGCTTTATCATCACTTCTTCAAACCTAACCTAGAATAACCAGCGGCGGTTTTATTTCATATCTTTCAAAATGGATTCCACATTAGTTGTGTAATATCTACATTAGGGTGGTCCTTATATTGGCTTTTTATTGAAATTCTAAGATGGATAGGCAATGGCTCTACATAGAAAATAAAACTTCCTACTTTTTTCAGGTTTTTATTTCACTTTAAGGTAATAATTATGGGGCTTATACCACCCTAACCTACATAGATGTAAAATCAGACACCCTCTTATAATGGGTAAGCATGCAATGTGGCTTGATGATTGTTCAAACGATTTTTGCAAAATGGAAAAGAACGTAGAAGAAACTATTTCTGACATTTACACATGCTCTGATCTCACCCAAAGACTTAGACTCCATCTGAAAAGTTTTTACTATACATTGATTCTGATGTTCTGAGAGCAAAAAAGTTATCTCTCACACTTCATAAGGAGATCCAATTAGAGTTCCTTAACGTGTAGGGACTGGGAAGGAAGTTTCTTATCGATTCATGTGACATCACGATGATCATATGTATGTGTCAGCTTTCTTGCTGGGTGGTACTTTCTTCGACCTTACCCAATCATTTGAGAAAGGAGAACTCACTTCTTTGACGGGTTTACTTATTCGGGTTTGTGTCATATAGTTGGTCCACATATCCGTCAATATTAATTAATTTTAAATCTAAATGAGTTTTTTTCAGCTTCCAAGGGAATTCCAAAATGTCCCAAACCAAGGAATGTTTCTAACTTCTAAGATTTTCCTTATAAAGTGTAAGAAAAAAAGTTTACAACAAATACATAAAACAATCTAGTTTGTTATGGCTGCTACTCTCTTCTGCGACAAACCTCCTCACCGAAAGTTTTTAAACATTAAATCGGTTACAGTTGACTGCAACACAATGTAAAAGAAAGTCTAACCGGGAAGGTGGTTCCATTCTGTTCATTTATCCATGACGTTCTGGCATTCTAAAGATAGGTAGAACATAAACATTTTCGTCGTGGGTATCATTTTTCAAAAGTATACCTAACCTACTTAAAACAAACTGAAAAAAAAACAGAAAAGATGTTTCCGAGATTACGCTTCTGCTTCCCGCACCTTCAGAATTATGTTGGAAAAGGTCATTTCCTTCAACACTTTGACTTAATCATTTCTATTTAGTTTTCTCATACCTTATACGTATCGTATGGCTGTGATGATGGTTGTGTCTTAGGTCATTAAGAATCATCATCTTCCCTAGACAACATATATCTATTTCTATCTCTTTAAAAGATTTTTAATGGAAGAACACGAACTAAACTAACTTCAAGCCAAAAGCAGGTGGGATACTTAACTATGTATAAGCTAATTTTTTTTCTTTGTGCGAATAATGTTGTTGAGCAGCCGTCAACTTAAGGAAGTAATGTATTATGCGTCATTTACAAGTGGAAAAAGCCGTTAACGATTTGTGTTCATGTTTTAATGCAAACGTACATAGGTATACATATTATACCTTTATTATCTATGTATATGTATAAAACATTTTTTTTTTAATTTTGTTGGGGTAAATACCTCATGTCAATTATAACACTAGAGGTGACGTGAAATAACGCCAAACGAAAATTAGACCAAATCTCAAATTTGGTCAAATTTTGAAATAAACCAAATGGTCTACAATCAAAATTTTCAAGACTTAGCGTACACTCAACCTTGCATCTACCCCAAATCCTATAGTGAGCTCAAACAGAAGGGTTGCAGGGGGAAGCATTCCCCCAATATACACCTCACTGTTTATGCGCAGCAATGCTGGGTGCTAGCCAGATATTTATGTACGGCAAGGCAAGTGTAATTAGGATCTCAAAAAACCAGTTTTTTGTTTGAGGCAATGGTAACATTTTGCTTATTCAACAGTACCAACCTGCAAATAAAACATGAAAACGTTTGGTCAGTATAATATAGTATATTAAATTGATTGAATTGAATCAATATATATAATAAAAACAAATTGGTCTTATCTCGTTTTCTTATTTCTACATTGAAAGCGAATATTTTTGGCTTTATTTCGTTTGGCAATATTTCAAGACACCAAATTAAGAATGATTTGACGTTTGACGGAAGAAAAGGCGTAGTTTTTCTGAGGTTTGCAACAAAACCTCTTTTATAAAGTGGAGTTTGTATTCATTTTGTTTAATCTCAAATTAGGTCCAGTTTTTCAGTGCTGAGCTTACTCTTAGAGTAATTTCATTCCAATATTAATTCTACCCGAGTTAACTCAAAAGCAGTTTTTCAGTAAAGGATTAAATTTTACTTGTTGTCAAAAATCAGTTGAAATCGAAGTGTCCCATAGAATTGAGCTTCGATATCATTAGATTTTTAACAAAAACAAGCGTTCAGTTAAGCTGGCATCTAAATTTACTGAGTTCCAGTTGTACTAAAGTGGTTAAACAGTTTGATCCGTGAATAAAGTTTTTTCCCACCAAATTTTGTAGACTAAATTCAAGAACATCTTATTAGCCACTTACATACTTGAACCTTGGTTGAACCTACTTTTAATCTACCGAAATGGCATCTAAATTTACTGAGTTCCAGTTGTACTAAAGTGGTTTAAAAATTTGATCCGTGAATCAAGATTTTAACCCATCAAATTTAGTAGACTAAATTCAAGAACATCATATTAGCCACTTATATACTTGAACCTTGGTTGAACCTACTTTTAATCTACCGAAAAGGCTGCCTTTAAATCTTGATCCATAAATCAAGTCGTTGAACCACGTTCAGTTGTACATAAGTATGTCTGTGTGAAAAACTTGTTTCAAAAGATACTTCAGGCTTAACCCGAAAGTATAATGATCTCGCACTGAAAAACAAAAGAATTGGTCCCTTATTATGAAAAACGATAATCGTTCACAATACTGAGTGTTCGTTAAATTGCGGTTGCAAGAAACGATTGTTGTAGAGCGTATTCGTCAAATTCCGTTAACGAAAAATGTAAATCGTAAAACAACAATATTCGTATTGCCTAGTACGAGCACCTTCAGCTGTCATTCGTCTTTCGTTTTGGGGTTATTGTAAAAAAAATTTCAATTATTCTAATTTGGTTCGGTTTTGTTTTGTTGTTTTACCTTCCATACATATTTTAGAAAGTAGCTTGAACCTTGAAAATATTTTGTAAAGAAATGTCTTATTACAAAATGAAAAAAAGTTTTGCATTTACTTATGTACGAAGGCTCGTGTATTGGGTAAGATGAAGCTCTTAAGAGTCCTCTTGTTTTTTTACATTTCTTCCTCAGATTCAGATTTACAATACATATGTATCTTTGCTTTCAAAAAAGAACAATTTTAGCGAACTAATGAAAACTAAATTTATATTTGGTTTGAAACTTTGCCAGAATTTGTTTTTTTGACATTTGTAAATAGATGTGAAGTTAGTTGCACTTTTAAAAATAATCATTTTTCAATTTTGTCTACCAAAATTTTCTAGATGCCATTTTCGTGTCTCATAATCGCTTTACGCTATGACTACCGTTTCTTTAGGTTTCGTATTTTCTGTCGTTTTTTTCGTAATTCATAATAAGATATACATATGTAAGCGCCCTGAGCCATAATTGCAACGTTATTCGTTCTTCCATCTTTTTCTCCCTGTAAATTTTCATATAGATACATATATACATATGTACATAAACTTGATACATTATATATGTTTTCGTTTTTTGATTTTTAGTGCATTACTGGAATTGTTTTATTACAAGTTTAAAATGTTTCGACCCATTTGTGATCATATTGGTTGGTGGGTTGGTGGTGTTCAACAAATCCTAAATTAAAAAAAAAAAATAATTACTCATTTCTAATATACAACTTTTTTTATATTTTCAGGTAAGTGCGAAGCATTGACTGATTGGTGCGATCAACATTTTAGAAAAAGTGGTAAGACACAATGTCAACTTTTTTGTTTATGTTCAATGACTACTAACCTCGTTATCTTCATTAGGTTTGTTCGTTGAAGTTTACCCAGGGTTAGTCAAAAATACCTGGGTGTTTCGATTCTCAAAAAACACCAAACAGCTTTCAATTGTGTTGTTTTGATAAGCAAGCAACAAAATTTGATTTATTAACAAAAAAAAGAAACCACAGTTTCCATTTTCAATTTCTATTTGTTATTATTTAAGTAAATTTATGTATTCCTTGAATTTCCATTTCAAAACAAAATAACTACTTGCAACACATGAATCTTCAGCAAGAAAATGCTTCAGAGCTCCTGCCACTTTTACATTTTATTTTCACCTTAATTAGCCCAGCAAAAAACCTAGTTCTACTTCAGGGCAAGCTCAGGGCGACCCTAAGTTTCAAAAAACTCAGAATTACCTGGTCAGGGTTAGTTCAGGTTTTTCAAAAACGCTACGGGGCGACCCCAGGGTGACTTCAGGGCTCAACGAACCAACCTATTATCTAATGATAATGTATTTTCTAAAGTCTTCTTAAATCAGTACAAAACAGAAGGTATCTCAGGAACTTAGTATGTTAGGAACTAGCAGTTTGGCTCTAAATAAGTAGTTTTCTGCATTTCAATGAGGCTAGGTCCAAATTTGTTTTTTTTTTATTTAATTTGAACAAAATAATCGGTTTGACCTGATGCTAACCTGAGCCTTACTGCAAGTTCATAACATACTGGATTCCTGAGATGCGGGATGTCTATGCTTACTTCACTGTAGGTCACTTGATTGCACCCTTATCTGGGGTGGAATCGGGTAAGGTTATTTGTGATAGTTGACTGTGACAACACAATAGAAATGCAATGGCGTTGTAACTGTCAATTATCAAAAATTACCTTTGCCAATTCGACCATTGGTAAACAGCAAAATCGGGAATATAAATGCAATAAAAATTGCAAATTCCTTTCGAGGTCACATTTGCCTTCACCTAGGCCTGCTTACTTCGCATCGCAGTCGTAACTTTATTTTACTTTCAAATCTATTTGAATGTTTTTCGTAGTGTTAATTATGTTTAAGTGGTGATACGCATGAAAGTTGGATAAAATGTAAGTTCTTCCGATTTTTATCCATGAAATTTCCAATTAGCACTGTTCTTTTAAAGTCAAGGAGTGCGTGCTATAGTAGAATTAGCATATTAAGGGCCTTTGCATCCATAGAACTGCATAATGCTATTTATTAGATTTATTCGCTATATTGTCGTTTGGATCGTTAAGGTCGTACTTCAGAATCTTAAGACTAAAACATAGGGCTTAATGCATTAGTCTATTTGCAATAAATCGATCTACCAAAAAACGATCAAAAATTCTCGGAAAAAATGGAATTATTTACAGATTAAAATTCACAATACTGATAATCGTCTTTCTGTTCGACTTTAGGTCGCTTCCGAATAGACTCTCGCAATAAGGTGAATAGTCTGGACTCTGGAACAAGGTCGTGTAATATTTTACTACATATCGTCATTTTTCTGTCAAAACCTCGTAAACCTGTTTTGAAAATTAGCTTATTTAAAAGGTAATAATAATATGGAAGCAACAGTTACAGACATTGATATTTAAATTCAGGGATCTGTCTTGATCTGAAATACACTGAAACGTCATTTTGAAATTTACGAGAGTAGTTTGTAATTGGCAATAAAAACACTATTTCCCCATTACTTATTTAAAAAATCCAATAACCCAGTAATTTTTAATTGAACACAGTTTAACTATCCTGCATTTGTCATTTATAATTAGTTTTTGTAATAAATAGTTTACAAATCAGCATGGGTAATTTATTATTTTTAATTACAAATTACATAGAAGTAATGTTCAATAAATGGGTTTTACATTTCATTATCAGAAATTACAAAGACTAATGGGTAATTAAATTGTTTTAATTACAAAAATTGACGGGTAAACCAAATCTTTACATTACAAAGAGTAATGATTACCAAATTTATTTTTTTTTAATTTAAACTTAAGCAGTAATGAGTTCTTAACTGGAACAGTTAAATAACTAATGAAAATAAAAATTTGTTGACAAAAAATATTATAATTATTATGCATATCGAACGCGAAGGTAGATTTCAACTAGTGCTACTAACAATAGTTAGAAATAAAAGAAAACAAAACCTATAGTTTTTTTGGTAGAATCAAAACATAATAAAATAGAATTTTACTCAAACTTTAAAATAGAGAAACATTGTAATTTAACACCGCATGTTACCCAAAATAAAGTTATACAGTTCGGTTGCATATCGAACGAATCGTACAGGAATACTCCTATGCATTAAACTTATTACTAGAAAGGTATAACTAAATATATTTTCTATTCTTGAGATGCCCCAATTATCATGAAGGTTTGATCAGGTTTGGTGTTTGCACTCTATATCACCTTCTACTTCTATCTATTTCCAGCAATATATCAAGCATTCAATTGGAATTCCCCTTTTTAACTGCAATGCCTAGAAAATTACTATGTTTAGACCCACAGGTAAACTACCAACTCTACTGACGCCTGATGCTAACCGCGCAGCTTCTCCTAAAAAGCAGATACGGGTGGTATCAAAATGAAATTAAGCTGCATGCACAGACAGGTACACACTCACAGATGTGCAACGACTGTGCAGTTTGCTACTGTAGCAGTTGTCGTATTAACCAGACAAATATTGTCCTTTGCCTTTCCTGCTAAAAATGTCAGTAAACTGCATGCAGCATTTTTTTACTCCTACTTTACAAGAGACTTTGAAATTTGTTATTGTATTGTTTTTGTTTTTTTTTGTTTGCTTTCGATATGAAATCATACAATTTAACCTGCGATCTGATTATTTTTCACCTACTTCGTTAAACAACTTCTGCGTGAGGCAATTTAAGCGAAGCATACGAATTGAACTACTTTTTATGGCAATTGAGACTCCTCAAAGTTATGTAGTAGGTAAAGGAATTTGCGACTCTAACTCTTCGTGAAAGTCGTTTAAATAGTGTAAAGAGAGGAATTTAAATTGCTATTTTTGCAAATAAATGTTGTATTTTTTTAGTGAAGAAACCCTTTTAACTGTGAGCATACAATGTCGAGTATTGGTAAAAGAAATTCTTTCCTATTAGCACAAGAAAATTCTAGTGCTTCGAAAACATACGAAAGTATTTCTAGAAGAACCTAAACTTAATCGCCTAGGTGAGGAGCTGAAGGGTTTTTAAAGTGAAACCAGCTGGAAAACGCATGTGATTAATTAGTAAAAAGATTGCTTCACAGTAAATAGCTTTACCGATCAAAATGCGTCGATAAGAAGCAGTTGTTTTTGATTTATGTTTTTAAAACCTATTAGACCCAGAGCCCACAGCAGATTGAGTGTGAGTGATAGCAAATAAAGAAGTATAGGCGTCGAAAGCTTCATTAAAAGCTATTAAAAATCAAAATCTTGTAGTTCACAACTGGGGCCTTTGTGATTAAACAGTGCATACAAAAAAAGTATGAAATGCAACTTCGAAGGTAATCGTGTTACCCAAAACTGGTTTTCACCCCTCACTAAATAAGCTCTTCGGATCAAATACCACGGAATCCGAGACTATTTGAGTGTATAGTTCGCCATGCCCGACTGTTTAAAAAAAACGTTTTTCACTTTGAATTTTGAATTTTTCAAACGGTCCGGCAGGGCGAGCTATGCACTGAAATGGTCTTGGATTCCGTGATATGTGATCCGAGAAGCTTATCTAGGAAGGGGGAGAAAATCAATTTTGGCTAAGTCGATTACCTTTGAAGTTGCATTTATACTTTTTAATGTACGAATTCCCCAGGACAAGACATCAATTTTATTATACATAGCTTTAAATGAAGCGTTCGACGCGTCCAGTACTTCTTTTTTTTTGCTATCATTCACACCCAAAATCTGCTGTCGGCTGTTAGTCTATATTGAAAAAAACCTATGGTACTGTATTTCAAAGTTAGTTTTTGCTTTCAAAACTTTTGTCTGTTTTAATTCTCTTTGCATTTTTCGATTTAAAATTAAAAAAAAATGTTGTAAACCAAATTCTTGACCATTTAAAAATTCTAAACGATGTTCCCAATTCTATCACTAGATATAAACACTACTGACTAACTGTTTATTTCTAACTTGTTGACTTTGAACCAATCCGTAACCTTCGATTGAAATTTATCAACTATTCAACAGTTTTTAAAACATTTTTTCCAGGATTTATGAAAATGCCCACTTCTTGAAAGAAGTAAAAACAATTTTTATAGTTCTCCAAGGCTTGTTGTTCGAAATTTTGCAAAGTTACTGAATTTCACTTGTTCACATTTTTCACACATTTTTTACATTTTATACATTTTTTGTATCCAAATCGTATGCTTTATTTGAATCAGCAAAGACAGAAGCGTAATAAAAGTTGTCTCAGATTTTCCTTTTTCTGAAGCCCTATTTTTTGTTCTAAGCCGACACAAATTTGTAGGTAAATTTCTAATTTTTTTTAACAATGACCACTGAGACAGTCCATGAGGACCCACATTCTTCAAATACAGAGTTTTCCAGCATAGTTTTTATCTGTGTGTTAAGTTGGGCTCGTTTAATGGTGCTAGTCTATATGGTGGTAAAAATATGGGATCACTATTGTCCGTACGGATTCGATATATTGAAGACAAGGGTAACCAAACTTGATGCGCTAAACAGATTCCAGTTTTCCTTTAACGATTTCTTTTATTGGGTTAACTTTGATATTGACTCCAAGATTCCAATATCGATTTAAATCATAGAAATGAAAAAAAAATCTCCCTACTTATTCGTGTTGTTTGACATTTGAATCAAAACAAAAAGAACGATAGTGCCCAGCCAAATTCGCGACCCTACATCCTTTTAACAGGAACAAACTCTGGCGATTTTCGACCACCCTCTAACTGCAGTTCGAATTAAGTCAGTCAATTCAAATATGCCGTATTTGCTGAGCCAAACTCAGTTGGCTCATTAAAATTCTTCTCTTTAAAATAAGTAGTTCTTGAGATATAGGGCTTCGAAAATCGCGAAAACCGTTACTTACTGACTGTCTCACTCACTGACATATACAAATTATGGAGCACTTCCCAACACCAGATATCCTTGAAATTTCGTCCGACAGAAGGACTTGTAGTGCATAGGTATAGAAGAGGAAATCAAAAATCTGAAATTTTCTATTCAGAAGGTGTGGCATCCACCCACTTTCTCAAAAATTCATAGAATAATAGTACGATCAAAATTTGTAAATCTGTAGGGTTTCAAATGCATACAAGGATAAAGTAGAAAAGTACTATAATATTCATCTCAGAGGGCGTGGCATCAGCCCAAATTCTTTGAATTGTTATCAATTATATGGTGACTTGCGCTTGTCGTTGGAAAAGAGGTAGGGCTTGAGGTACATACAAAATGAAAAATCTTTTCTCAAAAAGTCAAGGGGTAAAAAGTAATAAGATCTGTCAAAACCCCGTAGGTCGGTTTTGAAAAATTGATTAGAAGACACAAAAAAATCGGTTTAAAAGTTAATAAAATGGGTCGCTTAGACCGTAGAAGATTTTGAAACTTGTTTATGGAACCAAGAGGAACCATGATCTAGTTACGAGGCATTGATTGTATACATATAAGAACATTGTAGGATTTTACTCCTTTTGAAAAGATTTTATTTTTCCATGTGAAAATCAAGTCCTACTCTTATTGTTGTGATTAATTTTTCCCCACCACATCCCTTAAATGAGCCTGATGCTTCCAAAGTTATAACACTAAGTCCCTAGATTTAAATAATAATAGTTGAAGTCCTTCGGGTGATTCTAGTTCTTTCTTGTACTTTCCTCTACTTTCATGTCATGGATTTAATGTCCTTTGATCTAGAGGAAAGTATATGTGCTTCAACGTCAATATCTTGCACACCATTGAACTGGCTAGTCATAGGTTCTAAAGTGTGTTCCAACATGAGATTTAGTAAGCTAGTTTTTATTAAAAACTTGTGATACTTTTATAAGAATTTAAAGTACAAGTTCTGCGGCTAATAAAAGAATACAAGATCTGCCTTCGAATGATGATAGTTTCTTTTTTCTTCGTCCAGGAAAGTTGTCATGCAATAAAGTCATTGTTTCACGGGTATGTGTGCTCAAAGTAGACAATGCTTATTTCCATAGCATTAATTTTAGGCAAAAAATGTGGTGCAAAGTGTTGTTGAATAGACCTGATTTCTGAAATCGTCTTGAAATGGTAACACCTGAGTTTTCAGGCACACTCCTAGCTACAACGGCGATGTTTTCACCTGACCTGGCTGAACGAACGGACACTTCACATTCACATCACCTGCCGAAAAGCTGTACGAACTTCATGAAACGTTTTTGAGATATTCTTAGCGTTGTGCTGTCAATATTAATAAGCACCTACTTTATACTATTAAAAAGTCAACAGAAACTCGGGATTTAAAATGAGACCTCTTTTTGAAAGACCCTGTACATTACATGTCGAATAGTTACATCTTATTTTGGTTTTTAATAACTACTAAAACCTTTTAACTCTCTAAAACGGTTCCTTGTTTCCTGTATTTTTGTATCTCTCCATTCAGCTAAAACTCAACGTCTTAAGCGATGCAGAATGTGATTTCCGTGATTCCATTATCGATTCGCACACTTTGGCGCACAAATTTGCTTTCCAAATATTTGAAAATGAACGTACATCATGCATGTATTCCCACTCTTGTATAAGAGCTAAACTAAACAACTTCAATGTAAGCCTCATCTAACTGCAAAACTCTTCACCTCATGCCACCTACCACCACAGCTGGCTGCAAAATCACCAATGAAGCGCCAAATGTTCGATGGAGACACCTTCAGCCTTACCTTCCTCTGTGTCATAGTATTCGTCGCCACGGTCGCTCCTCAACGTAGTTGTCCAAAGTGCGAGCAAATAAATCGCGGTCCATTAGCATAAAAAATAGACACTTCCGCAATTGAATTGATTTATTTCAAAACGTATGGTGGATACACGTTATTAGCGTGTTGCGTTGAAATCAATAGCTTAGAGGTGTGCTTGTGCGCGTTGTGTTGATTTCAGATCGGCCGTAGCAAAGATAGTCTTTTGCAAGCAACATAAATCTTTACAATATTATCTTTGAGATGCAATGTATCTACCGCAATGCCTGGTGTGCCCAGACTCATTTCGTGTGCTTTTTTTTTGCTTAACAAGCATGGTAGCTAGCTCCATCAGTTTTCGTGACTCCGTTTATATGTAGGATTGTAGGTTGGCTTTTTCAATTAGATGTTTATATACAAAAATATATTTTAATAGATATATGTATGTACGAGTACGAGTAAGTATATATCTAGACAAAAGTTATCCTAAGGTTCATTTGTTTCAAAGGCTAAACAATTTAAATTAAAATATCATTTGCTCATATTTCAAAGATTTTTCTATTGTTTTATGAATTTGTGAAAACTTGTGTGTACATACATATGTCCTTTGGGGATTTCTGTGAATCATGTGCTGTTATAGAATTTATCAATTCAAAAATAAATTAATTAATTTGTTCACTGTCTAGTAAAAAAGATATAGGTACTCGTACGTAGTATTGTTCCACTTTTTACGAATTGGTCGGCCATCTTACAACGCCTTTAGCTTAAATGAATATGAAGTCCAAGGATTTTACAGTACCTTGGTCTAAAAAGATGTACAGATATCCGAACAAGCAAAGATAAGTTTTCTTTCATCATCAAAAGTTCCGCCTGGACTGAGAGACTTAACTCCACTAGCCTCATCCTCGGTTTTGTCCATCACATTATAGATACCACGTTTATATGAAGAATTAAATCTGAATTTAATCAGGTCCTTGTAAAACTGGATCAAATTGAATTTTGGATCCAATCTAACACTTCGAGCTTGATCGAATCGGATTTAATTTGATCTTTGAATACGCTCAAATAATCTTCGTTGTAAGTAATATTCTAAATCGATTCATCATCCAAGAATTCCATATCCCTCTGAGTTATGAAACTTGAAATTTACTTACTGAATTTTTACAGTGTATAATCAATTTTACTAGGAAGTGATTATTTGTGAAGAAACTTTGAGACAAATGGCTGTACTCACTGCCGTTTTCTTAAGAAAAGAAAACCTCACATTTTCGATTTGTTTCCTTTCTAAAGTAACTACTGTTGTCCAAAAATTTCACAGTGTCGTAAAGTCCTCCATAATTTCGATGATCTGTCAGTGAGTTATTAGTAGTCAGTCAGCTACGATTTTTACGATTACGATAATAATAATATAAAGGTTATTAGAAAAACCAAAATCTTGAATACAACTTCGAAGGTAATGGTGTAAGCTGAAATTGGTTTTCACCCCTCTCTAGATAATGCTCCTCTGATCCCTATTGAGTGTAGTGTTCGCCCTGCAAAACTTTAAAAGGTATAACAGTTTAAAGCTCTAAAGAGCTCGAAACATGGAGATATGTCAAAATTTTCTATTTGAAAAATCGAATTTATTACAATAACTTCCAATGGGAAGTTGAAAATTGAAGATCTCAAACCTAAATCGACAAATATTTAAAAAAAAATTATGCCAGAAAGAAAAAGTAAGTAAGAGTTAACAACAATTAAAAATTATCAACTAATGATTATGTGGTTCTGTTGTTTTAGTTTTTTTTAATGTTTTAAGGGAATCCTGTCACTAAATTAAAGTTTTATGGTTAAATTAATAGCTTAATATCAATGGTTTCTTTAAATAAAATCTTGACGACCTTACTGCAAGATTTCAATGCAACAAAATCATATGTTTTTGAAATTCATATTCAACAAGCTTGGCCTCAATTTATAAAATATTGAAATTATTTATTTTTTGTTTGGACATTGAAGTTCTAAAAAACAATCGTTATCCATTTTAACGCATAAAAGATCGTTCCGTCAACAGGTTGTTGCAAAAAAGGAAAGATTAACTCTTAATGCGATCTCGGCAAATGGTATGATAATTATTTGCCCTGATGAAATTAAATTTGCTATGCTTTCATTGCTGTGAATAGCTCTGTTGATACTTTTTGGCTTGCAGAAGCATAAAATACGTATAACTAAATGTTGACGACGCTTTCAACCGAATGCAGTTTTCCATCAATTAAGTTTTCGAGTTATTCCGTCGTGCGTTTACCAATGCACAAAAGTGGACATGAAGTGCTAAAAGTTAAAAAAAAAGGTCATTTGTGTGGTCAGGTATTTGACTTTTTGTTTGTTCTATATTGAGAAGAAATTGTTCCGGTGAAATTAAATATATTTCTCACAATTTCGTCATTTTAATTTGAAGGTTTGTCGATTATAAAATTAAAGTTTGTGAACACTTTTTGATATCCTGGTCTATTTTTTTTCATCCTTGTGGGAGGCAATGGTGCAGTGCTTGACTGCAAACTAAATAAAGGTGTGGTTTCTAGGCAGCATTCTTTTCTATATTCTCTCAGCTTTACTGCAATTCAGGTTGCATTATAAAACCCCTAAGATCTTACAGGTATACTTTAATTTTATTATTAAAAAATAAAAATAAAAAAACTTTCAAAATGTGTTGTCCCAAAATAAATGAAAATTTGCTGTCCCAAAATAAATGTGTCGTCTGGGTCGTGGTCCTTACTGCCGATGTAATATTCTTATTCTACGCTGTGAGTTTCTTTTTCTCATAAAAGAGAATGGGCATTTTTGTGCGTTAGCGGCCATCAATGAAATTAGTGGTGAATGAAATCTATGTGCTATGGTCGTTATATTGCATTTAATTGACCCAAATCGCTTTGTAATAATATAATTAGTGGTATGCAATGATTTATTCTAATTTCAAAACGTCTGATTACACTGTTGTAGGACCTCTGCCAAGGTCCCTTTACGGGCTTAAACAGCCCCAGTACGAATTTCAATAGCTCTTTATTTTTTCTAAAATATTATTTCAATCAGGATTTAAACCTCATTTTTGCAGACTTAAAAGTAAAAGGTTGACATATTGGCGCTTTCCAAACGCCAATACTTGGTAGCGTAAATACATCCACAATTATAGATCACAATAATGATTATCACCATATTTAAAAGGACAATCACGCGACGGGCTGTGAATTCCGTTATGTAAAGATAAAAAGCATCGTCCAACTGGTAATTGGCTTTTTTTGACGAAAACCAAACGAAGGATATTTGGTTACCTGCAAGGGAATTACGTGCGATTTATAGCTTGACTTTATGCACTTTTATTAAAACACATTGTTTTTCCTATCAAACATTTTTTGAATATTTGAATATTACTACGTATTAGGGTGGAGCGTTTTTGGCAATTTTTCCAAATCACTGCATGCAACTCATAGTTTATGCGTAATGGCTTCCTGAACATATCCTCATCATTAAAAAAAACGGGAAGTCGCTGAAAAACACCCCTTTTTCAAAATGTTGACTTATTTTGAATATGATGTAGAACGGCTACGTCCTAGAAACCATCAATATTTTTTGGTTGAAATCAGCCGTAATAACCGTATTATTTTTTTAAACATATCCTGATGATTACTTTTAAGTCATTTTTAGGAGAAAAAAAAGCGGGAAGCCACTGAAAAATTGTGATTTTTCAAGAAACTGCTTATTTAGAAGAAATCAAAATGGCTAATATGTAGTCCACAAATATAGTTAACATCTTAAAGATTGCAAAGGAAATATTTATTTATTTAATTTTAACATTGGTAGAGACACAGAATTTCAGCTAACTGCATATCCAAAGTCTCATAAATTTCCCACATTGGCTTTTTGTATATATGACGCATTTAAAAGAGGAGAGGTGGCAGCTTACTAAAAGTAGGCCAATGACACGATTTAAGGGTATTTTTTAATGCTGAATATCCAATGATACTAAAAAAAATTTTGTTCACTCAAAGTTTTCCTTTACCAATCATATAGCATTTAAAATCAATGCAGCTAATTCTATGCTTGAATTAATGGTATATTTTACTCCAAAGGTTTAATTGATCCCTTTACCTTAAAGTATCTTTATATCTCATATGTCAGGTCAGTTCTTGAATATTGCTGCGTAGTATGGAATCCATTCTATATAAATCATTCAAAGAGAATTGAAAGATTAAACTAAAATGAACAAGGATTACCATTTATAAACTAAGATGGAACTTTGATGTAATTCCTTCTTATAATGCACGCCGTCAGCTTATTGGCATTCAGACTCTTAAGAACCGCCACAAGATGTATTATAATGTTTATAAGTGATGTATTGTCATATCATATTATAAAACGGCAAACACGAATTTTGTGGTACAATTTACGCGGTTTACAAAAGCCGCAGTCATATAAATTATATACCGTTGACAAGGTTTTTTTGCACAGAAGTGCAGAATACAAACATTCTTTAAATAATTGCACCACAAAAACTAAAAAACAATAAAACAAAATTGCACAGTAAGTGCGAGTGAGAGCCAGAGCGAGACCGAGTACTTATTTGCTCACGACACTAAATTTTATATTTTCACTTTAAATATTCGTGTTTGCCCTTTTATGATGATTACACTTTTGTTTTGTTTTATAACTTTGTTTAATTTGTTTCTTTGTTATTATTAATATTTTTCATTTTTAGTTTGTCATTTTTGTTTGTTTGTTATCAAAACGTCACCTATTTGTCGACGTTTTGATTTTGTCCACTCACTCACCAACCAACCAATTTTCCACCTGACTGGAAAGATTATTGGAATGTCCGATGGCAGCGTTCAGTTCTGTAGAAAAATAGCTCAGTTCTTCTGGACGCTTAAGGCTGCTTTTAAACGATGCAATTATTTTTGCGATTTTTACTTATTGTTGGAGTACATTAAAAAATCGTATTGTCGCTATACGATTGCTATCGAAAAATTTTATGCAAACGTCAATTATTGTTATGACACTTTTTCCCAGTGTTTAAGTTAAGTGCCTCGAATTTTCTTCGTTAACTTAGTCCGAAGGAGCTCTATGCTACCTGCACTTTGTTATACATAAATCGTGTTTAAACCACGTTGGTAGCACAATTTTTCTCAGCGGCCTGTTTTTTTGTAAGCTCGAAGAGAATTGGATAAAAGAAACGATGTCGGTGCTCATCAGTTAACGGAGAATTTTCGTTGCTTAATGCCGGATTTACACGACTGGAAAGCTGCCATTATAATGACAAAAAACTAGTTTTTCCTTTCTTTTGTTGTTGTTTCTGTCATTATAAATCTATAATGCAAGTTTTCCAATCGTGTAATTCCGGCATAACTTAAGCACGGAGAAAAACTGTCTTACCAGCTTGAACGACATACATGTTCTCGATAGTTTGAATGAAAACTCCATGTTTTTTTTCTGTGATAGCGTCGGGATTACCGGTGTGATTTTTTTCGACCGATTGCATCCGTGCTTTCAAGAAAGCTATGAGTTGTCAACTCGTTCATAACTAAAACGTTCGTTGTGTTATTCACATCGGTAACACAGTTTTTCTTCGCATTTAAGTTAAGCGCTAATAATTAATCTTCGTTTAAATTAGCCCAAATAGGTTGTCCTCTACCTGCGTGAATGACTGTAATCGATAAATCGCATGCAAATGTCACTTGTTTTGGTTCAGCTTAGTCCCAATTTTACGCAAACGCCACTTTTGCTACGACCTGTCAACACATTGACAAGTAAACTTTTAGTGTCTACTACACGCCGATAACACACTTTCTATCCGCTTTTTAGTTAAGTTCCGTGAATTCTATGCGTTAGGCTTAACATAACGGCTCCAAGCGTCACCCAATTGCCTTAAAATCAACTTTTTCTGTGGCAGTAAAAATTCATCAAACATTTCAGATTTCTTAGAGGTTTTTTTAATCCGCTGACGGTGTTCCTACCAGCGCCTTAAAATAAACCTTTTCCGGATGAGTAAGAATTCATAATAAAAATTTTGATTTCTAAGAGGCTTTTTAATCCGTCGACATCGTAGCCATCCGTCAATGGAATTTGACAATTGTTGGCTTGAAAGATAGGGGATGAACTATTCTTTGACAAAAAAAAAGGTTTTTTTATCCAAATGTCACCCGATTGCTCTAAAGTCACCATTCGTCAATGGAACTTGACAGTTGATGGCTTGAAATGTATAAAGTGTATTACAATCCAAATGTCTTCCTATTCCCGTATGCTCAACTTTTTCTGGGGCAATAAAAATCCATTAAAAATTGGTATTCTTTTTAGAGATTTTTTAATCCATTGACATCGTAGCCATCCGTCAATGTCCCTGCTTCCGTTATTCACGTGTAAGCAAGCACAATGGAATTTGACAGTTGATGTCTTGATGGATAAGGGCCTAGCTATGTTTTCAAAAAAAAGTGTATTACGATCTAAGTGTCAACCAATTGACATAAAATCATATTTTTCCGTAGTAAAAAACTGGAAATTTCATATTTTTCAGCTCTTTTAATCACTCCTAATTGTATTGTTATTTAATTTAGATCAAATTGGATTCGGTACAGTACTGAATTGAATCCGTTAAAATCAGAGTGATTTAATTTCAGCGAAATCGAAATGAATAAAATCTAATCGGAGATAAATTCAGTGAAATGAAAATTATAGAAAGATCGATGGATTGAAATGATCGAATCATTTTGGTGATCGATTCTTGAACGATTCAATCATTTGAAATTGAATTTACACAGCTCATGCTCACAAAATACTTTATGAGCGAATTTGCCTGACAAACCATCACTCAGAATGTACACACTATCAGCCAGAATCAGAACTGTCAGTCACGATCGATAATGTGTACAACGCTTTGCCCGAAGAGGTTGTGCATCCTGCGCAATGACTTTTACTACGTTCATTCCATCCAAGTTTTTCGTCACTTTAGTTGAGTGCGTAGTACCTCGTGGCATGATGCGTAGGACCGTCATGTCAAAGGGTTGGGTTCGATTCCCAGCCGCTGCCACCTAAAAATAGAAATGTTTTTTTCGTGAGGTACTGCCTCTTGCGAGGAACTGACAAATCCTCCAAGAGTATACTTGTCATGAATAAGTGTTTCTCATCTAGCCGTTCGGACTCGGCAAAAAATTGTAGGTCCCCTCCATTCCTGCCAAAAATACGCACACAGGAATGGTTGAGAGTTGTAAGTCACTAGGCCTTGGTTCTCTACGAGCTGTTGTGCCACCAAATTTATTTATTTTTATGAATATTATATATTTGATTCTATTTATTTCAAATTACGAATATTTATACAAGACTATCGTCTCTTCAGAAAAAATACGACACAACGCAACAAATCTCATTTTCTTTAATTAATGAACATACAAAATTTAATTTCTATTAGTTTCTTAAAAAATAAAACTAAAAGCTGGCTTTTTTCCAATTTTATATTGAAAAATAAAGTTTTCTAGAACTTTAGTGAGCTACAATATATTTTTTAGGAGTCTGTCAATTAGACGGTAGTGTTATTAGCACTCGAGTTTTGAGGGCTGGACACGTACTAGTAACATTAATTGCCCGTCTTTATTGTTTTATATTAATTTACATGCTCACACTAATCACAGAGCTAATTACGCTTTTAACGAACCCATTACTAGCTGTGTCAGAAAATATGTTAAACTTATACTTTTTTAATAAATTAAATAGTACAAACTTGTTATAAATTATAATTACAACTATAAATAACACAAAAGTCTATACGAGTATATTGTAAACTCAAAATGATGAAAATCAACTAAACTTAACTATTACCAAAAACTTGGACTTTATATTTTATCTGTCAAAAAACAAAGAATCAATAGAGTCTCCAAAAATATTTGTGAACCAATGTCAAAATATAATGAATTAATATTTAGAAGGTGAACATCAAGGTTCCAACTATTTTTTGCGGACTGGTAGCCATTTTTGATTTATTTGGAATAAGCAATTTTTTTTTGAAAAAGGACCATTTTTTAGTGGCTTTACGTTATTTTTTTTCTCCCAAAAGTGACTCAAAATTAATCATGAAGATATGTTCGGAAAAATATTGATGGTTTCTAGGGCGTAGCCGTTCTACATCATATTCAAAATAATCAATTTTTTGAAAAAGGGGTGATTTTCAGTGGCTTCCCGATTTTGTTTTTCCCAAAGGCGACTCAAAACTAATGATGAGGGTATGTTCATTAAAACCATTAGGCATAAACTATGAGTTGCACGCAGTGATTCGGAAAAAATCGGTACAAACGCTCCATCCTATTAAGTATATTACAATACGGTAGTATTATATTTGTAAAATCAAGTTTTTTCAAATTTTTTTTTGGATTCGTAGAGCATTTAAATAGCGCATAAATACAGGTCCAAACCCAATTTTCGTACGTTATGTTTAAACGATTTTAGGAAATTGTTCTGCTAACTTTAAATCAAGTTAGCAGAACATCGATTTTTACCAAAAGTACTTGAGCATTAAATTTAATTGTTGAGCATTTAATTAGCATTTAATAAGCGCTTTATAATGCCATCACAAAATATATGTTCTGCTCACCTTGCTCTGCTAACTTAAGGGACATTATTAATTATGTTACATTGGCATTTTTTATATACAAAATACTGTGACTGTCTAGATTTCTTATTCCACTTTCTTTTTCTATTTTTGCATTGGCCAGAAACCGGAACACTTGGTAAAACTTTATTAAAGTGTTAAATCAAAAATGCATTTTTTTGGTTTTGAAGTGCACCACAACCACAATAAAAAAAAACTTCGGCACGGTGCGGTGATTGTTAACCTTAGCTACTTCCAAAATAACAAAACAGTTCGTGGCCGTTCACGCCCATGTTTCTTACAAATTTGCTCATTCTCCTTTTTGTCTCAAATAATTTTAATTAAAATAAATATCCTGGAGCGTTCTACTCCTACTACTTTCAAATGAATGTAATTTTGATAACGTGTTCGTTAGAACTGATGATGGACAATGACTAATAATTAGAACGTGTTTTTGAAACAAAAGTTTTTATTATACCCATAATACTGATCGAATTCACTGTAACCACCCACGAAATTTCGATTTCAATTCTGAATAATATCTACGTCAGAACATACGTAATAGTATCCTAAATCGAATTTCTTATCAGCAAAATTTGTATTTTGTGTAAAGTAAATCTACTGAAAAAATAGGCTTGCGCTGAACTTATTATTAATCTCAATAGGTAATCTAATCATTAATATGTACGATAACATACTAAATTGAAGGTATCCAAATTCTTTAAACAAACCCCTGTACGGGAAATTAATTTTTATTAATTTTAATTGAACAAAATAGTTCCTACGTAAATTAATTAATCCATGAATTCTGCAAAACTGTATCATTTACCTTGAGATTGAATAATCAAAATTATCTCTAAAAACATACTAAGGGTATTCATGCAACGTCGTAAGTTTACAAATTGTGTAAAATAATAAGTTTACGCAAGGTTTGCATGAACTACCTTTTTTAAAAATTTGATAAAATGCTACGTAATTCAATCAGAGTAAGTGACAATGTGACGTTTGGATAAGTTTAACCAGTTTGGTTAATTTTACGCAACAAAATCCTTTGATAAGTTTAACCAAATTGTGTAAATCATTTCCCATACAAAATTTGACAGTTCAGTAACCAAAAGATAAACTTAGCCAATTTGTAAACTTATCTAGGGTTTAACGAAGTTGCATGAGTGGGAAAATTAGAATGAAAGTAAAAATATTTATTTTGGTACAGTATAAATATAAAGTATTTTTAAATGAACGTGATATATAACGAGAATTATTCCTTGAGTAAACTGATGGTAATTTTTATTTAAGGAAGATTATATATTTAAAGGTAAAACTATTACCAAAAACCAATTATGTATATTCCCATAAATAAAACTCAATAAAACTTTGTCTTTAGAATTTCTGATAGTCTGGAAGGTGATCGTAAGATTATCTATTTTATGCTGCTTTAGTCGAAATATTTATAAAACACTGGTTAGACAAGCCTTGGAGGTTGCTATGGTTAGAAATGCACTTTTTAGGTTGCACTTTTGGTGTAGTGTACCTATATAATATAAGCAACTTCTATAAATGGTGTATCAAATAAAACCGCAGACTGTCGGACTAACTTTTTCTGCTTGTTGCCACGAGTCCGACCACTTTTATAAAAATTAAGGATTTAATTAAAACGTACTTTCATGGAAATAAAAGAAGTCATAAAGGCAACATTCTTAGCTATTTGGTAACAGGTCGGACTCGTCACAACAGCGAAAAAGAGTCTGTCCGACCATTGGTATCGTGAAGAGGACAGCCCAAGCCTTTATTTGATACCCCATTTATATAAGTCGCTTTTACGCTTTGCCAAAAATGAAAAGTGCATTTTCTAACCATTACCACCGGATAAACCTAGTATGAACAGTAGTTTTATAAATGTTGGGACTATAACTATTGGCTGGCATCCTCTTTTTTTGTGAAATCGATGAGATAGGTAATACCATACGTTCGCCCCCCGCACTATAAACATGGATCTGTATTGAATTTAGTTTAGGTGGATATGTATAGCATATTTAAAATTTTTTGATTCACACTAAACTGTTTGAATTGAAAATATTGTTTCGAATATTTTTATAATAAATTTTCATGATTAAAACAATAATTTAAATCTATTCAAACTATGAATTTAACTTATCATCGATTATATTTGAAACAGTTATTTTATCAAGTACTCGGCACAGTGAACCATTCTTTTCTCTGTGAGAAACTGACTTTCTTCTTTCATGGTCGCAGTGTGAAGCAGTTGGTAGCAGTTGGAAATCGTATATGTTTATCATTCCTAAAAACACCCACCTGAAAATAACCATTCTTGGTGCTATGCTATTTTCGATCTTTTCTTTTTTATTTTCTATTTTTTTAAAAAGATTTTCGGAACTAACCACGGTAAAATTAAAAAATATGTAAGGATTTAAGAACAAGACAAAACAACAACATCCGTCGAACGTCAGTGTTATCCCGTCACCACGAAAGCAATTTCTTCGAAACATCGTCTTCGCGTTGGGTTGGAAAGAAGAAATTAATATATTATCTTTAGTTCCGAAAATCCTTAAAAAAGGTACAAATTCCTAATTCTTACAAATCAGTGTGATTTCTGACGATTTGACGTTCAGCTATTTTTGAGCTTTTAACTGGATATAATTTCGAGTTCTTTTGAAAGCACCCGCCCAATTTTAAAAGCAGCGAAATAGTTAATCGTAAAAAAGTATATATAGTTTGAACCTAAAATTAACCAATATTTTCAGAATTTTAAACTTATAAAATAGCAACAACAAAATATTATTGGATCCTTCTAAGCGATCTTTAATTTTATACCATACATATGTATCTGTACATCTCTATGATCTTTCAACATTTTCCGATGTAATGGGACACTGAAATTTTGTTTGAAAAATGCACAATATAATATCTAAATGATCACAATTTACGGCACTTCCACAAATTGTACAAACTTTACCTTCATCGAGAAATTTTTTCTTACCGGCCATTTATTTCCCTGCACCAAACATATTTTTATTTTTTGTTTTTCAAAATAATTATTTCTCAAAGTTGTAGCCAACGAATTCCCGATAGTTTTTCCTTCTGAATAATACTAAAGACTTCGAAGTGAAAGTCTGGCCCCAATACCGGAGCTTAAAACTTTAAATCCAAAGTAACTTTGAAATACATTTTTTTTTCGTCAGATTGTTCGCTACTTTCATCCAGATATCTTTGCTGGTACTAACAAGTCAAAGGTACACTGAGGAAAAAACCGCCCAAAAAAAAGGGGAAAAAAATCATGTTAAGTGTTTCTAGTTATCGAGGATTTTATTATACCTACTTGATTTACTATTTCATATGTTTTTTTGGAAGTGAAACTGTCCCACCTAATCAATCTAGTTTTTAACGGGGTACTAGGAACTTGAACAATGACCCTAATGTGGGCCTAGCAAGAGTAACTCTCGATTTTGTATCGGTCCTCACCCGTTAAGTAACCTCTTGCCTCGACAGACAAAAAAATAAGAATTTGTCTTGATTGGGATTCGATCCTACAATCTTCTGATTACCAGTCCAATTCGCTTTTTCTTTTATTTTTAAAAATTTATTTTAAGAGCTGTCTTAATACTAAAATTCATGTCGGGAAGAATTTACAAAAAACTTGGTATTTATAAGTCCAATTCGCTAACTACTGAGCTATTTCGCAATACAGTTGTGTGATGTTGAAATTGAAAAAATATATACTTTTATTTATCTTTCTATTGAATGATAGGTATTAATTATTTTTGTATTTTGTTGTATACACATGGGGTAAAATAAAAAGACTTATTCAACAAGTTTTTTCTGGCCAGAGCCTCTCTAGTATTTGACAAATTTTCCTTGTCTTAACTGCCCCTACCGAAGCCTTTTCAGGGCCTAGACTAAACTTGACAAAAACCTTTAATTTTTCCATAATCCACGTGGGGTATTTATAAATCTTAGAGGTCGTTAGTGATATCGAAATTTATAATCTGTTTCCACATTTAAACAGATTTTATTTACTTAAATTGATACTTCAGCTTTAATAAATTTTTTTTTTGTTCATTCACGCAACGTGGAAACAAGACCACAATAAATTAAAATAAATAGTTTAGTTTTGTTTTGTTTTCTTTTTTAAATTGTAATATCAGTAGTAGCCACAGCCTGAATTGAATTTCCCAAATAAAAATTATTGGAAACCCAAATGGAATCTAGTTTCTACAAACAATTTAAATACACAGGATAACAAATAACAAGACAAATTGTTTAGTTATGTTAATGTATCAAAATATACACCCTTTTTAAGCTTACTGTTATTTTGTGGAGGCCAAATTTGGTAAATAATGATTACTTCGGGTAATTTATTTCAAACTTTCATTTCAATTTCAAGTAATTTATAATTAAACTTTTTGCATAACAATTACAAATTATTGTAATTAAAAAAAATCACTTGCATAGGTATTATATGTTTAATAAAAATTATCACTTTCCAATAAAATGTAAAAAATGTTTTCGAGTAATTTAATTAAAGCACTGCGTTGATTATAATTAAAGTAATTGTTTTATGAAGTGTAATTGCATATTTTTATTAATTTAAAATCACGCAATCAAGCAATAAATTGATTAGATTTTTGTGTAATTAATTGAAAAAAGTAATCATTATTACTTTCTTGATGATTACTTTTGTGGAGGCATGCATTTAAGTAACAAGACAATAAGTTATCATGGTGTGAGCAACTCAAAAATATGAATATGTTGAAATACAATGATAAGTTTGTGTTAAAAAAACATTTAACTAGGCACTAATTTCTTAAGTCCCCACCGGCACCGGTGTTACTGTTTTTTTTCTGAGTGTAAGTAGCTATTTATTTCTCAATTCGTTGTCGCCTTTTTCGTTTTCAAAAATATACTAACTCCTTGCTGATGTTGTTTTTTCTTTTACTTTTCCCTCACATTAATTTCCTTGCTGCATTTATCGAAATTACCCGTTTAAATTACGTAAAAATAAGTCATTTCGACCACACCACTGAGCCTTTCTCGTTTCTTGCATTCTGTTTCCCTCCTTGCCCCCATATTTCCCCTTTTTTAAATTTCCAATATTTTTTGTTTGCAGACTTACGATGCTGTCCAAGCTTCCAGCAGTGTCATGCAAGTGAATCAAGAAAAGCAGGTGGCAAAGGAATTGGTTGTAGAATGTGCCCGAATAAGTATGGCAACTTGTTTGGTAGTGGCAGTGTTGTAGGCAGTTCAAAGGCTTTTCATTTCACGATGCGGAAGATAGGATTGGTTTTTGTTTTGTGTTGCATAAACTGCATGGCAACATGTACATAGATATGTAGTAATTGTCATTGAATAAGTTGTTTTTGCAGTTCAATTGATATAGAATCCTTGTTGATTTTATGTTCAAAATTTCGTTAAATGCGTGAACAGTTGCTTATTAGTTATGTCATTTTTGAGTTCGAATAAAGCACACTAGTGCTGCACCCGATCTTCTACCAAAGCTGCTTAAGAACTGCATTCGTTCTCTTCGATTGTTCAACAACTTTCTTCCCTTTGGATTTTATTTAATTGTTTATGCGTACCATTTAAACTTGGTCTATACCTTGTTATACATTTCCTGAAACACTATAAAAGACATTTGGTACGTTCAGCCGACCCAAGGGACTAGAAATTAAGGCAAGTTTCTAGTCTCTGATTGGTCAGATGTCAAAATATCTATTTCCAATTAAGGCAACTTTATTGGAAAGTTGACTGGAAAGTAAGTCAAGAAAAATCTGCCTTAATTATCAAGTCAAATGCACTTATGTCAGAATATCAGCTGATTACTTTTTGTCACTGAACTGAAAGCTGAGCTTTATTGTTTTGTGATTGTTTTTTTTTTTTACACGTTAATTTTTTTCCGTTTTGTGCAAATTGGTTCTCCATCAAATTTGAAAAAGAAAATGAAAAAAAATTAAGAGTTTCGTATGGAATTTGTTAAATTTATATTGGGTTTGCTAATATATCTAAATCAAATAGTCTTGAAAAACTTTTTTCAAAAAGCTAATTTATTACAATTCATAAAGGGTTTATGCCTGTTGCTTTGTATATTTTAGATAAAAATAATATCGGTACTTTTTTCACAAACAACTGAAGTAAAGGTTTGAAGTAAATTTCCAAGTTGGATATTTCAAACAAACCTAGTAACCTTGGTTAAATTTGCGTTCAATGAATTCAATTGACTGAATATCTAGTCCCTTGGGTCGTCTGAACGTGTCCATCGATTACTTTACCTCTGTAGAATTTTTCGACTTTGAAGGGAATAACCCTTATTCTTTACAGAAGAGCAATATTTTATTCTGAATTGATAAAGCTACGAGCAGACGATTTGCAAAAGTCGCAAATATTTGCGAGTATGACGTCATTTTTATGTCACAATTTGCGGTCTTTGATCGCAAATCGTCTGAACACAAGTTTGGGACAGCCTGCAAATGCTCGCAAAAATTTGCGACTATCGCAAATCGTCTGCTCGTAGCTTAAGTCATTTCACAAGTCTTTGAATTTATTAAAATTAATAATTTTAAAGTATTCTCTAACAGCTTATATCAAAAAATTACAAATATAAATAGCCACGTAATCTGACTTTTTTTCTTATCAGGTTATTACCAACCGGCTGGTCCATTAATTTCGCCACACGTACTACAACCAGTAGCTGCAGCACCACCGCAAACGTCTCACCAACAACAATCAAATCATCCATCGATTGGAACAAAAAGCAAACAAATTCCCACGCCACTTGACTCTGATCCAGACCGAAGTCAATTACCACCGCTACCTTCGTCTACATCGACGGTGGAAAGCTCAGACAGTGATGTTCTCATAACCGGTGGTGATTTAGCAACATTCCGCTATCCATCTCAACAACAGGGTACTCCGCAATCGCCAAGTGTTGCTTCACAGCAACAAAGCCAGCACCAGCAACAGCAATTACATCAACAAGCTGCCGCCGCGGCAGCAGCTGCTGCAGCAGCCGCAGCAGCCGCTCACCAGGGAGCACCACCATATCCACGTTCAATGCATCAAATGCATTATACGTCGGCGTATCCTCCCAATTATTACTCTCCCTATCCGGGTGAGGCGATGTGCTATTCGCCACCTTATCAACCATATTTCCCAGCCAAAGTATATCAGAGTGCTCCTCCTCCTCCATCATACAGGCGTTATCCACCGTATTACCAACCAGGACCGCATTCAGGACCACCACCTCCATCTGATATTTATGAACAGTCACCACCTCCTGGCAGTCAGCCGTCACCATCAGGACCACCGTCGGGGACACAATTGATTCCAGCAGGACCAGGAGCGGCACATACGCAGCATTTAGAACACTATCCAGGTCCACCGGGTTACTATTCGGGCTATAGTCCGGGCGGTGGGGGTCAATGCTACACCCGCAGCCCCTATATGGGTAAGGAAAAGTATGGTTTTTCGCATACATCTAAATACATAAGCCATCAATTTATATTATTCTTATTATTTTTAAATCAACAACAAAAATTAAGAGTGAAACCTTTGGATGAATCAAATAGAAGGAAAGAAAATGTTTAGCCTATTTTTTGTTCAAGCTGGAAAAACTCACTATTAGTCTTGTTTTTAAATGCAATTTTAACTTCGCTTGAAAAAATTTTATTTTAAATACAACGTAGGATTTTTTTCCAAGCGGAGATAAAAATGCATTAAAAACACGACTAATGTTGTATGTTAGTATTGTTTGGAAGAGGTGAAAATTTGGAACATGGCATCGCCTCTCTTCTTTCTCAAAAGATCCATAGATTTTCGGAAAGCTTAATCTATTAAGCTGGATTTAATGGAGAATAATTGGATCAGAGAATCTAAAATTGAAGTAATTAAAAACTGTCAGGACATGATAAAATAAACAAAATGCAATTTTGCGTTTTATGGAGTTGACGGTTGTCTATCAGTTGTTAAATTTCAAATTAAAACAAATTTAAAGTTACAATTTATTTGATTTCAATTTTAATTAAAATTGTTTCATATTCTTTTCAATAATCTTTAGATAAATTTACTCCTTTGATAAATTAAATTATTATCTCAAACCAAAAACCCAAAAGTGGGCGTAGAAAGTATTGTACTTAATTGCTCTGGACATATTCATGTAACACAAAGTAACAGATTGAAGAATATTTTGGGGTAAGGTTATTCTTATTACTCATAGAACACACAATCCTACATTTTTCTGATCGTTACTGTTCTTTTCTGTGCAGAATAGATTCATTAAGTACATACAGCTTGTCTCTATTCTAAATGGTACATAATTTTAGAAGACTTCCTCACTGATCTGCCAATTCTATTTCTTTAAATTAATCGAAAAGATTTGGAAAATTTTACATAATAGCAAGAAAAATGGACATTATGAAAGATATTTCTTGCTTGCTTGAAATGCTCGGATTTACATAATTCAAAAGAACAGCGCTCTACTAATATAAAAGTTCACTCTTAATTTAAACAATTTTATGCAACTGGAAATTTGTTTCGATACATTTTAATTTTTTATACTTATATTTATTTCTAGAATACCCACCACAATGCCCATGTCCAATGCAACAGTCGTGTCCAAAAAACGTCCATACTGGGCCTCATATTGGTAGCAACACCAGCAGCAGCAACAATACCAACAATACCGAAGCAACTATCAACAGCACCATCAGCAATCCTACAGTTGCTACAGCAGCAGCAATGGCACCAGCAGTTTCAGCGAATATAGTCACCGCAGCCGACAGCGCGATCAGCAAATCGGCTGTGACTCCGAATTCGAAGAGCAACAGCAGCAATATGCTTCCAGTGTCAGCTATGCTTAACAGTAGTGGAATTGTAAATGCTAACAACAGTAGCAATCAACAACAACAGTTGAATATCAGTAGAGGCCCAGTTACAAATAATACCAACAATACAATTCATCAAAAATTGGTCGTGGCGACAGATGGAAGTGTCGGTTTGGACGGCAGTGCCGCCACCAACGCACATCACCACTTTCTGCACCATCCACATCACCATACGCTTTTGCATCGTCATCATGTGCAGTCGTGTGATGAAATTGAACTTTTAAAACCTTTGAAGTCCGAGCTTAAGTCCGAGGACATAGATGTAGACTCGAAGAGCAGTCAGTATGAGGAGGAAGTTGTACAGCCTCCCACACCGCCTTTAGCTTATGAAAAGCCTTTAGAAGAGGCAGTAGAGTTGGAGAAAGAGTCTGCAAAAATGGATGCTGTCAATAGTGATGTTGTTTGTTCCATTGAAGCTTTCGACCTTACGGTATCACCAGCTTCTCCTAAAAATTCTCTGCCCACACAACTTGTAGTCGGTAGGAAGGCGCGAATAGGAAAAACTATGGCCCGAGAAATGGTCTACGTTGGGTCAGCTGCCAAGCATAATCCAGTGCGATTACAACAAATACAACAACATCCAGTGCAACCACAACAACCTGCCTCACAACCGGCCGAAACAAATGACCCGGCACTTAACTTGTCTAGTCATCCCAATTCTAATAACAACAACAATATTGAGCACAAAAGTGAAGTCACTGTCCCTTTGATGCTGGAAACCAAAATCAAATCAGAAAAAATCAAAACAGAGAAAGATGATGAATTGACAATAGTATTGTCACGAAGCCTCGATGACAAGGAATATTTGAATAAAATCAAAACAGAACTAGAGCCAACTGAAGATGTCAAAGTTTCCAGTCCGGAATCGATTATAGATGATGATATTGAAATAACAAGTCCCTCTGTGGATGGGCCAAAGCAACGCATCAAAATTCTCGAATTCCACAAGAATCAATGCAAAAAATCTCCACCCAACAGCTATAAAAGCCTCATCAAACAAACCGAACCCAAGTCCTATTTGTGCCTCAGTCGAAAGATTGAAAAACGCAATCGTTTCGGGAAGTTCAAAAAATCATCAAGAAGCAGCGTCGTTCGCAAACGTAAACTTGTACTTACGGATCAACAAAAGAAGAGCCTTCGAGTCAGGAAGAAAAAACTGATCGCAATTGAGCAGAGAAGGGAAAAGATCCGAGAGAAAAGGCGACTCGCGGCATTAGCTCAGCGAATTGAAAGGCGTCAAGCGGCTAGAAAAGAAAAACTCAAACAGTCACTGTTACTTAATAATAATCGATCGGTAGTGAATACACATGAGGCATCCAATGATTTGGTAGCAAGAGGCTATTTCTCTGAACCAGAAACCCATTTCACTTCTTCTTGTCCAACAGCTGGACGCAAGGTAAAGAAATCTAAAACAGCAGAGGTGCGTTCGAAGTCAGAAACTAAGAAACCATCTGCATCGTTGCTCAAAGCAGATCGATTTGAATGTTCTTCATCTACCTCAACCAAAGCTAACAAATCCTCTGCGACGTCATCGGGGTCAGAGAAATCTAAAATGCACAAAAAATACAAGTCCTTCGCAGTAAACAGAAAGAGCAACAAGGTAAAATTACTGTCGACGACTCAACCTGAAAATTCCATAACACCTGCCCCATTATCCGATTGCGATTTCGTTGATCAGAATCGAATTATAAACTTAGATCATGATGGGAGTATTATTACGAATAATAACAATTCCTCAGAGGCGAATAATAACGATTTTTCTAAAAATCCCCTTGGCAATTCCACCGCCGGAAGCCCGGAGAATTTAAGCGATGAGGCTACAACAGATTCAACACCACTGAGTTCAAATGCCGCTACTCTACCAGTACCACATTCAACGCCTTCTGAATTTGTATTTTTGCGTCCGGCAATACCACGATACATAAGACATAATGGAACCATGAAGAGAATACGGTCTCGCTCGAAATTTGGGTGTCGTAAAAGACCCAAGCATAAACATTCCATTTCGATAGAGGTCGATGAAACTATTCAACCTACGAGACCTGATGTAGTGCCGAAATGGAATAACGGCTGGCGTTGGGAGGGTGAGCCATTCCAAGGTGCTGTTTTTCTAAATGTAAGTTGTTTTGTTTTTTGAAATATGTATGAGTTTTATATGTGCATAATCTTTTGTGAAAATTGTTCCCTAAGAAACTGTAGCAAACAGCCTTATTCTGCTGTTCGATTCGATCAAACCTTACTCGATTCACGGGAATATTGTATCGAATTTTCTTCATATTAGTTTTAGAAATTTTCTTACTTTTAGATTCAAAGTGCTGCCGCTGATTAACGCTGAGTGCAGTGGCGTAAGCCTGGTTTTTCAAAAATCGTTTGTTGTTCCCTTATCTGTTGGGGGCGTCCGTAGCAGTTTCGAAGACTCGTCGAGCTGGTGCTTTGCTGTCCATATGCTCCACATGTCCTAGCCACTGTATTTTAGCTTTTTAGTCAGGTCAATTTTAATTTAATTAATTGTCTAAATTGTTATGGTCTTGGTCATCCTGCACAAGCGAACAAGTTTGGTGGGGATGCCAAAATGAGCAGTGATTCGGTATTGTTCTTATTAACGCTGGCGCTTTTATATAGGCGAATCATAAATCATTTTATAACATTTTTTTTATTTATTGTGTTTTGAAATTGAAAAGTATGGATTCATCATAAAAACCCATCTCCGTGGAAAATTTCCAAATTGTATATCTTCTGGAGTGAAACAATCCATACCCCTTTTTTAAATCATTTTCCTGCAGTACATGGAAACACATTTATTACCGGCAAGGTAGCTTTATAACAAGTGTTTCCATAATCTTAAAATAGCTTGGGCACTTCAATAGCAGTTACGCTTACAGTACACATAAAAACTCAATTCATATAAATAAAAATTACTTGAATACTCCCTCTCTCTCTGAACAAGCGAACTAAGTATATTTTTCATCTATTTTCCAGAGCGATGATCCACACGTTATACGAACTTGTTATCCTGCTATGCGCCATTCTGAAGGAGATATTATTCGACCTAGGGATTGTGTGCTGCTTAAGGCGAATGAAGATAATGAATTGCCATATGTTGCTAAAGTTGCCTATTTATGGGAGAATCCTGAAGATGGTATGTTTAAGATTTAATAATTTGTATTATACTATATAAAATTTCAATTAAAAAAATTACAGGTGAAATGATGATGTCACTACTATGGTATTATAGGCCGGAACATACTGAACAGGGCCGTTTGAGAAACGATTGCCCTGATGAAGTGTATGCTTCGCGCCATCGCGATCACAATTCTGTAGCTTGTATAGAAGACAAGTGCTATGTCTTGGTGTTTAGAGAGTATTGTAGGTTAGTAATCATTGTTTTATACAAATTGGTTAATATTTTTCAAGTATAAAACTTTATTAAAATGATTGTCTTTTTATAGATACCGTCGTAGATTACGGGCCGCCGAAGAAGACATTCAAGACGTTACGATCGTACCAAAAAGGCCCAATTTCTTTAACCCGCGAGCGGTACCGGAAAGCACAAATCCAGAACTAGTTATGTTCTGTCGACGAGCATATGAGTTCCGCACAAAACGTTTGCTAAAGATGCCAAATAAGCATGACAATGTCACAAGGAGTAGCAATTAAGTTGTATAATTGAAAACAAAAAATTTACATATTATTTTCTTATACTGTTTTTTTTATATAACTTAATATAAGAGTAGTTTAAAGTTTTAGGGTTATTAAAAGTTAGAGCAAAACACAACAAAACTGAAAAGTACTAACATAAAGAACTACATTTACCAGAACCAAGAACACACAAAAAATTAAGAATCTTTTAAAGAAAATCAAAAGCATGAAACAAAAAAAAATATCCATTACAAAATTTATATACCAATATAAGATATATGTATAATCCTTTAACAAAATTGACCAAATAGTTTCGATTTATTTCTTGGTTTTATTTAGCTAACTAATATTCTAGGTGGGATATTACATATCTTTTTTATATGAAAAAAAAATTATACATAAAATGATAAAATCTATACAAAAAGAGAAAAAGAATTATCCAAAAATATTATCACGGAGTGAACATATTTATTTGATTTTTATACATTTTATTATTATCTTTTAAGCTTACTTCTTTAAATATTGTATACATTATAATTATGTATGTTTTTCGTTTGAATATTTAATATATTTATTTATAATTGTTGGAATTGAATTTGTTTTATTTTATTTTAAGTTTTGTCATGAAGATTCAAACCTTGAATTGAATCGGTGAGTGGTAGAACAGTAATTACAGGCCACATGGTAGAATGCAAAACAAAAAGATGGTTCAATTTTCTCACAAAGAATTGTATGAATATATTAATTACTATCAATCTTATTATTTATTATATATAAGTATATGAAAGTTAAATATTTGTTTTTCTCAAAAGTATAATTTGGCAGTTATACTTCTACTGTACTTCTACTCATCGATTCTATTGTTTTTATTGTTTTCCGGTTTTCCTAATTTTCTGAACAACTTTTTATTCTTTTAAGAGTAATCTGCTTGCTAATTTCAAAAAAATACATTTGTTTGGTAAAAGGCCTCAATATTAACTGTCACACAATTTTTTTCTTTGTTTTCCGTTTTTTGATTGAAAAAGAAGCAAAACCTATTATATGGATAATGGATAATGGAAAACACTAGTCATGTTTGCAAATTCAACAATCCACATTTTGTGTTTAGTTATCGAAAACTTGAGTCTATGTTTTCCAAAACCAAATACTAGCCGTTTTTTGGTGAAAATTATTAGCAGCGCAGCAATACAATCTGAACAAAACGCTTATTTCACTTTCTTATAAATTTCAAAGTTGGTATGGCCTGCCTTGTTATAGCCTACCTTTTGGCTGTAATAGCCTACCTTTTGGCTGGTATAGCCTACCATTTGGCTGGTATAGCCAACCTTTAGGTTAATATAGCCAACCTTTTTGGGGTGGTATAGCCTAGCTTTTGGTTGGAATAGCCTCCCTTTTAGTTGGAATAGCCTATCTTTGGGGTAGGAATATTAAATTTGAAACCAAATGAGCGCAATTTATGGTATAGCCTACTTTTAGGGTAGGAATATTTATTTTGCAACCGAGTTGAGCGCCCTCATTCATTTCACGATTCCAACAATTTATATTCACTCTTTGTTTACTCTGATTACTGACCAAAATTATAAGCACTCTTAAATGTTGCTTGTGGGTAAAAATTTGCTGAGCTGCCTATTCACTTTTTCAAAAAACACGACTACTATTACATACCTATATCCATAAGTAATTTTTTTGAATATGAATCCAAAAACATGTTTGATTTTATTATAATGTTTCTCTGTGCTGGCGTCTCAATGTTGTTTGAAAATTAATTTAAATAGAAAAACAAATAAGGTTTAAAAACTAAAACTGAATGAATTGGCGAGAAACAACACCAGTATGCGAATTTAAGACCTAAGATGGATTCATAAATCCGTTTTAATAATTTGTTAATAAAATCTTAAAATTTTTATTTTTTTAAATTAAGTCGTAAGTTTACAAATTGTGTAAAATAATAAGTTTACGCAAAGTTTGCATGAACGACCTATTTTAAACATTTGATAAAATGCTACGTAATTCAATCAGAGTAAGAGTCACAATGACGTTTGGATAAGTTTAACCAGTTTGGTTAATGCAACAAAATCCTTTGATAAGTTTAACCGAATTGTGTTAATCATTTCCCATACAAAATTTGACAGTTCATTAACCAAAAGATAAACTTAACCAATTTGTAAACTTATCTAGGGTTATACGAAGTTGCATGAATAACCTTATTATTTTATTTTATTTATTTTTAAATTAATTTGTATATAATAGCTTGACTGGAAAAATCGATATATTACATCCTAAGAACTATAATAACACAACTCAAAAAACTTCAGGTTAAAAACGTATACCTTTTACAAATTGTAAATTATATATATGTATGTAATTTTTTAAATATGTATACATATTTTTAATGATCTGGACGCGGCTTAGAGAAAATCCATATATACTTAATACAAAGTTTGTGGATTAATTGCTCTGGTTCTTCCAATAAAACTTGAAGTTATTATTCTGAGGATGCACTATTGTCGCTTTTACCACATAGGTATCTATAAAGCGTCGGTATGTAAATCTAAATACTTTTCAAAATATAAACAAACGCAGAGAACAAATTGTAGACAAAATATTCATTGCCACAAATAAAATTATTTTTGTATACTTTCTTGTTTTTTAAAATTCATTGAAAACTAGGGAATCTGAAGACTTAAGGCGATATTCCACTAGCATATAAATATGGCAAATTTGCCATATAAATATGGCCCAAATAAGTCATATAAGTGTGATAGACATATTTATATATGACGCCATATATATGACTATAATTCTGAGACATATATATGGCATAATGTAATATTGAAACAAAGGCGTTGTCATAGATATTTGGAAGTTTTGGGCCATATAGTCATATAAAAATCAACCGATTTTATATGTTCATATATTTGTCATATAATTTAATAATTTATTGTTGGTAGAAGAAAAATTCTTCATTGATTTTATCCAAATTGTCATAGTTTTTGATTATGATTAACAGCAAAAGTTGTGCTGTTGTGAAATTCGCTATTTAAGATTTTATCTTCCAATGGATTGAAAGGACTAATGAATCTACGAGTAAATTAAAAGTTAAGGTTGAAGCTCGTGTCAGTCGGGATCTCTCAGAACTTTGGGTTAAAAAAACAAAACCGGGTATTAAAGCGACTGCGGGGGGTCTTAGGCCCATGTCTGTCATCTACATACATATTCTTGTAGACATTCGCACTCAAGGACTCAAGGCCCTTCGTTTGAGATGTTTCAAGTGCTTCTTCAAGAGTTTAAAAAACGCCCAAAAACGTATTTCCGGGAACAATTTTGCCATAATGCTGCCAGTTTATGCTAGCACAAAAAAATATTGGTCCTTCGTAGGCGTTTTACTTTGGAGATGGCAAAGTACTTGTAAGTGCCTTGCTAGCTTTTTTTCCAATGGAAAACACCTATGTTAAATGTATCTACTCGCACATGAGAGTATGTACAGTTGGTAGTACGAGATTAGGGTTTTGTTCTACTCATGAGTACCTTACCACCTCCAAAGGAAATTGCTGTTAACACCTTCCAAAGACTTTAAGATGGTGACATTCATTAATTATTCATATATTAATTTTCCTTCTACCACAGCCACAAACAAAATTAAATTATCAATTATTGCGGAACTAAACTTTTTCACTTATTTTCTTTTCTCATCCTCCGGTCCAAAATCAAAATGAAAATAAAAAGCAAAGATTGAAATTAAATACTATTAATGTTGACACAATAAATAAAACGAATAAAACATAATTTGTCAAATAATTTCCTTTGTCATATGTATTTTAATTTTGAAACAACGTATAGTGTGACAGCCAAATTTATCTTTGTCATATATATGAACAAAAATTATTTGACAAAGCCATTTGTCATATAGATTGGTCATATATGTATGAGATAATTTAATACACTGTGTCATATATTGAAAAGCTTTGCCATATTTTATATGGCAGCATTAGCCATATTTATATGATAGTGTAATACCGCCTTTACTATACTAAATTATTAGTAAAAATAATATAATCATTCATTGTTAGATAAATAACTTACAAGCATCTTATATTCGTTAATTTTCTTACCTTGGCTCTTACAAATAACGATAGAGTTAAGTACTCTATTTTTTTATTTGTATGAGTAGTTCTAAAAAGAGAAACGTAACACTGCGCTTGAATGCCCTCCTAAACGAAGGATCATTATCTACTAAAAACCGAAACCTGTATCTGGTAGAAGCCTTTTTTATAAACGTACAACAGACAGCTAATTTTATTAGTATTTTATGAATTAATTGCACTGAGATACTAAATACTAAATATACCAGCGTTGGCGCCCATGCCATTGGTGGCACGTGACGAAATATTATGGACACGTAATTTGAGCGGCGGCATCAGCAATCTAGTTCGAGCTTAGATTTCTGCTTATAGCTGTTTGAAAAAGCGGAAGTGTGATATTTTGAAAAGGTGTAAGGGTGTAAGCCCTCGTTTTTAGAAATTAATAACACTTAGGATTCGCTTGGGAACCTATTGTCAGATGATTCCGATTCAGCTTGCATTTCGCTTAACGTGAAAAGAAACCCTGATCATAACTACCTGTCATCGAGTGAGCAACAACAGTAGTCGTACAAATTTTTTTTTTATTATTCTTTATTTCTTTGTTTTTTTGTTAATCTGAGATTTATTTTTTTTATTAAAATAAATTAAAAACGGTAAGATTCAAAAATTAGTTATTCAGCCTTATTGTGAGTTTCACCCGAACAACATTTTTTAAAAAAATTTAAAAGGTTCACCATCCCTGGCTTAGACTTTCAACAGTTTATGTAGATACGACTTATTTTTAATGTATTTTTAGTATTTCGCTAAGTAGGAATTTGATACGATAGAGACAGCTATCGTCAAACCGACAGTCAGTTTCCCCGGTTGCACTATGAATTATTTTACGAAAGCTTGTTTTACAATTGTATTACTTTTAAATAATGGCGCCTGTTGTGAATGCTCTGAAGCATGGCACATTGGTTTCTATAGGATATTTTTTTGTTTTTTCAGTGTAGTTGACGTAAGAGTGCTGAAAAGGACAAGTCTTAAAGAAATTGAAAAATGCAGATCATCAAGATATTGTGGCATATTTATGTTTTGATTTGTATCATAATAACATACATACATAGCTGCGGAAGAATTGTGTGAGAACAGTCAAAAGTACTTACCAAATACTTAAGTCTTATAATTTTGTTTAAACTTATGCTACACCATACATATCTTTTTACATTTTACACATTGTAGTTTTGTATACTATTTTCGTACATTAATTTTTACTTTGACAGTGCCACGAGGGACAGCTATAGCGACACCATTGTGTATGGCTAGTTAAACTGCGACGCCCCTCATTGCTTTTTAAATTTGTTTTTATTTTTTGCTTAATTAAAACATTTTTTTCTTTCTTCATAGGTAAGTAAAGGTATGCCATGATTTTATTTATTGGTTTTAAATTTTTTCTTTTAAATCTCTAATTTTACATACATACATACACATATTAATCATCATTTTGAAATATTTTACTACATCGGCTTCTTAACCAGTTGATATTAATAGTAATATTGGAGTTGAATAAAATCAAAAATAAGTGAAAAATACAGATACTAACTAACTGATTATAGAAATACTGAAAGAGGAACATAATTGTATCCATTAGGTACTTTTTAAACAATTGATTGGCTTAAAAACTGTTTACAGTTAAGATCTAAAAATTTAATACGACATGCTTACAACAACACAAAAAAAATTACAAAGTCAGATACATAGTGCAATTTAGTAATAAATTAATGCAACCAAACATGGGAACTTTTTTTTGATGCGGTCAACAAAAATAATAATCTCCAACAATAACGTAAGACAAAAAAAATATCCATTAACTGTTAAAACCTAAAAAATAAAAATGAAACTTTATATTTCTATAATGAAATAATAGAATTAAGAAGGGAAAATTATTATATTATACACAACAAATTAATGAAAAAAAGCATTCACTGTAACATAGATTTTTAGAACATTACGTAATGTTTATATATCATAAATCAAAAAGTAAAAGCAAACAATATAAAAAACAGTTTCAGTTGTTTTGTTTTTGTCATTGTCAGAGCATAATTTTATTATAATTGCTATACTTAGTACATATATTTATTATAGTATAGGTACACAAGGTTGAACATTATGCATTGTGTATCTTGTTGTAATTGCGAATAATTTATAATTATATTGATTGATTGTATTATGAATTAAAAAGGATAAAATTAATACATATATAATTTATTAGACAAAAAATGTTGTTTTTATGACGTCAGCAAGGGCTTCACCAATAACTATAAGCATAAAGCAGATCGCAGATTGTAAGAGTGGATGTTTAACCAACGTCTGAGTGCAAAGGCTCCGCTTCGACTCAGATATGTACTCGTAGATGCATATGTGCATTTTTCTTAAGCTTTGTAATTGTTTATTTATTATCATTGAAAAGAATCATTTTTATTCTTGAATTTCCAAATACTTCAGACTTAAAAAACCTGTTTATGCAAAAGTTTTTTTTTTTGTAAGAATAATTGATGTTAAGATATCATTTTTTGTACATAAAGAAACATGGTGAAAAAAACAAAAATCCCATAAGATCCTAGAGTTTGGAGCAGTGAAGGAAGTAGATCAACGGCAATGACAGGGAATCAAAACGATGTGGGGGATACACAGCCACAAATATGTACTACAATCAAAGCCTAGGTTATTGATAAGGATCATGCACCTCACCTTTAAAACATGGTCGGAAGAACCCATACTCGATGAATGGAACCTCAGCAAGGAACCTCAAGAAAGGTAACCTCTAATAAGCTCACTTTAACATAGCCCACGTGATCTTTTCTGCAGTACGTATTGTGTGAAGTCGACTGTAAAAGATGCACACTGCTCTATCAAGATTGGCAAAAATCTCGACCTACATTTGAATAATTGTCGTGGCAAATCACACCAATTACATTGAGATAACTTGGATAGAAAATGATTGAAATAGGTACCTAGACACATCTTCCAGTAGTTGACTGGGGTTGAACCCATTGAATGATTTCACTTTGAAAAGCTGAGATTTAGTAAGTATGTATTATATTTTAGGTTAGGCTTGAAGGATACAATCAGAAAGTTTTTTTTGATGACATTAGCTATTTCTGAGGTCCCACCAACAACTGGAAACATCCAAAAATTATATTACTGAAGAATTTATTGCTCCTCAGTTGCTAGCATGGCATAAAAATACAAGATATGTTGTATAAGAGATGAATTGTCGTCATATTTGTTTCATAGCAAGTGTTCCACAACACATAATTTAAAAAAATATATTAATTATTGTTTTATTTCGAATATCAAACAAAAAAAACATACATTTATTTAATAGATTTTAGGCGGTTGTGACTAGTTAGACAGTTTTTCAAAAGTCCTTTATTGTTGGAAAGAAGTACCTCGGGGCATGATGGTGAGTGCGTTGGACTGACATGCCGAAGGTCTGGGTTCGATTCCCAGCCGCTGCCACCTAAAAACAGAAATGTTTTTCCCAAGGTACTGCCTCTTGCGAGGAACTGACAAATTCTCCAAGAGTATACTTGTCATAAAAGCTTATTCTCATCTGGCCGTTCGGATTCGGCAACAAATTGTAGGTCCCCTCTATTCCTGCCATCAGCACGCACACAGGAATGGTTGAGAGTTGTAAGTCACTAAGCCTTGGTTCTCCACGAGCTGTTGCGCCACCAAATTTATTTATTTATTTTTTAATAGTTGGAAATATGCCTTATTTAATTTAATAAAACTTCAATTTAGAAAAATCGATTGTTACTGTTTAACTTTGAATTAAAAAAAAGCTATAAAACAAAAATTATTTTTTGTTTACTTGTAACGAAGTGTTACACTTTTCACTCACCCAGACCTACCGACCGGCAATAAATCACCAACCCGTCACAGTCTATTTGTAACTAGTACGCCAACCACCATCAACATCAACTACCAGCACCCAACATCACCATTTAACCACCATAGACCAGTCATATTGTGCACCATCACCCTGCATAGCCAAGAGTTAAAGTTTACTTTATCTCGTTTAAAATTGAAAAAGATCTGACTCTCGCTCTAAAAAAATTATTTAGAGCAGACTCTCATTTTAAGAGTAATTTAGTGATGGTTCTAAATGTTTAAAATTTTGCGCCAATCTTTTTGGCTTCCGCCGTTAAAAATAAAGTAATTTTCCCTTAGGCTAGCCTTGATTGGAATCATATTCCTACCGTAAACTCCCTAATCGCTCCTTTAGCGTGAGAGATTAGGCACCAAAGTAATTTTTCCTTGGGTTAGCCTTGGGCTGGAATCAGATTCCTACCGTAAACTCACTGCTCGCTCCTTCTGAGTGAGAGATTGGACACCAAAGTAATTTTCCCTTGGGTTGGGTTAGCCTTGTGCTGGAATCAGACTCCTACCGTATTGTCCCTGGTTCACTTCTTCTAAGTGAATATTGTGGGCCGAGTCTACTCCTGTAGCTCTACCGTAACAAGCTTGGTTGTATATGAAATATCCTGTTATTTATATTAAGTAATAAACATTATAAAATTGTAAGCCCTCTCTTTTATGATTGTAAATAAAATGTAAATAAAATTGGAAAATTATATAACTGGTGACCGTTCCCGAGTTCTTTTTTCCTTCTTAACCCGAGTTTTACTTGCTTTCTATGGGAATACAGTGGACCACGACGAGCTTACCTCAGCCTTCGATAAAAAAGCATCACATATTTTTCGTGCCATCTAGCAAACAATAATTGAGATCATTCTCTCGCAGTAATAAGACCCTTAGAACTGTCAAGCATACCTTGTTAGCTGTTGTTCTCATACCATAGGTTGCTTAGTTTGTTTTTTGTAAAAAAATCGACAGTCTTTATTCTTTTCAGGCACTCAGTATATACATATGTACAATCAAAATTAGTTATAATGACATCGGATATGAATTATCGTTTATTACATACAGATTTAAAATAACTAAATAAGCTTTGCAAATTTCCTGCATTTTAAATGATAAATTATGGGGATACACCTACGTATCCCTTTTCCTATTTTTCTTATGTACGAGTATATCCTTATTTTGCATTATGTTTTTAAGAGGAACCTTAATACCCATTTCTTATTTCGTGAAAAATTATAAATACTAGTTTTTTTTTTTAAATGAGCTCAAAAAAAAGAGCCAAATCTAAAACTAAAACTTTCATTTAATTAATCATTGATAATAACTTGTTCATTTAACTAAACTGTTATACAAATTGAAATTACTCTACCAACAAATTAGTTACTATCTGTACTTTGCAGACATTTAATTGTCAACTCTTATGAAATGATCTCTATGCACAGACCGGTCCTTACTCTTTTTTCTTATCACATAATAACTAATTGTTAACGGCAGTACCTAGCTGCATAATTCAGTTGTATTATCTCGTTCACTTGGATAAAGATCATAGAGAATGTAACATCTAATTTTTGAAACATTGTGTGGTGCATAGGCAATCAATTATTTTGCTACTGTAAACTAAAATCGAAAATAAACTGAAATCATCCATCATTAGAACTTTTTGATTTGCATAGAATAATATCTATTCTCAAACATTTTTTGGTCCTTCAAGTCAGATTCTTTTTTTTTTTTTTTTACTAATTCCGGTGCCTAGAGTTTTTAAATAAAAAGTTCGGTAGTAATTATTTTTTGCTGGACTTATCAAATCCGGAAATTGAACTTTAACCTCGTGCAACGTGTCTTAAAAAACATGAACAAAATTAAGAAAAAGATATCGGTTACTAAGAGATCTTTGTCTCAGACGGCTACGTTCGCAGAAATCATTTCGGATGATTTTGGTTTAAACATGATTAAGCTAAGATCGAAAGCTCTCGAAAACACGTGGGATCAACTTAAGACTCTAATAAACGATTTAATAGAATTCGTCGATGATCCTAAATTCGATGATTCAGACATCGACCTTTCTGAATGAAAAATATTTGGTTGCTCAAGCAACTTTGACTGAAACTCTTCGCGCGCGAATTCCATCAATGCCATTGGAAAAAACCGAATCGGTTGTTGAAGACCTTGCACGGCAGCAATCTTCGTTCTTAAAGACATATCGGAATCTCAAAAGTTTCGTTACCTCAAACCGTTGCTTCGCGATCGTCCTGCAGATTTGATTAGCGAAATTCCGGTATCTGATCTCAATTATATAGACGCGTGGGGGCGGTTGAAAAATCGATACGATCGTTCGAATCTCATCGTCAATTCCTATATTCAGGATTACTTGTCGCTTCCCACAGTTTTATCAAGTAAAGCTTTTGAGAAAGGTTTCTGATGGTGCTGATGAGTGCATTAGAGCTTTGAAAGCACTCAAAGCCGAGGGTCGTGATCCATGGTTGGTGTACATTTTGCTGCTTAAGTTAGATCAGGAAACCAAGGAAGCATGTGCAAAGGAGGTAGGGTCTCGTGATAATTGTGAGATAAAGTAATTGTTACATTTCTTACAACTTCGCTGTGACGCATTTATTCGCGCACACCTTGCTGAAGCAAAACCTGGGTCATCACGTTGTCCAATGTGTAATGATGAACATGTGTTAGGTCAGTGTTCCAAATTTGTTGCTTTAACCATTGAGGCTCGGCGGGAGTTCGTAAAACAAAAATTTATTTGCTTTAGCTGTCTCAAGGCTGGCCATTCGGTCAATAATTGTCGTCCGTCTTATCGCTGTCGCTTGTGCAAATCTAAGCATCATTACTTAGTACACCCTGAAAGTGAAAAATCAAATCCTCCTCAACAAGTGATAGATTCTGTGGCAGATTCACAAAAATCTTCTGGTTCTGTAATTGTTAGTAACCATTCACATCGAAATTGTTTAGGTAATAGACAAACAATTTTACCAACTTTAGTTTGCAAGGTTAAGGACATACAAGGAAATTTTGTTACCTGCCGTGTTTTATTGGATTCCGGTTATCAGAGTTCTTTTGTTTTGGAATCGTTTGCGCAAAAAACTCGGCCTTGCAAGAGCCCATGCTCGCATTCCCGTCGTTGTATTGTCTGCCACCGAAGCAGGGTGCATAAGAGGTTGTATTTCAATCAAATTGTATTCGCGATTCAAATCAGGACATCTTCCAGTTGACGTCTTCGTTCTTTCTAAGCTTACTTCAAATTTGCCCACTCGTTCTATTGATACTTCTTCATTTACGCACATTTGTAATTTGGAACTCGCTGATCCTACATTCAATATTTCAAGTCCTGTTGATGCCTTAATAGGAGCAGATAAACTTTGGAATATTCTAGATGGGAATATAACCAAGGGTCAGGAGGGTACTCCATTTGCATATCGAACTTTCTTTGGTTGGATTATCACCGGAGAATGCCTTATTGATCAAAAGGATTTATCGTTATCTTCTCTTTCTTCTACATTTGATATTGATCAACTTTTGAAAAAATTCTGGGAGCTGGAAGAGGTTAGTTCTTGTTCTAATAATCATCCATGTGAGGATCTTGCAGAGACTCATTTTCGACAAACCTTTTCACGCTCTCCTGAAGGTCGCTATATCATTCATTTGCCATTTATTAATTCTTTAATTCTACTCCATCGTTTGGTGACACACTACAAGGGAACGTCGTTTTGCTAAAAATCAAGAACTATATATATCTTATTCAAAATTCATGCGTGAATATCTGGAATTGGGACATATGGAACGCATTTCTCCAGAGGAGCTGCATGATAACTCAACCGACCATTTCTATCTCCCACATCATGCAGTTTTTAAAATTGATAGTTCTTCAACAAAACTCCGCTTAGTTTTCGACGGTTCATCGAAGGATTCATTTGGTCGTTCTCTTAACAGTACATTGCTTATAGGCCCTCCAATAGAAAGTCGCCTTGCAGGTGTTTTCGGCAGCATCGGTACGTCTTTTCAGTGGACGTTGTAAAAATTTTCCGTCAGATCTTGGTTGATGACAACCACACCAACTTCCAACGCATTGTATGGTGCGAAAATCAAGGTGATGAGATTCAGCATTTCCGTCTTCGTACCGTCACGTATGGCACAACATGTGCACCGTTTTTATCGATTCGTGTCCTAAACCAGCTAGCTCATGATTATCGCGTAGAGTATCCAAACGCTTCCCAAGTTCTTCTCAACGACGTTTATGTTGACGACGTGGTAACAGGCACTAGCTCAGTTGATTCTTCTTTAAAAACTTGCGGAAATGGAGCTCTAACTATTGGCCTCTTCTTGCGCGTTTACCTGCTGAGGACTGTGAATACTCATTAATTGATACCGAAGGGTCTGACAAATCCCTGAAGGTTTTGGGGATGTATTGGGATCCTTCTCGAGATGAATTTTCGTTTAAAATGAGCTCAGCATTGCCAAATATTACATCAACCCGACGAACGCTTTTATCTGAAATATCGCGCATTTTTGACCCTCTTGAATTCTTAGCTCAATCCGTTATTTCATTTAAAGTAATGTTCCAAGAACTTTGGACACCGGAACTTCGCTTAGGATGGGATGATGCTTTGCCAGTTGATGTGGCTGAGAAATGGGTATCTTATCGAGGTGAACTTCCATTCTTTCAGCATGTACGTGTTCCAAGATATGTCTTTTCATTGTCTGCAGATATTGAGTTGCATGGTTTCTCAGATGCGTCATCTGTAGCGTATTCGGCCGTGGTATATTCTCGTTGCAAAATCAACTCAGAGCAATATAAAATCACTATCATTGCAGCCTGAAACCCTTGAAACCCGTATCCATTTCGCTTTTGGAAGTGTGTGGAGCTCTTCTTCTCTCCCGGTTGTTGTCTCACGTCAAATCCTCTTTAAATGCAAACAATGCAAACATTGTTAAAACAATTGCGTGGTGTGACTTGGAAATTGTGTTATATTGGCTGGCTTTTCGTCCTCACCGCGCTTCTTTTGCCGCAAATCGTTGTAGTGCAATTATAGATACTCTTCTCCGTTCCTCTTGGCACCATATCTCATCAGAAGATAATCCAGCAGATTGTGCGTCGCGTGGTATTCTACCTTCCAAACTAGTCCAACATTACTTCTGGTGGGATGGTCCAAGTTGGCTTAGCGTGCCTGAACAACATTGGCCGGTATCAAATAAACTATCGTTTAAAAACCTAGAGTGTGAGGCTTCAAAAAAGTAAGAAAGACCACTACCAAAACAGGCGTTATTCAGGTCTTCGGAAGACGATTATCTCAAAACAGTACTCGAAAAATATTCTTCGTGGTTCACCATTCAAAAAATTATCGGCTATTGCTTACGGTTTATAAACAATTGTCGTTGTAAAAACTCAAATGTGATCGTTGCGTAAATCAACTCAGTTTTTTCGAAATTCGAGATGCAAGGACAGCAATCTTAAGGTATGTCCAAGAGATTTCGTTTGGAGATGATATCCAACATCTACTCAGGCATAAACAGCTTCCTCAAAAATCAAAACTCCTACAATTTGCTGCATTTATTGGACCTGATGGGCTTCTTCGTGTTGGTGAACGAATTAAACACGCAAATATATCCTATAATATGAAACATCCTATAATTTTATCTGACAAAATTAATATTTCTTCTCTTATAGTGAATGATATCCATATCAACAGTTCGCATACAGGGGTTTCGGAAACATTTGCGATTGTCCGTCAACAATACTGGATACTTTGTAGTCGCAATCTTATTCGTAAGCTAGTTCTTCGTTGCATAACTTGCTTCATGCAAAGGCGCCTACGAAGCAATCAGCTGATGGGTGACTTACCGGTTGAACGGATTCAACCAATTCGAGCGTTTCTCAACACCGGGGTTGATTATGCTGGTCCCCTTACAATTAAATTTTCCCGTGGTAGAAATCCAAAGCTCACAAAGGCATATGTGGCATTGTTTGTGTGCTTATCGACGAAGGCTGTGCACCTAGAGGCAGTGAGTGACCTCACAACTGAAGCTTTCCTCGCAGCCCTAAGAAGGTTTGTTTCTCGATGAGGAAGGTGTGCCAACCTTTACAGCGATAACGGCACCAATTTTCAAGCAGCATGACGGTGTCTGACCGAGATGCATAAGTTGGTAATGTCTCAACAACATAATAGCATCATATCAACAGCCCTTTCTAGAGAAAATACCAATTGGCACTTTATTCCACCCTCCGCTCCCCATTTCGGTGGGTTGTGGGAGGCTGGGGTGAAGTCAATGAAATTTCACCTCCGCCGAGTTGTTGGTTCAACTACCTTATTTTAACATTTGAGAAGCTAACTACGGTTTTATGTCAAATCGAAGCCGTTTTGAACTCTCGTCCTCTATGTAGCATTTCTGACCATGATTTGAACCCACTAACGCCAAGCCATTTTTGCAGTTCCTGAACCAACCCTAGATGGCACTCTACAAAATCGTCTTACACAGTGGAATCTTCTATAAAGTATGGTTCAAGGTTTCTGGAGTCGTTGGCATATGGAATACCTCCCACTCTCCAAGAGCGTAAAAAATGGCATCAACAAAAACCCAATATTAAACCAGGAGACTTAGTCGTTATAAAGGAGCCTAATCCACCCCTTACTTAATGAGTACTTGCTCGAATTGAAGACTTTACACCAGGTGCAGATAAAAATGTACGAGTTGCTACTGTCAGAACTGCTAAGGGTACTTTTGTTCGACCTATCACAAAGCTGGCTCTTCTACCTACATCCTGAAACAATGTTCAAGTGGGGCCGGGATGTTCCGGATTAATCATTTGCTTTTACGTAAAACTTTCATTTAATTAATCATTGATAATAACTTGTTCATTTAACTAAACTGTTATACAAATTGAAATTACTCTACCAACAAATTAGTTACTATCTGTACTTTGCAGAAATTTAATTGTCAACTCTTATGAAATGATTTCTATGCACACACCGGTACTTACTCTTTTTTCTTATCACATAATAACTAATTGTTAACGGCAGTACCTAGCTGCATAATTCTGTTGTATTATCTCGTTCACTTGGATAGAGATCATAGAGAAGGTAACATCCAATTTTTTTTAAAACATTGTGTGGTGCATACAATTATTTTGCATACTGTAATCTAAAATCGAAAATAAACTGAAATCATCCATCAATAGAACTTCTTGATTTGCATAGAATAATATCTATTCTCAAACAAAATCAAAGAATTGCGTCAGAGTTTTCTGTAATGGTTTCAAAAATCTCTAGCATTTTCAATAATAAATAATTAAAAGTTTTACTAAAATAAAAAAAGATTGTCCACTTTTTAAGAAATAAAAATGGAAAACCGGCTATAATATAACGAAACTCAAATTATCCAATCTCATCGAGTTCCTTTTAACCAATTGTGACTATTCATTTTGTATATTTTTGTGTATTTGACTATAGTAAACGTATAGTTTATAAACAAAATTTGAAGAAAGAAGGGCACTGTTGAATAAAATAAAGAACAAAGCACTTATACGTCCAAGTGTACTCTGTAATTCTGTTGAAATTAAGGTTGGCTCTCGGTGTCCTTCTTTGTTCTTTCTTGGAATAAAACTTTTGGCTCCATTTGTGCGATTTTGTACACACAGGCTTTTCAGTGGACTCAAAACCCCCAACGGACGCGTTTCTTGTAAGAATTTTAAGATGACATGTAACATATATCCCCTTCAATATATCGGAAGGGTATTTTTTTTTTTTTTTTTTTACACTTCAGATTCTTTGTTGTAGTGAGCTTAGAGCAAGCTGCTAACCTACAATCAGAGGCTCATCATAAGTGCATGTGTTAGTGGTTAGTAAAATAATTCGAGCTAACACATGCATACAAATAAAATTAATACATTTACATAGTTAAACAAACAAACAATAAACATAATTAAACAACGTACATCACATTTGAATTAAATATGATCTAAAAGTAAAAAAAAAAAAAAACAATCACGAAAGTGGAGCACTGGTTCGAAACAATTTTTTCAATCCCATCTTACTAACGTTAAAATCAACCGTGGAGCCATTTAAATTAAATATCCTACACATACGGTTAAGAGGCTCATGTAAACCGTAGTTAGTTCTATGGAAATTTACATGTAAAAGTTCAAATCTTCTCAGATGGTGAGATCCTCCACGGAAGTTTATGCCAATACAGGCCAACAAATCAGGAGCATCGATTTGACCATTTAGAAGTTGGTGAAGAAAAATTAGATCATTATTCACCCGCCTTTGATATAAGGTTTGAACTTGCAGTAACTGGATCCTATGTTTATATGGTGGAAGGTTGAATGGATCTGCCCAAGGAAGACCTTTCAGAGCAAAGCGAATAAATTTATGTTGTATCGTTTCAATACGATTTTTATGAATTTCATAAAAGGGAGACCATACTTGAGACGCGTACTCTAGATGAGGTCGTACATAACAATTGTATAAGGAAAGCGTAACGTACGGATCGTCAAATTCCTTTGCCCAACGTTTTATAAACCCAAGCATAGAGCTTGCTTTATTAACAATGAAGTTAATGTGTTCAGTGAATTCTAAATTTGAGCTGAAATTAACACCCAAGTCCTTGAAACTAAAGACTCGACAGAGTTTGTGTTGTGAAATAGAATAATTAAAAGCATTTGCAAGTCGCTTTCTAGAGAAAGTAATTGTTTGACATTTGGCAGGGTTAAGAGAAAGACCGTTTTTATCACACCAAGTAGCGAAACTATCAATATCGGCTTGCAAAAGAATATGGTCATGGTTAGCTTTTATTGTCTTAAAAATTTTCATGTCATCAGCGAATATAAGAATATCACTTGAACGTATACTTGAGACAACATCATTAATAGCAAGAATAAATAGAAATGGGCCTAGATGACTTCCCTGGGGCACACCGGAGTGAGCCTTGAATGAGTTTGAAAGGCAGTTTCTAAATTTCACCTGGTACGATCTATTTTCAAGGTATGATTTTACCCAGGTGATAAAAAATGTTGGAAACCCTAAAGATTTTAGTTTGAAGATAATAATGTTGTGACTAAGTTGGTCGAACGCTTTAGAAAAATCAGTATATATACAATCCATTTCACTTCCATTTTCTAATGCGTTAGAACATTTATGCAAGAATGTAAGGAGGTTTGTTACTGTTGATTTTCTTCTCACAAACCCATGCTGTTGTTCACATATTATATTCTTGGTATGGAATGCTAAAGTCTCACACACAACTTGTTCGAAGAGCTTTGGAATACATGACAGTTTGGATATAGGTCTATAATTCGAAATATCAGCTTTATCACCTTTTTTAAAAACTGGAGTTAGAAATGAAGTTTTCCATGAACAGGGAAATTTCCCTGATTTAATAGAAAACTCAAATAAAAATTGAAGAGGCTCAACCAGTATATGTCTACACTGTTTCAATAATATTGGGGGAATTCCATCTGGTCCAGATGAGAAATCATCCTTTAACGATGAGAGAAGGTCTAAAACAGTACTCTGCTGCACAGCGAAATTGTTACAACTCGTTTGCGCATAAGAATGTAAATTTCTGAAATAATCTTCATCAATATCAAGGGCTGTATCCACAAAAGAGTTACGAAAATTGTTTGCGAAGGCGTTGCAAATATCAATAGTTTCTTTCAAAACACAATTCCCATATTTGAAATTTGCGGGGAAACCATCCGAATTTTTCTTCGAATTGACAAACTCCCAAAATGCTTTAGGGTTTTCTTTAAGAGATCTTCCCATTTCGTATACATGATTAGTGTATAGCGACTTTGAAAGAGATTTAAATTCTTCGAAAAGGACAATGTAAGAGTTGTGGTCAACTAAAGAAAGAGTTTTTAAATATGTTTTCCAAGCTCTATTTCTTTTATTTCGAAGTATCCTCAACTCTTTTGTATACCATGAGTGGCAAAAGCTCGTGTTTTTAAATAATTTTAATGGGATAGTGTTATTTATGCAGTTATAAAGTATGGTATTAAAACTAGTAACTGCATCGTCAATATTACTAGAATTCGCTATACTGTCAATACCAGATCTAGCTAATTCTTCTGAAAGCAACTGAAAGTTTGCCTTTCTAAAGTCAAAAGTATATGAGCGATCACAAGCGTTGCTATTTTCAATTATATGACTGCTCAAGTCAAGAACTACATCCAGAGGAGGATGGTAACTATCTATATTAGTGATTCCAGAACTAGATTCTAGAACAAGAGTACTAATAGCGTCGGAAGAAAAAACTAAATCGAGAATTCGATTTTTTGAATTTTTAATACAGCTTACTTGCTGTAAGTCAGTTGTAATAATTCTATCCAAAAACTGGAGCTCAGTTTGTGAAGAAGTTAAGGACGCTTCATGATAAGATTCATCCTCAGAAGGAACCCACTCTATAGATGGTAAATTAAAGTCTCCGAGAAGTAATATGCTGCTGTTGGAGCAAGACAATTCAATAATAAAATCGAGGGCCTTAGAGAGTTCTACATAAACTGAGTCCGAGCTTGACTACTAAATTCAATTAAACACAACTTTGACACATAAATTTGAAATATGAACTCCAATAGTAACTTTATGTTGTTAATTCAAATATCTTTCAAACTACATACATGCATATGTACTACATATACTTCCATATTTATGTCCCATTATTATTGCACTTAACTTGTAGACCGGTTTGTCGAATTCTACTTTGTATAGAAAAAGAATGGTCCGAGAGACACTGGTTAATCCTATTAGAAACAATTTTTTTGGTCAAAAGCTTCATTTTAGAACATAAACTTTTGATTAAGGAGGTTTCTGATAACAAAAAAAAGTTATTGTACAAAAATGGATATATTTACATATTAGGCTACGGTTACAGTGGATGCGTATTCTGACGAACAATGGTTCTGAAGTATTCGTCAGAACTTATCGTCCCAACTGTTCCACAGAAATTTTCGTCAGAACTGTCCTTCAGAAAAAACTGATTCTGGCGAACTAATGCGGCTTCGGCCGAACAAAATGCTTGCGCTTTACGTAAGTAAGAAATTGTTTATTCAGAAATTCAAAAGAGTAGGTATGTACATAAATTATAGAACCATAAATTCATGAAAAAAATTGATATATATACATAGATTTGCTTAAATAAAAACTAAAAAACATTGAATTTTGCATCAATAGCTCTGTAGAGCCGTCTGTTGCGATGAAATATCCATATTTTATTAGTTCCTTATTACGTTAGTTGTTGGTGTTGGTGTTGGTGTTGGTGTTGGTGTTGGTGTTGGTGTTGGTGTTGGTGTTGGTGTTGGTGTTGGTTAACCAATTAGGTCCAGTTCCAGTCGCCGTTAAGGATGCTCACCATGTTTAAATGCTTGCACTTTAACTGGTTTCATAAGACCATACACATATCACATATTGTTCGTCAGAATACGCATCAACTGTTTCCACAAACTTCTGACGAATACGACGAATAATCAATCAACGCAAGTACATAAGGTATGAAGGTACATTGTGTGTACACAATGATCTTATGTGCTTCACCTTTTAAGTTTATAAGAAATTTGATTTCAAAATCAATATTTTTGAAAAAGTTGTAAATTTTTCAAAATTTAGCGTCATTACGCAATAAATTGCCATTCGTAATTGAACCTTTTTGCAAAAAGTAGGTAGGGACGAAATTTCGAAAATCAGAATTCGAACAATTAGAATTTTGAAAAGCAAAATTGTGACCCCATATCAACGTAAATTTAAATGGTTTTTGTGACCACTTTTTAGATTGTCGCTTTTACGTAAACACGGTGAAGGGGTCCAAAAATTCAATTTTGAAAAATGTCCCAGAACAAAAAATTACTTCTTTCTAAATCCTTAACAAGATCAACCATACTCATTTTGAAAATAAAAAACAAAAAAATTCCGATACCCCTAGTGCACATTAGGGTGGTCGTTAAGAAAAATTTCACCTTGTATTGCCTAAACCAGCTCTAAAAGAAGAAAAAAAAATTACCTAATTTTTTTCAGATTTTTATTTTCATTCCCCTTATAGTCACTGCGGGTATGGTTTGTTCTGTCTTTTTTATCTCTGTTTTTTTGTTGTTTCGTCTGAGTCGTTTCGAATATTGTTGTTTCGCATTTCATTGTTTCACAAATAATTGAAAATATTTGTTTTAATTGTTCAGACAATTTTAATTTCTTCCAAAAAAATGTATTTCAACTTTTTTTGTAGAACTGCAATATCTAAAATATTATTTATATTATTTTTCGAAATCAGTCATCGCTTGAAAGTTAGACTACAGGCTAAAAACTTTTAGACACTTGACCTTGAATAGGTTTTTATGCTCGAGTGGGATCGATGGGGACTTTTGCAAATTGATTTTTTATGCCAAAAGGAAGGTCTGTACTAAAATTACATAAGTATTATCGTAATTTTATCTTGGTGAAATGTCTATTTTGATTTGACTATTAATAATAAAAGCCAAAAAAAAAGTATTACAAGATTTTTGGAAAATTTATTCTGGATTGAGTTTGGTAAATTATATTTAAGTGAAAGTGAAAGTGAAAGATTGAAAAAAAATACATAAATAAAATTACATATTTTTATTAGTACACTATTGCAGAAAATTTAAAAAACCTTGTATATTTTGAAACGCACGTTTGACAAAATATATCAAGATTAAAACAATCTGGATTCAGAAAGAAAAATAGCTGCATTGCGGCCTTAATAAGTGTATGTAACCTTTTTGATATTCTTAGACTTTTCGAAAGCATTCGGCATTGTGAATCTATTCACACTTTGCCAAAAGCTTGTTCTATTTTAAAGCTTTTCTTCTGATGCAATTTAATTGATTTTTTCTTATTTAACTGGAAGAACACAAGCTGTTGAAATTAAAAAAGTCCTCTCCAATTTTGTATTAAACAAAAGTGGTGTCCCACGAGGGTCCATACGTGGGCCTTTATTATTTTCCCTCTATATATTCATGAGCTTCCATTAACTATTAAGCATTGCTGCATTCTACTATACGCTGACGATGGATGCTCAGTTATATTTTTGTTGTCCACTGGATTAATTGAACACTTTGCTGCTTATATAAATGATGATTTGTTTAACGTTGGGCGACCAAAACAGCTTAGTACTGGACCGTAAAAAATCTAAATGCTTTTTGTTGTCGAATTATAATAAAGACGTATTTTGCTTCCCATTATAACAGTTAAATGGTTCCTCTAACGAATATGTGGTTTCAGCGAAAAAATTATGAGTTGTCTTTAACCAAACGCTTACCTGGGTGAACCACGTTTTTATAATATTCTTGGTAAAACATACGGTGTACTCTGTACACTTTGGTCTACACAGTATTATACCCTTCTAAGAATCCGAATTACGGTTATGAAATATTCTACAAACTTGATTATGAAAGTAAACAAAAGCTCGCTGTTACTTTCAACAGGTCAACAGTGCAATACGCTATGTTCATGGACTACGAGGATTTCACAGAATTTAACAATACGCATATAATTTTCTTGGACTTTAATTTTGTTTTCGGATATTCTTCTAACCCACCAACCTACTGATGTCTTCAGAGAAGCAATCTTTTTTGATTTAAATAGACCTTACCTCTTGGCCAATTCTTTACAAAGTACTAACGCTAGGACCGGTACTAGATCTAAAATAAGTACTCAAATTGGAATTGACTCATTTCTTCACACAAGTACTAAGCCCTAGTTCTGTCAATTTGGCAACTAGTATTTGTTAGGACTCGGAGCTAGCTAGCTCCTAAAAAACAACTAGTACCTGGTTATTATACCAATTGCTAGTACTTAAATCGGTGTCAAGTGATTTCTTCACAGAAGAACTAAGCTTTAAGGCTGTCAAATTGGTACCAAATATTATTTATGACTGCGTATTAGCTAGTTCCTAAGAATCGATAGTCTAGAGGTCAACGGCGTATACAGGGGGTCACGGGGTCATGACCCCCCCCCCCCCCCCAAGAACTCAAAAGATATACGCAAAAAATAATAAGAAAAGCTAAAATATTTGCAATCTTAAAATATAATTTCAAAAAATATTATTTTTTTATAGCTTTGGAATAGGCTACCGACTCATTATTGGTAAAGTTTATTTACCTTCTCCTATCAACATTTACAAGCCATTGCCCGAATAATACTATTGGGGTTTTATTGTCGAAATTAAACAATTTTTTTTTTGGTTAAGATTTATCAAATAGACGATTTTTGCCACTTCAGAACATTTTAGCATTGATGTATTTTTTGATTCAAAATCAATTTGGTAGATCTACGTTTTTGGCAGATATACACTCTTTAATTCTCAAAGTATTTTCAATATTGTTTTTGATCGGTTTAACTTACTTATTCCCCAATCTTATGGAACATCGTAATTAATGACCTATTAGTCAATCTAGAAGCGGATGGTTTCAAAGTTATTGCATATGCTGATGACGTTGCCATTGCAATATCGGGAAAGCATCTTCAAATCATAACAGAATTAATACAAACCGCTCTCAACAAACCACTTGAATGGACAGACAAATGTGGACTAGGTGTTAATCCCCACAAAACTGAACTTGTCCTCTTTACAAGAAAATATAAAATTCCGAATATAGACCCCTAAAAACTATTGGAAACAAATGGGGCTTGTCACATATATCACCCACTGGCTATACACCGCGGTCATCAGACGGATACTCACTTATGGGGTGGCAGTATGGTGGACTGCTTTAGATAAAATAACTTATCGCGATAAGCTAAGCAAAGTACAGAGATCGACTTGCATGTGTATCAGCGGAGCTCTCCGTTCGACACCTTCCGCTGCGTTAGACGTAATGCTTAACATCACACCCCTCGATATATACACTAAAGAAGTGGCTATTCGTCTCAGAGCCATTTCTCAATGGTCCAATAACCCTATTGGCCACACTATCATTCTGAACAAATTCGAATCAGTCCCTGAACACTCCGACTACACCATCCCTCAGCCGGTTTTTGGCAAAAAATGTCAAGTAACAATTCCAACAAGATCCACTTGGGAAGATAATGAATTCTTGACAGCTGAAGCAATTCACTTCTACACGGATGGCTCAAAAACCGAAAAGGGGGTAGGTGGCGGCGTGTACTCAGGACGACTAAACATTAGTATCTCCTTCCGTCTCCCTGATCATTGTAGCGTGTTCCAAGCGGAAATCCTGGCGATAAAAGAAGTTTTATCTAGGCTCAAAGAAAACGTAATATCTACTTTGAATATCCATATCTTCTCAGATAGCCAACCTGCCCTTAAATCATTTAGATCTCTTTCTACAAACTCCGTAACTGCCCGAAACTGTCGATCGTCTCTAATGGAGATGGCAGAACAGTTCAACATTCACCTTTTCTGGGTGCCGGGACATAGAGATATTCTAGGAAACTGTAAAGCCGATTAACTCGCCAGGATAGGAACCAGTACACCAATATCACCTAACAAGATGAATATTGGAATACCGATCGCTACATGTATACTTATGCTTAAGCAAGATTCCATGATGATGACAAACAGCAGATGGACAGGTATCACTACTTGTCTGGCGACAAAACAGATCTGGCCAACACTGGATCCGAAGCGATCGAAATGTTTGTTATCTCTGAGTAGATTCCATATTAGCTCCACAATTGGTGTCATTACTGGACACTGCCTCATAGGTAAACACGCCAATAGACTCGGTGTTTTTTCAAATGATTTCTGCAGAAGCTGCATGGACGAGGAGGAGGAAGAAACTATCCCACACCTTCTTTGGTCATGTCCTGCTCTTTCTCAAAGACGCAAAACACACTTAGGAAATTTTTTCTTTAATGATCCCAGTGACTTAAATAAAATCAACATTCACAGTCTCCATCGCTATATTAAATGCTCCAACTGGTTTAATTAACAAGGATTACCTCGCATTCTTTATGTGGTATCACAATGGGCCTATTTTGGCCTAAGTGTGTCAGCAGTTTTCCTGACAGCCACCTTAACCAAACTTACTTATTTTGTGGGAATTTTGTTCAAAATATCAAGGAAATCATCTTCGATAAAAAAAAAAATAAATGAATGAATGGATAAAAAAAATTAAAAGACGATATTATACGTATATTACAATGAAAAACAAAAATTTTACTTTGAACCGTATTCCATACACCAGGGCCGTTCCGACTCAAACCCAGTGCCAACATGTTTCAGTATAGGTTGTGTACGAATTACCAGCAAAAAAGGCGATTTAACTAGTTGAAATGTCGGTTTATATCGACTTTTTTGCATGTAAGAATACCTATTGTGGTTACTAGTTCATAAAATTTTTAGCTTCGAACTTAAACAAAAAGTCAGCAGCCTAAAAAAAAAGTCGAGAAAAGGATCGACTTTTATCGAATTTTCGATATTTCTTCCCAATATTTAGTACATAGAAAAAGAGTTGATATAAATTGATTTTTATTTTTAGTTCGATATTTTTTCTATCGTTAACTTCATTCTAACGCCACGTAACTTAAAATACATCGCTCTGCTTGGAATGTTTGAATGAAATCAACAAAAACTCTAATCATACATTCTTGTCTGACTTTTAAACACGAATTTAACAGTTACTATTAATTTTGTATTATGTTCAAAATACATTTTCTTTTGATCGTATCGATCGTATATTCGATTTTGACAATCCAACGCAGTTAAGCGTGCTTTTAAACATTATTCCCTAAACTATGGATTGATCACAATATCGGTCAATCAAAGTCAATTTGTTCGTGAAATGATCGTCGTTTTTTTGACGCAGAAAGCGTCATGACAAATAATATGTAACCGTCCTGTTTGTTGAAAATTTGTTTTCATCAACGCCAGTCAATTTACCTGCTAAGGCTTTTGACGTTTACAAACATGCTCTCTGCCTTTTCAATAATCATCAACTCGATTTTTGTACTGCTCAGTTGCACCGTAGATGATGTATTCAAATTCGTGACTTTAGCGAACTTGACTATTGAACACAATACTAACGCTAAGAAGACTTTTGCAGTTTGCGTTAACGAATATTCCGCAAACACATTTCATGGCACCATTCATGGAACGTGGCGAGCCATTCGCTGTAAGGCATGGCCCCCTTCATAGGAAGGCACCCGGGGCATTTGCTCTAGTGCCCCACCCTTAGACACAGCCCTGTCATACACCCTAAAACAATTTTTGATTGAGGTCTGATCTGCGGCCAATATTTCACATGTTCATTTTCAGGCTTCAATAAAAACAAAATGTGGAAGCTAAGAATTTTTGTCTCTAATAAAAGAGTGGTTCTAACTACCACAATTTTTGATTGATAAATGAGAAAATTATCCCCTTATTATTATCCCCTTATCTGATTAAAAAAAAATTAATGCAAACTGTCGCTTAAAACTGTCTTAAAACGTAAGATATTTAGAAATATATTAAAAAATATTAATATTAAGTAAAATATTAAGATTAACATCTCCAAAACCTACATATTTTTTAGCGTGCACAAAAAATCCATACGAAATATTTTTGGTACACAACCTCCAGATCATATTAAAATTCGGGAGTGGATCAAAATTTTGTTTTCAAAACTCAGCTCTACAAAATTTGTGTTTTACATAGAAAATAATAAGGGAATTCATGCAACGTCGTAAGTTTACAAATTGTGTAAAAAGTTTGCATGAACGACCTTTGTTATACATTTGATTAAATGCTAGGTAATTCAATCAGAGTAAGAGTAACAATGACGTTTGGATAAATTTAACCACTTTGGTTAATTTTACGAACAAAATCCCTTCATAACTTTAACAAAATTGCGTCAATCATTTTCCATACAAAATTTGACAGTTCATTAACCAAAAGATAAATTTAACAAATTTGTAAACTTATCTACGGTTTTACGAAGTTTTATGAATATCCTTAATATAAAAATGTTTAAGCTTTGTCGGCAAATAATAATACAGTAGACGCTAGATTTAGTAAATCTAAAAAAATTAGCTATATTGAACACACAAAATTATATACAAAAACATATTTTTTTTTTACAAAAATGTCCCGAAAGAATTTAAGATTACTTAAGGACACTTAACAATTGTTTCTTTTTTTTTAAACCTCATTGAAAGCTTGCGAAAAAGTAAACAGTCTCGAAACAGTGAACAGGCTGGTTTTATTACCTCACTATATCCATAATACAATCAATTACAACTCCTACAAATTTATCCGAATCCAACACAACTGCAGCACCATCCATCAAAACTATTAGCACTTTGAATAAAACGGCAAACATAAGCAATACCCCCGCACCTGTCCAAAACAATCACTCACAATCTTCCTCCATCTCAAACGCAACTCACTCTAAACAGAGTCTTATGACTAATTCAAAATACTCAACCTCCAACATAAATTCTCAATCATACCAAAATCACTCAATCCACACTCCCACACCAATGTTAACAGACACTTCAAAAAATTATTACGAAAGTATTGAAGATGCCGACATCTAAAAATAACTTTTGTGTCCCTAATACAGACTCTGCCGTTCGAGGGTTGGAGCATCCAAATTGCACGGGTAATTTGGATGATCCAACTCTTAACGTTCTTCAATGGAACATTAATGGATATTATAATAATTACCAAGAAATCGAGCTTCTAATTAACGAACTCAAACCACAAATTATCTCACTTCAAGAAACCCACATTCTCTGCAAAGCGACTCTTATAGCACCAAAGCAATACCAAGCTTACTTCCACAATTTTGATGATAATACTACCGCGAAACAGGGCACGGGCTTACTTATTCATAAATCCATCCCGCATAAGGTGATTGGAATTAGTTCAAATATATCTGCTTTAGCAGTTGAAATTCAACTGCAAATCAAACTAACTGTTGTTTCAATTTATATACACCCAAATCAAGCCTTTTCAACTAACGACTTAGATAATATATTGAGCTCAGTAAATAAACCAGTCCTCTTAACAGGAGATTTCAACTCGTGGAGCCCTCTTTGGGGATCTGCTACGGTTAATACTAGAGGTAAAATAGTCGAGAACTTCTTATCGAACACAGATTTATCTCTTTTGAATGATGGGAGCCCCACTCATTTCTCTACACACAATACATTTACCCACGTCGATCTTTCTTTTATTTCCCCCCAACTTTTTCCCCAATGTTCATGGAAAATAAATACTTTTCTGCACGGAAGTGACCACTTCCCAATCCTTACAACTATACATCTTTGTCCACAGTGGAAATATACCAAACCTATCCCAAAATTCAAAACCGAACGTGCTGACTGGTGCTTATTTCAACGCAAATCAACTGAACTCCTTAACTCTCATAATCAATCTTTAAATATAAATCAAGAAGCAGCAACTATAAAGAAATGTATAATCTCTGCTGCAAACGTATCGATTCCGCAATCTAAAAACATCCCTCACAAAAAGTTCGTCCCTTGGTGGAATTCCGAACTCAACACATTACGAACTAATAAACAAAACCTTTGGAAGATTTTTAAAAAATATCCTAACGACATAAACCTTATAAATTTCAAGAAAGCAAATGCTCTGTTTCGCAGAAAGGTCAAAATCTCTAAACTTGAAAGCTTCCAAAATTTTACAGAGAAAATCAACCCCAATGCTAGCAGCAAAAAAATATGGTCAGACATAAAAACCCTCACTGGCAATTATTGTCCACACACCATTAAAGTATTAACCATCCCATCGGAACCTTTGACCGATGCAAACATAATTTCTGAATATTTTGCTAAATGCTGGTCAACATATTCCAGCGATCTAAGTTTTTCCCCCTCTTTCCGCGACTCCAAACTGACAGCAATGAATAGCAACTATATTATATCAAGTCTCAGTACGTCTACCAAAGCTATTGAACTTCCTATAAATACTTTAGAGTTCGAATGCTGTCTTAGTTCGGTCAAAGGTAAGACTCCAGGTTTAGACCGTATCTCATATCCCATGCTCAGTAACGCTCCATCAACAGTAAAACAACGTTTAATATTCCTTTACAATAATATTTTGAACAAGGGTGTGATGCCACAAGCATGGAAAACTGCTACCTTAGTCCCCATTCCAAAATCTAAGCAAAATCCTACCAACACAAATAGTTATCGACCTATTTCCCTCATATCCTGCACCAGTAAATTATTAGAAAAAATTGTATCGAAGAGACTACTTTGGTATATCGAGAGAAATAATTTCATAGATCTCAACCAAGTTGCCTTTAAACATGGCCGGAGCACAATTGACTCCTTACTCCATATTGACGAGTTTGTCTCCACAGCCCTATCATGTAAAAATCACGTCTCAATTTTATCTCTAGATTTCGAAAAAGCTTTCGACCGCATTGGCTTCCACGTAGTACTTAACAAATTGCAAAAATGGAAAATTGGACCAAAAATTTACAATTTTGTAAAATCTTTCCTAACTAATAGAAAATTCAGAGCGAAGGTAAATAACGTTTATTCAGACATCTACAACCTGGATAATGGTATTCCGCAAGGATCACCTCTGTCAGTGGTTATTTTCATTATTGTTTATAATGATATAAGTGAAATTATTATGCAATTCAAAAGCGTTAATCACACTTTATACGCTGATGTCTACTTATTATCAAAATTCAACGATAATTCTCGTACACAAACCACTTTTAATGACATTCTCGAGCGCATCAACACTTGGTGCACCCAATCGGGTGCTTCAATTTCTCTAAACAAAAGCAAACATTTGCACATTTGTAGAAAATTATCATGTTGTTGTCCAGTTACAGGTTTAAATAATGTTTTAATTCCTAATGTAAATAAGTTAAGCATACTTGGTACTATATTCGATAGTAAATTTACTTTTAAGGAACACTGTTTAGCTTTAAAAACAAAACTAGCTACCAGTCTTAACATTGTAAAATATCTAGCTTCCAAAAATAGTTTCATCCATACTAACACCTTGGTTAACGTAACAAAATCGATTATTTTAGCTAAAATAGATTACGCCCTAGTTATATATATAGAAAGTGTGCAAAATCAAACCTTCGACTACTCTATTCGTCCTACCATGCAGCCATAAGAACCAGCCTTAAAGCATTTAGAACCAGCCCAATAAAAAATATTCTCGCAGAAGGAGGCTTTTCATCAATCGAAGAGAGGAGAGATATTCTTACTTCAAGGCTTGTTGCCAAAATCTACGATTCATTCAGTTCCCCAATTCACTCTGACGTTCTCAAAATTCTTGGCCGATCCAAAATTCCTAAAACACCATCCGCCCTCTATTCCGCTTTAACGTTTGCTAAACAAATAGGTCTTGGCCCATTCAAGATTAAAAAAGTTGAAATTGAGAAACATCCCCCATGGTTACTTTCACAAGATTCAGTCAACACAGAACTCTCCAGATATAAAAAAGACTCAACGCCTAGTAAAAAATATCTTCAACTTTTTCATCAGATGATAAGCAACGACGTCGAAAACCATTACGTCATACTTTTCACTGATGGATCTAAGAGCGAAGAAGGCACGGGTTTCGCAATTGTTGAATCAACCACTCATGTCGTTTCTACAGAAAAACTACCGTCATATTTTTCAATCTTTTCTGCCGAAGCGTTGGCAATTTTAAAAGCTACAGAAATCGCTGTGAAATCCAAAAAGAATACGGTTATTTGTACGGACAGCCTTTCAACTCTAACCGCAATCCAAAACGTTAATAACCGATCCACCACCATCAGCAAAATAAGAGACAACGTTATAAAACTAGGAACTCGTTTAAAACTTTTCTGGATACCAGGTCATATCGGAGTTAAAGGAAATGAATTTGCAGATCGACAAGCAAAAATAATCTCAAAAAACAAGAACCAAGTAACTTTACAATATCCACCAACGAAAAATGATATCTTAAAGTTAGCTACTCGTAACTCCTATTGGCAACAACAAAAAGAATTGGATTGGTCTCAATACCACCATCACTACTCTTCCCTCAACCAACATCGAAACCTTGCTATTTATCCAACAACTACATCTGCATCCATGAATAAATGCTTCATCAGACTGAGAATCGGACACACTCAACTTACCCACAGTTACCTACTCAACAAAGAACCACCTCCCATATGCCAATTTTGCCAATTAAATGTACAGCTTTCCATCAATCATTTAACTACTGACTGCACAAAAGTAAATGAAATTTGTAACAAATTATGTAATAAAAATTTTAAAAATCTTCTAATATTTCCACCCGAACAAAACATAAAAAATGTATTTAAACTATTAAAAGTATTGAATAATTGTATCTAACGTTAATATATTTGGTTCTTTCTCCGGGGGCGGTCAGAAGAGGTAGGATCTATTGGTCATGCCTCTTTTGGCCGCCCCCGTAGCTGGACATTGAAACTATATACATAGGTATTTTATTCTTTTATTTTAAAATCTTCAGCTAGAAGCCCTGGTAGCTATTAGCTTTAAGTATTATATTGTACATTAATGTTTAATATAATAAATAATAATAATAATAATAATAATAATATTTTAAGATGATTAAAAGGTAATTGAAAAAAGAAGAAAAATTACACCCTTTTTACAATTCCAAACTTCTCTTTATTTTGTCAAAATTATGTAAACGGAATTTGGAGAATATTGAGAAACAAAATTTCGAAAGAAAAGTTTGCAAAACGAATTTTGACCTTGCTAAAATTTCAACCCCAACTCTTTAAAATTAAAAAAAAAAATGGTTACATTTGTGGGACCAGCAGAAATTAAAAAAAAAGTACAAAAAGCAACAAAAATGGAAACCGTGAATCAGTCTTTTAATTAATAAATTTATAAGAACTGAATTGGGTTTTTGTTTTGGTATGACCCCCCCCTCCCCCAAGAAATGGAACTGTATACGCCGCTGCTAGAGGTGTTAATACCTCAATCATAGCAATTTTTCTATGCAAAAAAATATTTACAGCGCACAGAATATTATTATGTGAAGCTATTATGCATAATCAGCCCTATCATGAATTCCATCGAAATCGGAAATTTTCACGAATCCCGAAAAAAAACTGAAACCAAATCCATTCGTAATCGCAATTTTCATGAGATTTTTCACTACGATTTTTCTGTGATAGTCTTTTTTGAGATTCATTACAACTTTCCGATGTAACTAGAGATAAGGCCGAATGTAGGTCTTTATTTATATACAGTAAATAAAACATGCGTATTTACATATGTAGATACGTATGTATGTAGATACAATTCGTAGTTCAGAATATGCTAGATGCGCACAAATCTTAAAAGGAGCTGTCATCTTACAAAAAATCTATTTGTAGGTATTGTCAATTATTTAATTTTAAAAGAGCTTCAGACGCATATTGGTTCAAATCTGAAGTTTTAAATTAAATATGCGTGTACTATGGAATACTCGTAGCTTGAAAAAAATGTTTAATAAAAACAGAATTATCTTGAAAGACATCCTTTTTAAAAACCAGAGCAAAATAAATTGTAGCAATCAAGTTCAAAATCTTGTAAATGTTTAACCATTTATTATATCCAATCGTTGTGTATCGTTTCGATCCCTCTGATGTAAAAATGTATTTTTAATTTCTCCATTTAATTTCAATTTGACGTTGTTATCCATTGAGCAAGGGCTATAAATTTAAAATAAGGTAACAAAATAATATTTGAAATGAAATGAAAATGCCAAAAGAGTGTCAAAATTAGATTTATACCAGTTTTAGACGTAATAAATTCCTAGTCGTGCTATGCGAACTTAGGTCCGGCACTAGTGATGTGAAGAAATGCTCGGGTACTAAATGTTCGATAGTACCGGGTACAGGACCTAATACCTGGTCTAGTTAGGCAGGGTACTAGACTGGCTTAGTACTCATGTGAAGAAATTGGGCGTTAGTGAACTCTAGTTTCAGTTGTTTGACCTCTAAACAGCAATTTTTTGTGAACGCAACACGCCTTTGGAATACACTACCACGAGAAATAAGAAGTTTAGATAGAACAGTATCAGTATTAAATAGGTAAATATTTTGTATCCTTTAAAAATAATTTGTAAATTTGCCATTTTGTAATAATTTTTGTAGCTTTGGTAGGTGATTTATAAAGCTTTCACTAAATATAAGATATTATAATATCTTTCAATAATTCATTAATAAAATAAACTAAAACTAAAACTTAAATAAATTTTGTATACCTAAAGGTATTTTTATAATAACTTTTTTAGTGGATATAAATTCAATTTACTAATCATAATTTTCATTATAGCTTATTGAATACTCCTTTTCAAAGGGAACAATAACGTGCAAGGGTTTTTATTATTGCATATGTTTGTTTGGCCCATAAGCTGACCGAACCGAAAATGAATATTTTTGGTATTACTATGAAACTAAGCCGAATTTGACAGTTAAACAATTAAGACTTTTTGTTCAAAATTAAATTTTTCTATCGTAATGGATGGTTTAAAAATTTTTATAAACAAATTTAAGCAGGAAAAGTCCAAAAATCACCATAAAAAAGTCGAAAAATTCAATATTTGTAAAGTTTTTTCTAAATTGCACATAACTTTTCTCGGAGCAAATATTCGTGGGACTTAATATTACATATTAAAGAAGCCATATTAATTAAGAACTGTCAGATTAACAGCCATTCAAATTTTACTATTTCTAATAACTTTTGCCTGATAGCCTATTTTTGGGTACCATACCACATAACAAATTTAACATTCCTTGTCCCTAGTTCCAAAGTCCTACATAAATCGGATCAGCCGTTTAGTCTGTAGGTTTAGATAAATAATTAAAATTAGAAAGAAATTTAGAATTTTAGCTGTTCGAAAGTAACTAGGGGGGTCATTCCGTAATTTTCAAAATGATAATCGTCAAAACGATAATCGTTAACGTGATCGTCAATGATTTGCTTCACGTAACTCCATCACTATCGTCTCGTGTATCGTTATTTTAAAAATGCAATTTGAGAGCTTTTGGTATTCCCAAACTGTGGATAAAATGTTATATTGGCTGTAATAAATAACAATCTGAGTTGTTTTTGTGTCTTTGGTGCAACAAAGAAGAAGACAAAAGACATGATGTCAAATTACAGTGGTTACTCAGTCATTCAATTACAGTCGCCTACAAATTTTCAATCACAAAAAAAGTATAAAGTGAGCTTCAAAATCTATGCAAACGATACCTATTTAGCAATCGTCTCAACACTATCGTTTTGACGATAGCGTTTTGACGATTATCGTCTTACGTGAAGCAAATATTTTAATTCCAAAACGATATCGCCCAAACGATAGTAATTTTCAGTTTTACGGAATGCAGGACTATCGTCAAAGCGCTATCGTCGAGTGATAATCGTTTTACGGAATGAGTGTCCAGTTTTTTTGTTAAGCATTTAAAGTTTTAAAGTTAATATTTTGTCCAGTAACCGTTATTTTTATATCAGACTGACATTTATAAATTATTGTTGTAATCGAACCGTTGAAAACAGGAATACTCCCAAGCCGCTCATTCTTTAAAGCTGCAAAAAGAAAACTTGTTGAAGAGTGCGTTCTCTTACCAACTCACTTTTCTGAAATAGTCCAAAAGTTCACGATCGGGATTAAATCGCGTTATTATCAGAGTTTTGAGGAATTTGATAATTTATTTATATGTTTTGAGGTAAGTTTTGAAAAACGTATATTGACACTTGCCCGACACCTACAGAGGGACCTTATGTCAGCCAGACAACTTTAAAGGTGCCAAAAAATCGTGAAATTTACGTCATAGTATCAAAGCTGAATTTTGAAGATATTTTTCGGGCAACTGTTACAATATATTTGCCAAACTGCCAGACACCTACCGTGACACTTAAAAACCACAACTACTATTGAAAGATACTTTAGTTGCGTGAATAGCTTTACCAACAAACATTTGACATTTCTATACAAATTATCGAAAACACAACGACAATAGTAGTCTGGCAATACCGTTTTTATCGGGACAAAAGTTAAATCCACTTAATTAACTGGACGTAGCTATCTGTATATGGACATAGGTGTTGATGTATTTGACAAGTAAACTGCTTTGTTTTGTTGTCGTTTTTTTCAGACAGAATTTACTGGAGTTGCAAAAAAACACAACTAATATTATTTTAACAAAAACACAACTTTTGTATCTTTCTTTATAAAGATAGAGGGTGTTTTCTTCTTATTATAATTTAATGGTATGTTGTCTAGGAATGTAACTGGTTGTTGACGCTTGTGGCTGGTGGTACGTACGGCAGAGAGTTTCCCGGCCAATTGCTAACTGTAGTATCTTGCTTTCTCAGATGTGCTAAGGCATGCAATGTAGAATTTCTTCCTTTGGGTGGGCGTTCGCTTTCTTTTCGTTGTCACAACAAGAAAGTGGTCACAATCCATATTTGCACCTTGGAGAGTTCGCACGCCCTCCAATCTGTAGGGCCATGGGTTTGATGTGGCAATTCTTTCCTTGATACACATTCGCACTTATAAGTTTTTCTAGTCATGACATAAGGCCAAGACCAGTATCAGGAGGTTACCAACTTGGAGGTAAGCACTTGATGTATAGGAAAAAATACAAGTCGATGCCCCCAGTTCCTACAACATCCCGCACCATGAATGTATCTTTTAACGCCATATAAGAATAGGTATGTTCAATTTGTTAAAGTATTTGTCATAGGAAGATTTTACGAGGTTATAGTTCCTAATCTTCAAAATTTATAAAATAAATTTGTATGGAAATCTTCGAGATTAAAAAAAAAATTTGAGGTAAAGATTATTAGTTCTCAGATAAGTGTCATACTATGTTCCCACCAAACTGAAATCTGGGATTTCAGATGAAAATGTTTGAGATCTCGAATTGATGGGGCGGGATTTTATTAAAATTTTGTTGAAATCTAGAGTTTTATAGAAATTTTGTTGAAATTTCCATTAAGTTTTATTCTATCAACTTGCAATATCAAAAGTTTTCAACCGAAATCTCGTATTTTATTTTGGTGGGAACAATAGGATAGGTGAAAATGTAGAATCTTCATATCCTTTATCATGCCTAAAAATTTCATCTAAATCGGTTGACAGTTGATTTTAGACCGCTTCTCTATACAACAACTGTTTGGATTAAACGATTTCATATCTTGGATTTAAAACATTTTACATATGACATAATAGGTAAACATTTTTCGGATTAGCCATGTTATCAAAGTTTAAAGAGTGAACCTTGGTACTCATCCTGAACGTTTCGCATCATAGCATTTCTAGATCAGTTTTCCATGTGATCACCAAAGGCACCAAAGTGTGTGCGTTTATTAGCAACCGGGAGTTTAGAAAGTAATATTTTACATCTGAATAAGGGGCATTTTAAATCCATTGGATTTAAAGAGAAAAAAAAACCAATGGAAGCGAAAAAATTTAGAAGAAATGCAACTTTTGAACACAACATGAACGCTGTTCAAAGACATGGCCATGAGATTTGAGATTTTACGTGCGTGTGATTTTTTTTTATTTTCGTTGTATCTGGAGGTAAATATTACTGCAAAAGTTTTAATTTATTTAGATGACCTTTGTTCCCATAATTTGAGTTGAATATTGTTGCAAAAGATAGAAGTAGCAGTGAAAGAAAAATGAAACAACATGACATAATTTGCCTAGCAAGTAAAAATCTGCTGATTGTTGTTTGGATTCTGTATGCCCTGTGGAGTCATTTCACCAAATGTCAGTTTTACTTATACAAACAGTTTAAACCCTGTTTATTTATCTTGAATTTGATTTTTTTTATTTTATTCAAAGACTGTTTCATATTTTATGTTGATTTTATAACTTTGAATTTATTGTTTTTGAAGTTTGTATTTTTTATTTATCAACACCATAGAGCATAGACCGTAATACTCGTAGTTCGTGACTTATAAAATAAGAATGTTAGTTGAAAAACTGTTTTAAAATTGAAGTTTTGGGTTTCGAAAAACAAATAAATAATACTCTTCATTCTCACAAAAAAATTTTGTCCCGCAAAGCAATTTTTCAAATCTTGCATCACTACGTGGATTCACATTAACAACATCACGAAAGAAATGAATGAAAGTGAAATAATAAATTGCCTTGAAGCAAAATGCGATTTTGAAAGATAAGAAATTAAATGTGAAAACAGTATAGAAAAATAAGAATAGAAGATATAACTCCTTAACTGTAGTGGCGGAATTGGCTGTGACGTGAGTGGTTTTTGGAAAATTTGCTATTCCAAGAAAAAAATGAAAATGATTTAGGATGATAAAAACAGTTCTTTGAGATCTCATTGATAGTTTTACAAGAACATATAGTGGTGGTTTTGACATGTTTATGTTGAAATATGTATCTAAAAAATGTGATATGCCAGATAAATTTTGACTTCGGATTCGAATTCAGCATGCCAAAATCCATAAGCAAAGCATGGTTTGATTTAAAGGCGATTTTCGTTGCAAACCAGAGTTATTAGTCTTTGTTTTATGAAGCCCCAGGAGTTCAATTCTCGATCTATGAAACTGTAAAATTAGTACAGGTAAAATAGGATAAATAAAACAAAAAAATAAGTACTATCATGAAACTTAGTGAAAACGTTTTATACACCATGGGAATGAAGAATCAACAGTCTATAGAAATGTATCATATGGCAGGGTGGTGTGTTAAGGGGTAGAGGGGGAAGTTGTGGTGTATCAAACTGAAAAATTAACATTGTTACAACCTTAGCATGTGACACATGTAACTATGGCAGTTTTTAATGCTGAATCAAATGATACCGAAACCAAGGTAATACGCCCTCCGAGAAAAAAGTGTTAGCATGACTGCATTTTCAGTACAAAAGTTAAATATTACCAAAAACCAATTGAAAATAATGTTCCATTGATGAAACTTGGCATCAATGGTTCGTTTGTCGTAAAAAAACAATAATCAGAACAATAAAAAAAAAAAAATCTGTGGTAAATAGGTGTTTTATTTTGGAAGTTCGGTTATAGTGGGATTATTACCATAAAACCTATAAAAAAAAACACCATGAAACATGATAGAAATGTCTTCTGAACTATTAAAATGAAGGATCAAAAGAGTCTAAAAAAATATACCTATACTGAAAGGGTGTTTTTTATGGAAAGTATACTTTTTTCAAAAACCAATATTGTTTCCAAAAACAAGTAACACCGCCTTTACTCAAATCCAGGAAAACACCGTCCCACCCTTGATATTTTTGTTAATTTTTTTACTGTTGACTGTGGTCGTAAATGAAACATTTTTACCACGTTTCCTGAGGCTACAATCCCTTTCTAAGAATTTCGAAAAATTAAACCACACTTTCCAATTGCTTCAAAATAACACCCTTCCATGAAAAATATTTTTATAGACTCTTTTGATACTTCATCCTGTTAGTTCATAAAGCATTTTTGTCAAGTTTCATGGTGGTGCCATTTTTTTTTTTTTTAATTGGTTTAAAAAAAGGAGTATGTTAAATACAACAACAATACTGAGTTATACCCAACTGTTGTGGAATTTAATGTGCTAGGGCTATCTATCACGCTGTGAAGTGATAAAAAAATATCATTTGAGTTTTCACAATAATTTTTAATTTTATCACTTAACAAACACACCTTGTGTTCACTATCAAATTTTTGTTATATTTTTGTTTGCAAGTCAAAATATTGTCTGAAAAAATTGCGACAAAACAAATCTATTTACATGTCAAATACAACAACAACATTGTCCATCTAGAGTTAACTATTTCTGGAAATTAAGTGGATTTCGCACTCCATATTGCAAGGCACTTTCCTTAAAGCTAAAACCGAAATAAAAATCATAGAAATAAATAATAATAAAATAATAAAAATCATAAAATAAATGAATCTAAAATAAAAGGGAACAAGTCTCACAATATACCAGCCCTGTTTTAATTCATATACTTCATTTTTGTCAGCTAAATTCATTTCATTTGACAGTTCAATCACTTTAGGATGTCAACGCTTTCTGAAGCCATGCGCTTCAGTGCGATGATAGTTCACTTTAGTTCATTTATATTCATTTGTGTTTATTTCATTCACGTCTCGATGTTGGCAACAATGACGGTCAATGCCTGTGGTGGCAGCCATATTACAAAATATCGAAGTAGAAGTTGATTTTTTTGCTCTCTCTGTGGGTCTCATATTTTATCTATGTGCTGGCTCTGCGTTTAATTTTTTTAATTTTCTAATGATCTTCGTGTTCTCCAAACATAAAATTCATAATTAAACAAGATTAAACTAAGAAAGATTGTCCTTTCGTTAAATTCCGGTTCGCTGTTCGTCAGAATTACGGGTAATTCAAGTGTTAATATTGTTAGTGAAAACATCGAAAGAAAAAATTTCTTCCCTCTGCTGCTGCTGTACTACACGAAAAAAGTTAAAACCGAAAGAAAGAATTCGTCGTGTAGATTGTAGAAAAGAGGAACAGAAAATTTTCTATTGAAAAAAGTGTTGCTAATTTCATTCCATATCTTAATTTGATTCAATAATTGGCCTATTATATGTTGTTTTATTTTATCTAAAAATGCTTTGTGACATAAAATCTTAATTGCACCTGAAGTTGAAAAAAATGATTTTTTCTCGATAAATAAAATGAAAGTGCTATTGCATTTGCGGTAGTGTGTGGTTTTTCCTTGTTGGAGTGTGTGTGTGCGGATGGTGCGCTGCTATTGCGATACTCGAAGTTCATTTTGTGCTCTACACCCTTTCTATGGATATAAAAAATCGAATAAGGATTTTTCTTGATTGATTGCTCAAAAAAATAATTTGTGGTTGAGTACGAATGCATGATAAAGTAAATTATTTTATGGATTAAATTAAGTTGGAACACTTTGCTCTTTTTAAATTAACTTTTAGTACTGTAGTGAGAACGAAAAAGAAGTATGACGTTTAAAGAAAAGTTTCGAATATCGCTTTTCTTGAAGGAGAACCCAATATAGAGTGAGATGCAGTGATATGTGCAGTGTCTAAAAGTGTATGGGGTCGTACTCCTCAGCTTCTATGTGGCGACAACTAATTTTGATTGAAAATCTAATACAATTTCTGGCTATCATTTTCGTTTGTTCAGCACATTGCTTTAATAATTTAATTTACTAATAATAATCTTTCTTTATTTATATTTTCCTTGATGCTTTTTTAAAGTACCTACATATCACAAACAATTTTGTGTATGTTATGTCCAAGTTAATTTCTTCTTTACCATGGAGGCAGCAGGTTCGAGAATCGAAGTGCGCGATGATTAGATGATATGAATAGAATATAGTTGTCCTTATTTTCATATTAGACAAAAAGCCATTTGCACTTTTTCTCATAAAATTAATTATTTCTTGCAAATGAATTGAATTTGTGTAGAAAAATTTGCATTTCGCCTTCCAACTACAGTGTCAGCCAATCAAAGGGCACTTGCAAAAATTAAATCGAAGTGAAAAATAAAAATCACTTGTTAATATATATAAGTTGTGAATGCATTAATGTTGTTCAAAGGGTACTTCGCAATCGTCAATGACGATGACGCCTGGCAATAGGGTGCACTCAATAAACTGATAGGAAAAAACCGACTTTGCTAATTAAAGTAGGTAGTTTTATATGATCATTAATTGTTGTGTCGTAGATTCTGAAAGCACTCATGCCAGATCGATAGAATGGCATTATTGTAGACGATAAATTGAGCTAAAGGAACATTCATCTTCTACGCATTACTTGGAATTTATATTTAGGTCAAACCATATATATTTTGTATACCTATTGTGTGCAAATACCCTTTTGGTTGGGGGCTTTGGCAAGAAATTTGCTGTTTATAGGTAGGTACTAACCTCAGATGAAAGAATTTAACTGAAACACAATCGATATAACCTATGTATGTCTAGTACTTATACAATTCAATTACAACTTTGAGGGCATAGGTACATCTGCATCTGCATAGTTATTAAATTACAAACTGTAATGAAAGACATCAGTTCCTGATTTTGCAAATCAAATTCAATAAAAAAATTGAAATGTCAACGTTATGTTTAAGAATCTGAGCTGCACAAAAAATATCAGAAAAGGAGAGGATTGTACTGCAAATAGGTACCTACAGTGTTGGCCAAAACTAAAGCACGCAATTATATCTGTTTGAACAAATATAAAGAAAATTACGAAAAACACGAATGATGATTTTATAGTTTATTTTTTTCTTTCTAATCAGAATAGGTAGGTTTTTTATCATAACTCATACCCACCTACCTTCTTTAAAAACCGACAAAATAACTCAGAGCTCATAAAAAACTAGGTGGACAAAACTAAAGCACATGTAACTTATTTAAGCAACAAATCGTTTGTAGCTATTTAGTCAAGTTTTCACCAACTTCAAATTAAACTGTTTTTTTTCATCTCATGCATGATCCTAAATAATAAGTGGTAGGTACCTACCTATTAAAAGAAAAAGTAGTGTCTGTTTGCACTATCTATAGGTTAATTAATAACGGTAATTTCGCAAATAAAAGCTCGTTTTTGTGCTTGGGTATATGTCGAAACGGTTCGTAGTGGCGATAGCTTCTAAAAAACATTTGTGAAGATAGCTAATCATTAGGGATATAATAAAGGATCGTTACTCACAGTTAAAGAGTATACAATCTGAACTGGGCTTATAAAATTCTGGTAGGAACATCTGGCGAAATACAGTTAATAATGCCTTGCTGTATTACCAACCAATAAAAAAAGAAAAAAATTCCTGATAAATCGACGTGTAAAACTGGAGTTTGCCAATGTGAACCTACTTTAAATTAACATTTCAATGAATCACCCAGCATGTCAATGATCATTAAAATACCGCTAAACTAGTAAAGAATTGGCAAAACGAAAACCATATTGCTGTTATGAAGTAGCCAAAATAATCTCCTGATCCAATATAGAATCTCTGGGAAATTTTAGACCGAAGAATTGATGGCACGAAATGCAATAATTTAGAACCCATTCTTCAACGTACTCAAATTGCCTGGAATATTATTATGTAGGTATGACCTAACCATACATAAAATTAACAACCTAATTGACTCATGGTTTGTCGATGAGGTGTAGTAATTGAAAAAAAGGTTTTATCTCTAATTAGCTAAAGAACATATTTTTGTAGTTTGTATGGTTATTCAATATGATTTATGATAAAATTAATTATTACCTTACATAATCTGAATAAAAAAAAATCAAAACCATCAAATTATCGTGATTTGGCTCAACTTTCCATTAGGGCAGCACGAATTTTGACTCTCGGATACTTTGAATCGGTAATTTGTTGTTCGAAGAAACAAATATCATAATTTTAATGTGAGGAAATTTCTATTAATATTTTTAATTTTTTTAAGTTTCATTTTTCATACAAAATGTAAGTTTGCCCAAAAAAACTGTTGACTTAGGCGCCTGGCAATTGAAAATACCCCTAAGCGGAGCGACGGAGTCGCGTAAGCGGGAAAGAGCCCGAAAAAGGGAATTTAAATTCTAAAAACCGCAAAGCGGGCTGGGCAAAGTACTTTTAGTCCTTAACCTTAACAAACAAAAATGTACCAAAAAATCACAATGTTTTTTTATCACATTTAGCTTGTTTCCTAACCGTAAAATTTTTTATTTATTGTATTGTGACTTATTTAGCTCACTGTTAACCTTACCTTACCTTACTTTACCTTTGTTTTTCCAAAGATAAATAATTTCAAGCTTTAGTTTTGGCAAACACTGTATTTAATCGAATTACATTAAATTGATATAGCAAAATTCCAAAGCATACAAAAATACTGCACACAAAGACTTTATATGATCAGATGGAAGCTACGGAAACCAAAGAGTCCGCGACAGTTCACTGCTTAGAGTATACCCCACAGAAGGTGATGAATGGTGCGGAATTATGAACCAATTTACGTTTGTTTTTGGGGCACCTCGTTAAAAAGTTGCCCTTGTTTTTTTCCCAAAACAATGCCAAAAACAAGGATTAACTTAGGAAAGCTTTTAATAGTAAGTTGGTCGTATGTCGAATTGATAGGAATCCGGAAAGGCATATTATATGTATATATGTAATTTAGTGCCACTTTTTTTTACCATATGGTTTTGCTGTTTATACAAAAAGTTATTTTGCGTAACAATTTGAACCATAATACGGTTTGTGTTCCAACAAAAAATTTGAAATCATATGATACCTACAAGCTTACAGTTAATTACATACTTTATTATTATGTTGTTATACTCTGTCCGACTCCATTATTTAAATTGTTCTGAGTTATGCTCACTTTCTAGTTGTCCTCGCCAAAAAGGGCAAACAACACTCAAAGCAAGGTATGTTTAGGTGTTAAACCATCTGAATCAGCTGGTTGAGTCGTAAAGTCTAATTCCTGAGTTTTTGTTTTAATAAATATTTTGCGTTTTCGCCTTCTAGACAAATCTCATCATTTGCCAATTTCTGGTGTCGAAGTGCAGTAAGGCAAATCGTTTGCCAATTCGAAAAATTCAACTGGATTGCGCTAACGATTTTGTTTGTGTCTATTACTGGTCACTTTATCGATAGTATCGAAGCTTCCAGCACAGATACTATAAATTTAAAGAAAATGTTTGTTCCGAATAGGATCAAAAGTTTAAAATCGAAAGACAACACAGGGTCTCATTTAACCTTAAAGGGGGATTAAAGTCAGAGAAGTTAGTTTCCGTAGTTCTTAAGCCATATTCACTTAAACAAGCTATTCAAAACTGCCAAAGGTAGTACCAATTTTGCATCATTTGTTAAAACTATTTAAATGCATATCACTTGGTCAACTGTTCCAACGCTCGATAAAAAAAAAAAACAAATTCAATACAATTTGCTCCTAGACCAAAAGTGATATGACTATTCCAATACTTGGGAGCGTAAACAATAGAAGAATTCCACTGTAATACTCGCATTCTTAGAATGTACATAAGCTCACCATCGATCCCATTTTTGAGTGTACTATTAAGTAATTCAAAGTTTCTTTTTTAGTAATTCTCAAGAACACTTTAAATACTATTTACTGACATCAAATGCATGCCACCCTTTAGATTTGTTGCGACTTTCTTATAGTGATCTTAAGTCAAAACCTATTCATTGAACCTAAGTCAAAACTTCATGTTCTTAGCACCTGCAAAGAAATGTTTTCTGTGTTGGATTGATTTATTTAGTGTGGACTTGATTTATTTAGTGTGGAGTTCCAGCTTGAACATACATATATTTTGTGAACTTCATTTTATCATCATTATAAATCTTAGATTAGACTATGCATTTGAAACTATGTACACATACATAATAAGTATAATAAAATTGATTAATTAACTTTCTATAACAAATATTTTTGCGTGCTTGTCCATGAAGGATTGCTCTGTATTGTACATTCTCTTAGTAAGTTGTAAAATGTAGAATGTTTAGGATCCAATTTTGACCAAATCTACCATCCACCTAAAGATCGTTCTGCCCCACTAGCAACAATAATGAACTTTGAAGTTCTTATCCATTATCTAGAATAGTGTGTTATTTCGTACTACTAAAGAGCTAATCACATTGCAAATTAAAGTGTTCTAGGTATATTCTGAAACACAAAACTCATAAACTACGATTAACTGACCGTTATTTTGCGTTGTGAATCAATGATTTCAATTATTGTACTAAAAATTGAATCTTTATTGATCCCATAACACTATAATTTATTCATATCGTCTACTAATTCATCGTTTTCAATTTGAATAATTTATTTCACGCACAAAAGTAATAATACCTTTTGAATGGAATCTTAATACATATTTGTGATGTGGACTTAATGATAACTTTATTTCTTTATTAAATTTGATAATAATACTGTTAATACTTTTAAGTTATTCACTGAAAATGTTAATAAAACATTTTTTTTTTCAATGGTATTTGTTTTCATTTTTGAAAACCACAAAAATATTATTTACCTATTTGTGTACCTCACTCCTATCCCGTTAAATGGTAATTGGATGATCGATATAAAATAGGTAATTCTTTTCCAAACAAAAGGCAAAACAATGATTTGATTTTTATAACAACAATAATTGGATATTGTGTAAGCTGTAAGGTGTTTATATCCTGCCCCATGTTCAAAAACTTGCAAATGATTGAAACTCGATTGCCCTCAAGATGTTAAGATCATCATCATCATCATAATCATTACATACATACATACCTATGCAAACAAAAGTTTTTGTCTTTAATAATCTCATCAACTCAAAAAATATTAGTATTTCTCTAGCTAAATGCTCCAACAGTATTTCCATACGTTCAGGCTCCCAAACAAAAGTTATTAGAACAAATTATTTTTTTTTTAATGTGCTTTTGCTTGCGTTTCCTTACAACCATTTAATTGGTTACTACATTTACCTCTAGTTTCTACGAAATGATGCACATAATTTGCAATCTTGCAAAATCACACTTCTATCACGTCTAAAACAACTAGGTATACATTAAGTAATAAGAGATCTACACAATATGTACGCACATACATAATGTACTCGGTATTTAGATTACATTTCCTATATAGACGTTAAAACCACCAGATATTTTCTCGAACATGAATATTCGACCAGGCAAAATGATCTAATCTTTTTGAAAACCGCAAGCAAAAAGTATGTATCTAACAACAATTTGTATTATCTTTTTGAAGTGGTTTTTTGGATTTCATTTCGAAGATTTCTACATACCACTAGAACTAACTGAAAATGACTATAAATATTCCAATAAGTCCTGTCCTGAATCGTGGTAACAAAATTAAATTTTTTTTTTGACGAAAAATTGAATTTTAAGAAAAAAAAAAATCAAAGAACAATTTTTTTTCTTTTAAAATTTGTTCACAGTTTTCCCGTAACAATTTATCTGTACCCCTGGTTCTTTAATTTCTAGGCTTGAACTGCAAATACAAGTGCGTGTGATTCAATGGTGAATTATTTTAACTTCCGATTACATTTAGGACCAGTTTTGGATCTATGCAAATTAACATTAGGTATAGACCAAGAGCCGACAGCAAATTTTGGGAGTGGACGTATATATAGCCAAAATCTGGGTATGAGGGTTTACAGGTGTATGTATCGTGATATGAAACCTCAAAATCCGGCAGGTTTCTTTTTCAGCCTTTGGGAGGGGTGGGAGGTTAAAATCCGGTTGGTTTCCTATCTAGGTACATGTCATAAGCACTTCAATTCACTTTTAAAAATAGGAAATTATGGTACATTACATACAACAAATATTTAGCTTGCAGTTTTGAGCAATTGTTGTCATAGGTCAAACTCTATATAGTTGGCCCCTAATCGTTAGATGTTCTGTTTAACCCCTGCTGTCGTAATATGTCTTTAAATAATTTATGTCAAAAAATAATTTGTCGTGCCTTTGTTTCTATAAAAAAAATTCCTTGAATTTGACAAAAAGCCCCAATATCGATTTTTTTAATAAATCCAGTACTACCATATGAAAACTTTTTACTCTAAGACTTTTTTGGTATGGAATTTGTTTAAAATAATATTGTAATATGCCTTTAAATAAGTTGTGTGAAAAATAATTTATGGCGCCTATTGTTCTATAAACAATTCTTTGAATTTGACACAGAGATCTTTGTCAAATTCAAGACATTTCTTATTAATTTTTTTTCTTTTATGATATATTTACGACAAATTTATGACATATTCACACATAGGATGATGTCTCCAGTAGTCAGCCCTTTAACTTTATTTTGGTGTTAAACCAATGTAAAGGTTACTAAATTGTTATCGTATTTAGTTAATTTGTTATTATAAATAAGTTATTGACAAAAATTGAGCTGTAAGTGCGATTTTTGTGAGGCCAGCACCTTAACTCCAGAAGTCGGCCACCTAAGGTCTTCAGTAATCAGCCGACTATAGGGACACACTTTTGTATACGTGTCTCACGTAGTCAGCCCCCATAATTTCAATTTGTAAGCAGGCGGTTGATTACTGAAAATAGGGATTTTAAACAAATAATTTTTACAGAAATCAAGAGAGAATATAAGGTCAATTCAATGTTCATACTCGGGTAAATAAAAAAGTGTTTTTTTGTAAAAACGTCACATTCAAAAATTTTGTAAACTTGAAGCATAATTCAAAACCATCAGCCGCATTTAACCAGAATTTTGCACACATATAGAAGAATAGTAAGGCTTTTAAAAGATATTTTTTTTTTTTCGAAAGTTAGACAAGACTTTTACTATTTATGCTGTTTTTAATAAAGAGGTGGCTGACTACTAGAGAAAGCTGACCTAACAAGGCATCACCCTACTTTGTTTTCTGTTTTAAGTTTATTTTAACCTATTTTAAAGGGTGGTAGTACTAACTTGACTGTCAAAGTAGTATTACCAGGAGCTAATTTTTAAAAAACAAGCGCGACAAATTTTTACTATCACGACAAATTAAGCACAATTAATCCAATTATTGGATTCTAAAAATTTTGAAGTGGTAATGCTAGCTTGACGGACATACCAAATTGGACAACTTTTTTTTTCGTCTCTTGATCCAAAAGGTTTTATAGTTGGCAAGCGCGTAGCGAGTTTTGATAGTAAACCTTGCTATCCCCTTGTATGTATCTATGCAAAACTCTCAAGTGTCCCGTTGATAGCTAGAATGTTTTTCCATATCTTGCATATAGGAACATATTTTAAAATTATAAATTGTCTAAACCTGCAAGCAACTTGAAATATAACAGCATATTATATATTTTATACCTATCACTAAGAAAAGCAAAAGTATTTATCCTGTAGGTATTCAATCTTTTGGCACTAAGTAATGAACATTCATGGGCTTCTTATTTTTTTCCCAACAATACTAAAATTAAAAATGCGCGTACTGTTGGTCGAGCCAAATTTGCCATTTAAATATTTTAACCGGTTGAAAATGAAAATGAAACAATAACCTAGTTATCATGTAATACCTGAACTTACTACATAACAAGTTAACACTTACTAGCTATTCGTTTTCTTATTAATCACTTCAACTTATAAAATCAATAAATCCTTAGGTGATCTATAAAACAAAAAGAGTCTGTCTCTAGTCTAGAGTTTATGAAATCGAACAGATACTCGCGATCATATTGTGTTTGTTTGCTAGTCATGTAGTCGCCGCCGACGCTGTATTTTACAACAAGAATGAGGTTAATGAACAATAATTCTGAATATATAAACAAATTAGCCAACTTTTTATGGCAGCACTTCTATGCTACATTCCCTTGTGCGAGTTTATTTATCATTTGCATCACGTTCCATTCTTAAGAGTATACGAAATATGTACCTACATAATTAAAAGATATCTTAAAAGCTCACAACTGTAGCGTGGAATAGGTATAACCTTAAAGTGTAAAGAACACTTAGTTCCAAATAAAATTATCCTATTGCATATATTCAAAATATTGCTTTGCTACTCAAAAAGTGGTTTCCCTTAAAAGTGAGAACTACAAAAACAACGACAGTATTTCTATATTGCTATAGCAATTCTTGTGTCTAGTAGATGGTATAAACTGTGGCACTCTAAGGAAGGGAGGGCACATTCCGATATATTAAATAACTTTACTGCAGCGTAGTGCGCATCCTCGTTATTTCGACTCTCTAAAATATGCTATTTAGAATTTCCCAGAGAGCAAAAGTTCAATTCGTTTCATGGTACTGCATCAACCGAAACCATGATGATAATGACGACAAAATGTATATCCGACTGTCATCGAGCGGTATCGATGAAAATATAAAAAAAAAATATTCTAAATGTTTTTTTTTTTCATCTCGAGTGTGCTAAATTAATAAATAACCCACTTGATAAAAATGTCCCATAAAATGTGCGTTAACTCAAGGATTCGAAAAGAAAATTCAAGAAATTCAGGTCGTCAACCCCCCTTGCTCGCGTAGTGTACAGTCAAAAGTGTTCTTCGTCCGCAGCTGGAAAATCAGCTATTTAATGAATAATTCTTCTGCAAGTGATTTATGTTATTTCTACAATTTAATTTAATTTGATAATAGTTCCAAATAAGTCATTCGACTCCAGTTATGAGAAAAGTTCGCGTCGTCTTGGTAGTTGTCACTTTGAACAAAATATGAAAGAAACCGAATATTGAATCAATCCCACCGAAATCGATGAAATTGGAAACATCGAAATCAGACTGTGTAGATTCAAAAATGTATTTACGATAAAGTAGCTGCATAAATTCATAATTCTTCCTTGAAAAATCAAAAAAGTCGACGAATATCCTGCAAAAAAATCGTGTTCATATGAATTTTCCGGCTGCTGCGCACAACTTAAAATCGTTAGTGTTGGCACAGTGCTGATAAACGTTAGTTTTTTTCCTGAGTCATTTTCTTTGTCGGTCTCTTATTATAAAGTGAAATGCCTGTTAAGGATCCGCAGGAAAAATGTCAGCAAATTGAGGTTTCATAAGGAAATTGAGAGAACCATTTTGCCCATTAAAAAAAATAAATAAAATATCGCACAGGAAAGCGGCAGCGAGAGAAACTTTCACATTTCGGTTAGTAAATTCTCAGCCCCACCCCAGTTCGAATAGGGTTGCCAAGTTTTTTTTTTTGTATTTGTGTGCCAATTGTTTTTTTTTGTTCGCTTTCAGATTCTCACAGAGGGAAATCATTTCCATAGCACATATCTTTAGTCAGTTAAAACGTATTTAAATAGCTGTTGACCCAATTAAAACATAATTTGTGTGCTTTTGTTTTCATTTCATTACTTTAGCTATAATGTGTCCTTGGATGTGTTCATGATGCAGTTCATTGCAGTATTTTTAAAAAAGATTCACCTTTCAAATTATTGTCTATAGCGCGCACTTTCTTTTTTTCTTTGGAACGATAAGTTATTACTTCACACCGATCCACGTGTATGTTTTTTTTTTGTTATTTTGTCGCATTGCTTTTTTGTTTTTAACTTAATTTTTAAGGATACACTAACACAAGAAGATACATACTCTACTCGTATTTGTGTATGTGTTATGAATATAGGAATCAAGTGGTTTATACAATGGAAATACTTGAGAACAACTGTAACTTTTGAATCGATTGACCTAAAGAGTCTAATGTGGGTTTAAGATGAATTTAAAATAAGAGAATATGTATTAAATTTTTTGTTTTTGGCTTTGCTTTTCTGTGGTTTTTGCTATAAATAATTGTGTAGGTTTGTTTTGTTGACAAAATGTGTGTTTTTTTATATTTCTGGAGTCATTGTATTAGAATTTATAATTCTTTAATAACTTGTGCACTAGTTACATTTTTAATTTGAATTCAAAAACAAAGAGAGAACAACTGCGAAGAGATCTCGTCACTTCGACGTCTCGTTTCCTCGTCGCATTGTGAACCAGGCTTCAAAAAAATGTTATAACGTCCAAAAACGGTGCACATGGGCGGCACTCCATGTACACTTATGAATTTCTATTAAGAATCGATGAGATTCTTCTCTGAAAGTGACAGACAATTAAATATTGTGTCCTTCATATATTGCATTTTGCGGATATAATCAAAAACTCGTGGTTGTTCCCGTTTGAGTGAATGGTGTTAATGGGAGTGCGTCCCACCTAACCAAATTTTTTTCTGGCAACTTTAAGATTTAACCTGGTATAAATTACAACAAAAGTAACAACTAAAAGTTCATAATAAGTAACTGATAGGTGGGAAGCAATCTACGTAAAAGGGTGGTTATTCTATTCTACCTTGAGTTTAATGTAGCCCTACCGTAAGCTTACCATCATGTTTGAACATTATATTCAATCGCTTATCTTACTTTGTCTCCGAACTCACAACTTTGTAATAGGACCTTAATGAAATTTTGAAATTTCATATTTTCGAGACTTTCCTCTTGACTGATTTTTGCTCTTGTTGAATATGAACTAAAAAAAAAACGAAACAGCCCAACACTATTTTATTTTAAATTCTCTCTTTGCTTACTTATGTACATACAAAACCACTTGCATCGCAAATAATATTGCAAAAATAATACTCGTATGTACATAACAAAAAAAAACAGTTTTGTATTAATTATTTTTTGAATTATTTTTTTATTTTTGCATTCGAAATTATAATAATTATTGTATTACATTGAGAAATTATTTCTCATTTATCAGAGGTAAACGTTATCACTTGTTTTTTGAATCAGACAGAAAAGTACAAATAAAGTTTAGCTACAACCATTTTGGCTTGAGTGCATTATTATATCACGCCACTTCCTTATGGGCTGGGAGTTTGTTTTGTATACGTTAAACTAATAGTCAAGGAGATAATGTTTCGTTTTGTGATGTTATGATGTTGACTTGTTGAATGTGCACCGTGTGGGTACATCCCACACGGTGCATATCTGGTGTCTAATTGTCTTCCTATCACCGAGATAGAACAATCCTGTGATAGAAAGCAGGGTTCGGAAAAGATCACTCTCAAATCATAAAATACGGATCTTTATCACTCTTTATCGATCTTCAGAGAACCATACAAAATATCTAAGAAGGTTTTTCTTATAATACAAATTCTATATACTACTGAAATAAATCAGCCAAGTAGAAGACTTAGCATTAAGAATTGGACTTATTTAATTATTGATTCAAAGTAGCTTTTTTTGGCCTTTAGTCCTACAAATTGGTGTTTCGTCCGGCTTACTCACTTGGACTCATCAGCAATATGAAATCCACTTGAGCGTTGCATTAGAGCTCACACAAAAAATTGATGAAATCTTAAAACTCTGGAAGAAAAAGAGCATCGAAAATTTAAACGAAAGATAAAACCGTTATCAATGTGAGAAAATTAAAAAAAAATAATTGAAATCACAAACATCCCACGTGGAAAAACAATCTTGTTTTTAACGGGGCGCTAACATGGGCCTTGCAGGAGTAACACTCGAATTTGTTTCGGGCCTCATCCGTTATGTGACTTTTTGACAGTCAAAAAAAAAGTAAATAAAAAATTGTCTTGATTGGGATTCCATCCTACGTTGTTCTGATTACCAGTCCAATACGCTAAATACTGACTGAGCTATTTCGCAACACAGTTGTGTGATGTTGAAAATGCAAAAGTATATAGGTACTTTAATTTTTCTTACTATATTTATGATGGGTATAAAATACTTTTTTTATATGAGGTATTTGTGATGAGATAAATGGACTTATCCAAAAAGTTTTTTCTAGGTATGTCCTCACTAGCATTTGACAAGTTTTCCTTGTCTTGATCGCCCTGAAGCCCTTTCAGGACTTTAACTAAACTTGACAAAAACTTGACATTTTCCAGGTGGGATTTTGAACTAGTTTGAGTTTGAGATCGGAAAAATAAAATTCAGGTAGAATATGGTTTTGTCACAATTAGGATCTGAAAAGATCCGTAAGTTGAATTATTCCCTATCAAGTTGTGAAGTGACTTCATTGTTTCAATTATTTTTTGTTGAAATTGGCGAAATAAATTTCAGTAAGATAATTCGTCGGCTTAGAGTGTAAAGCAGCTAACTCCTATTTTGCATTTTTTACAAACAAAGTGTTCGCATTACTTGAATAAAACCAAAATTACAATATTTTTCAACACTCGTTATTGCCAAATCCATCAAAATTGAAAAGATTTGATAGATTTTGTATTTTTTAGCAATTTTTGAAGTGGTCTATAATGGTAAAAAAATGTGGAGTTAGCTGCTTTACACTGTAAGCCGACGAAATATTTGTCTTATGAAAAAATTGTAAAATTCATTATCATTGATAAATTCGAGGTCGAACCATATTTTACGGATCGCACCAAATTTCATTCGGTCGTGATTACGAGTTTTATTTTAAAAGATCCGAAAAATAAGATTTCCTTTTGAATTTTTCGAGACATAACGAATCATATTTTATCGTTCTCCGAACCTTGATAGAAAGTGTGTGAACAGAACATCTATCTCTAATATTCACCAACTTCAATTTCCAACTATCCCTTCGAAAGGTTTATAGGTAGCGTTTTTACTTATTTTGTATCCTTCGCTATACCACCCTTTTCGGTGATCAAGCTACCTCGACATCAATAGACGTCAGTTTCGAGAAATTAGGTTTAATTTTGCACTTTATCCACAAGTAAAATTTTGTGTTATAAATTTAATTTGTTTAAGAATTTCTTTTTAAATAATAATGACAACGTATGGTTTAAAGATAAAAAAATCACTATTTGCAGTCTATTTCTGTTTTGATTGTTCGCTCATCTGAGGTGTGTAGTCAAACAAAATTTGGTCTGCACCGAAGCAAATTTTTTTGACAATTTCTTCCTACCGAATTCTATCTTGTTTTTTTTTTTTAAATATATTTTATATTGTATTTGTATCGAATACAAAAAAAAAACAAGCTGCTATCATCTGCGGAGCTTCAAAAGCACCGAGTTTATATCCTTAGAACCACGAAAATAAAAAAATCTTGGATGACGTATTTTGTATGGGATTTCTAATCCTTGCCCTAAATTACGGAAACACCTACTTGAGTGTAATTTGTGGAGCTAGATCTATGCTTTAGTAAAATTTTAAACCCAGCTTCTAAAGCAAAAGTTTTAGGGATATTATCAAATAATATCTACTGTGGCTGCGGTGGCAACTCTGCTTCAGGACCATGTTTTCCTCTTTGTTATCTTCTTTGTTTTCAAGTACATATGTTGAATAACTCTCTTCATCGTCCGACGCAAGCCGTTCTCGATCTATAAACTGATATGGAAATAGTTTCGGAGTTCATCACTAGTAAGCAGAAAATGTCCCCTCCTCCAAATCACAATCTGTGTATGGTAACTTCTAAAAAGTTACCTTAAGTTATGAACAAACTATCATCGCACAAAACCTCAACCCCTGAGTTTGATACTTAAGGTGGGTTTGTGGTGGGTATTTATGGCCCATAAATATAATAAGTTGACAACCCTCTCCCCAAAATCTGACAGTGCTACCAGCGTTGCAACGATTTTTGAAAGTTAACTTAAAACATGTGTTATTAGTGTATAAAAACTCAAGTCATCAGGCTGAAATAGAAGGTTGGTTTCAATCACCCCTCATCACTTTTTAAAGGGGAGGGTATAACATTCATAGCTATAGTCAAGTATACACTATTAATGAGAAAATGCCACAAACGTATTAACACACCTCCCCGCCCCCTACGCACATGGAAAAGATCAGAAGATAAGCGAATGATATTTTCCTATGTTTGTAAGTGTGATGAATTCAACGAGATCTCTCGCCTGTGGTGTTCAAGTCACCGCTCTTCTCCAAAACTTACACTGTTGCAATTATTCTTAAAAGTTACCTAAGGACTTGGACTATTGTTAAACAAAGCCTTAATCCGTCAGGTTGAAATAGACGGTTTCTCTTCCACTACACTCTGACAGTGCTGCCACTTCTTAAAATATACTTTAGTACATGATCTTTTAGTATACTAAAGCTTAACGCGTCAGGTCAAAATGGCAAGTTGGTTTCCCAACAGACCCACTTAAAAGAACACACATCTAATTTACATTAACTTGTGACGATTAGATAACTTATTTAAAAAAATAGGCGTGTTAGTGGGCGGATTTATCTAATTATGGTTTATGATATTCTCTATCATTCCTGAAATTATCATCTAAATTGATTGCTTCAGATTTTATAGATTTAAGACCTCCGCCGGTGCCGTTGTATGGAACATCTTGAACCACTGTGTCCTATTTATAAAAGTTGCTTATATTATAGGCACATTTAACGGAAATGGAAAGTAGGGTGCATTTTCTAACCATTACGACCAGATAAAGCTTATCCGACAAGTAGTTTTGTAAATGTTTGGACTAAAGCTATCGGTTGGCATTCTCTCTTTGCGTGAAGTAGTTTAATATTAAAAAAGAAAAACAAATAAAAGTTTGCCATCGGTCACATAAATAAAATGTCTCTAACGTAAAAAAGGAGTCCTCCAGTAGTAGGTACCTATATTTTTTCATGTTAATATTTTTTAAAACTTAATTTGCAGCTCGATGTAAGTTTACCATAATTTATATAAAACTCTATTTGTCGTTTGGAAGTTTGGCGTGCAGCCCATAAGAAGCAATGCTGTCTTTCGAAACTCGCTTATTAATTTAGTTTGACTTATCAAAAATTCATTCTGTATTCATACCAATTTATGCGAAACAAAACACGAGTTAAAGAAGAAGAATGAATATATAACGCATTATGTTTACCTTGGAGAGTTGTATGTGCTAGCACAGAAGAATGGGTTTATAAAATGCAATGCGGAAATAATTTTGCATAAAAAAGTAGAAAACATAATAGACAATGTACCAGTTATGGACGGTTTCATTTCAGTAACGCACTTTTGCTTTACAATGGTGACCATGTTTATCATTCCATGTACCTAACTAAAAGAATATAAATATGTTACTTTAAAATGTTTCTTTCACCAGGGGAGTATTGGCTTATTTTAACTACCGAGGTACACACAAATTAAGTACAATGCATTGTTATCATTTCGGAATACTTCCAAAAAATTAGGCGGACAGATTTTTCGAATGTAAATTCAAATTAAAAAAAAAAAACCTAAACAATGTAGATATGTAAGTTCATCAGTTACATCGAGAGATGTGGAGGAATTCAAAAGGAAATACCAATGCACATTAGTTTTGATGTTCTGAATATCAAATGCAAGAAAAAAATAGAGGCAGGCACAGCAGTCTACATACGTGTTGTTCGACTTAAGAAGCAATCTGTACTTTGCAGTACTTCCGAAATTGGCCTAGTAATCTGGTGAGCATTCCCAAAGGTACAAGTATTACGGTGGAATTGTTTAAGTTTAGGAAATAACCAAGAAATAAGACAAGATTTTTAGAACCAATAACCGTTTTTCTGCCCACCTTAACACGTGTAGGCATTGAAATAAATCGATGTAAAAATTTTACGTTAAATTTTACACATGTTCGAAACGTGCTAAGGTAGACACACAAACGATTATTGGTTCAACCTCAAAAACTTTCTTACATGGTCCCTCAAACCACTCCATTCCACGAAATGTTTGGTCCCCCTCCCCTTGTATGTATATTTTTTGACAAGAACCAAAAATATAGTTTTATTGCAATTGCTTACAACCTACCAATTGCAATTAGAGCAATTTTTGAAGAAAAAAATTTGCCTGGCAGCTACTTGTTCTAGATGAGTTAAAACAAAAATTCAAAGCCCTCATCAAGAGGATCACATAAAAACGCTCTACTAGTTCAAGTTCGATGAACAGAGGGTGCACAGACGCACAGATGTACAGATACCGGCGGCGTGACGCAGGTCATGACGAAACCCACTCAATATTCTTATACATCTAAAGTCTACTCTCTATAAGTCGAACTGCCTCTAATAGCCTTTTCACACCGAACCCAAAATGTGACTTTCAAGAAAAACCTAATCGAAACCGCAATACAGTTTTTGTAACTTCAGGTTTGCGTAAAATATGTAGGTACAAGTTTTATTTAAAACTCATGGAAAACTTGTTGGAATTCTGAGATGAGCAAAACAAACAAATCTTTAAAAAAGTTCCACCCCTTTCAAAAGATATTGAAAACAGCTGACGAAATTTTGCCATATCAAATATAATATTCGAATCTAAAAATTATTTAATTTATTTAAAATCGATAATATTTTGTGTGACAAGTCAAATTGTTTTTATAGATCCTATTTAAATAAATAATCGGTGCTGAACCTACTTGTAGGCAAAACAGGCAATTGCCTAGGGCAGCACTTTGACAAGGCGTCAAATTCGAAACAATTCAAAAGAATTACTTTCTATGCCAAATCCTATTTAAGGTGAGTTAATCAAAATTATAGAACATTTTAACTTGTTTGGAAAATCAAGATAAACTTCGACAATACCTTCAGATTAACAGTTGTTCTCAGGAATCTCGTTCGATGAGCTTGGCGCTTTGCACAGTATCAATTTCTCAACCTTATTTTGTATGTGAGTGATACGAAATCCCGCAAACCAAAATCTAGAATAGGTAACGAAATCTCGCAAATTAATAATCTTTTAATAATCTTGCTTTTCATAATTTCGCAATTACAAAATCTCACTTTAAAAAATCTCGCATTTACAACACGCATCAAATATTTCGCAAATATCAGCCGAAATCTTGCAATTTAAAATCTCGTATAGATATAAAAATCTCGCAAAACAAAATTTCAAAAAATTCAAATCGCTCTCAGTCTCGCATTGAAAAATAAAGACATGCTCGTTTTCATTGTTTCCCAAAACGCGCGAAATTTGAGTTTGTGAGATTTGTATAAAAAAAAAAAAAAAAAAATAGTTAGTAACAATGTAAGTAGTTAAATTTTGCAACATTTTAATTTGCGAGATTTTAGCTTGCGGAATGTTGTAATTGCGATATTGTTAAAAGTGGTATATTGTTATTGCGAGATTATGAAAATCGAGACTTTGTGATTGCGAAATTGGTTTCCTCTTTTAAACTTTTTGTCGGTGCAAACTCTCTTTAACTATAAAAAATGTTGCTGTCCCGTAAAAATTTGACTCAAAGGGAGTCTAAGGTATTGAATTTAAATTTTATTTTCACACGAAACCAATACTTGCCCAATTGAGTCTATAGAGCAAGTAAAAATTCCTTTTGCAATAACCACCTCATTAAGTACTCTGCTTAATTCAAACACAGAAAATATTCTGGGATCATGTATAAATTTGAATTAAAAAATCAACGTATGGTCACCGTAACTATAATTTTGCTGTATATATAATGTAGGTAAGGTAGAAACATTATGTACGTTATGTATGTACCTATACATTGCTAGTGTACTGAATTATTAGGTATAATAGTGTGCAGGTGTGTTCGAAAAATACACATGGTCTGTTCCTCATGTCTCTGTGTCAAAGTAGATACTTTGCGCTCTCTTGGCAAATTATCTTTCTCTCTTTCCGAATAAACCATCAATATTCGTTCTCTGTCATTCGCATCATGAAGCTTTTTGGCAGAAAAGTAGGTAGGTAGGTAAATTCTCATGCGTTTAAATATAGTTTTTTTTTTTTGTTCTTACATTTTCATCCTGTCGTTTTGGGGTTTATTGCTATAATTGGGTCAAGTATTGGGGTTGACGACTGTGTTGTAGTCATGGTTTTTTGATAAAATAGTGTTGTCATTTGTGCTGATTTATATATTCAGTTTATTTTAGTTTTAGTTGTCGTCTAGGCAATACAATGTAGTTCCCTATTTACTATTTATTGAATATTGGAAATACATATGTACATGTATTCATTTTTGAAAATGTATACGAGTATTAAGATTTTTGTAATTGAAACGAGCAAATAGTTTAGCTCGATATTCTTAAAAGATAAAAACGTTGGCATCGAACTAAGTATTTTGCAGTCATGGATCATGGTCAAGTTTGTAAATGGGATTGTTGTTGACCTGCAGATAATGTAGTGCACTGAATGTATGGCATATGAATTCAAATTGAGTACGAGTACTTGCTATATTTTTTTAAAACCTCTTTAAATAGTACCATAAGGAAAATCAAACTATAATGTTTTGTAGGTGGGCATACTATTAATGTATTGCATATAATAGGAGGTATTTAGAATATGGAGTTAAAAAGTGATGACCTTGTGAACTTTTTGAAATCATTCAAAGGTTCACCGCGGCTTCGCTGGATGTTATGCGCATTCTAGATATTCAATTTTCGATGACCCTGGCGAATCCAATTAGGTATATAAGGCTGAATTTGGGTTATGGCACGGGCTATGTTGACTTTGAGGACACCGTTAGTTTGTGGCTTGTTAATAAGAACCTGTGACTTAAGGAAACTCCATATGAAAACGTCAAATCGCACCTGGTTCATGTCGCCTTTACTTGAGATAATCTTTACTTTAAATCGCTGGTACAACCCTCCCATCAGATCCCAAGAATAATGTATACATAAAAAACAATCTCTATTTAGTATAAAAAGGTAGAAAAGAAAGAATGTTGTTGTTATTTTTTGGAATGCTTGCAGAAAGGCTACTGCTTCATAAGAATTGCTTACAAAATATTCAGTTACAGAATTAAAGCATAGGTTAAGCATACAAAAATATTGAACTCATTCATATTTAAATCAAACTCAAACATATACATGATTTGGCATGGAATCGATTTCTATCTAATTTAAATAGAATCGTAATAATTCATCGTTGGAACGATTTGAACATGCGTTTATTCAAATTTACTTTTCTTTTAACTTGAACTTAACTTCATTTGATGTTGTTTGAAATCATATCTAATCTATATGTTTGGTTCAATCATGTTTTCTGTTAAAAACAAATGATTTCAATGTTAGTTTTTCTATATATGTAGATACTAGATCCTTTAAGTTAAATACAAATGTTTTCTACTTGGAAACAATAACTTTATTGAAAAAAACTTTTGGTGAGGCGCCGAATATTCTCTTCCAAGCCATCAATCGTCTTGGGCTTTTCCGCGAAGACAAAAAAAAGTAACCCCACGACGTGAGATAATGCGCTCACCAAAAGTTTCGATCAATAAATTGATTATTTCGCGTAAGTCGAGCCAACCGAACCATTATATTGGTAATAAATTTACACGTTTTTTCCGCATCACTGCTTTTTTGCGATGTTGATGCGTGATACTGATACAATTGCATCAGCAGCAACGCATCAAGAATTTTCTTGATTTTAATTTGTTTGAAGTTTGCGCATCACTTGATGCAAGTTTGTTACGCAAAAAGTGATGCGGGTTTGATGCATTTATGAATGTTTGGCGGAAACGATTGTGCATGATCTCTGCAACGATGCGCTTGTGAATTAACACTTCATTATGAAATGGCAAACCAAACTGAGCATAAATCAAGTGACAGCTGACAAAAAGCCCAACTCCGAAAAAACTATTGCCAGATTGAAAACCACACGCCTAAAAAAACATCCTTTAATACCTAAGTAAAAGGTGTTTTTCTACGACTGCGTGCTGCTAATTCTGAAGTCGATTATTTATTTAGTTTTATTAGTCCTAGTACTTTGTTTTTTCTTGTCAGTATTTCGTAGTTGCTACCTAGAAAGTAGCATATCCTATTTCTGAAAATTTTCACAAAAACCAAACAAAATATAGGCTCTGGACTTTGGCACCTAATATGGGAAATTTGATATTTGAGAATGCCATCTCATTGGCCAGGAAGGTCAACTAGTCCTAGAAATTGGTCAGCCCTAGATAACTTCTAATAATGGTTTAAAGTTTCTCAAGGTCACTTAAGGTCACGCGTGATTTCTGGCACCTCATTTAAGGGAAATTTACAAAAAAAAGTATACATTGCAAAAAGATCTCTAGATTTTGATAAAAGGTCAGCTATTTTCTGACCAATTACTGACCAATTATTTTTGATCTTATGAAACAAAAATTGTTAAACTTTTCACTCACAAAACCTTTTTTATAGTGTTCGAACTACTCACATTTATTACAAATAAAATAACAAGACGGGAAATGCTTGACATTTTGGTATGTCTTTTCGGAACTTCTTATTGTGTATGTTTCAACTTATCCCAAAAGATAGGTAGGAACGACGACTGTGGTGAAACCAGAGTTATTTTGTAAAAAAAACATCTATTTATTTTCTGAAATGAATATAGTAACATATTTGCACCTAAATGAAATTAAATGAAATTAGCAACACATAAAATAAAATTAAAAATTTCCCCTGAAAATTCCTATTAATAACAATATAATTTAAAAATGTTTCTTTTTTTTCAGTCAGCCACGTTATCTTCCTGTATGGATCCCTATCAATAATGTGGAAAAATTCATAGTAAATTTTAAATCTATTTAGCATTCAAGTTTAATAAACATAATTGTTCAATCAAAATATCGAATTAATAAAACTAGGCGACAAAAATTTTAAACTACACATTCTTTCTAACGTCCATTTTCCGTATTTAAGATTCTCAGTACACAAAGCTTGTTAAACAACAAAAAGAAAAATATTTATTTTAGTTTTTTTTTTTTTTAATTTAAGTGGGTACACCATTTTTTTTTTTGTGATAGTTGAACGAAAGTTAAGATCTTAAATAAAACATTAAACAATGATTAATTAAGTATAAACCAATTTATTTTATTTTTATTTTATTTTGTGTAGACTGTGTAGTGTTAAAATTAAAATAAAAAAAGAAATAATTAAATAAAGCGCTTCCTCAGAGAGACTCGAAAGACAACTTCAGCTAAGATATACATAAGTGAAGAAGGTCCTGCGGACCATTTAAAGCACCCCTACTATAATTACGCTGCCCAAAGACAGGACATCAGTCTCGTTGTATTGCTCATCATTGTCGTCGACGTCATCGTGTAGCAGTGACACATTCACTGCAAAAAGGACTATTTAAAGATTTTGGTTTTTTTTAAACAACAAATACGGCATCGCACACGATTTCATCTACCAGTGGCAGTAGCAGTAGTAAAAAGAACGCCGAAGACGACGACGATATGAGTGGGCGTCCAAGGACAACCTCATTCGCTGAGGGCAATAAAAATCCACCCAACTTAGTTTTGGGTGGTATGAAAATAAGCAGTAAGTATATTTTTTGATGTATATGTTATGTATATATTGTAAATGTATATAAATATTTGATATGTAGTTACAATTTAAAAAAAAAATGTCTGCGGTCTTAGAAGTACAAGCTAATTAAAAGCCCACAGCCATGTTTGTTCTTTTTTAGGTCGAATATGATTATTCCATGATATTTTTCTTCATACGGTTAGTCTAAAAACGATTTTGTATATAACATGTAAGCAGTGCGGAGTTATAGAGGATAAGGTACTTGTATTTAGGAAACCCCCTAAAGATGATAAAGAAAGGAAGAGATTTTCATTCAATTTTATAATAGTCATTTATTTTGTCAAGAAAGATAATCTTAGCCGTGCAATCAGAAGGGAGCTGCCAACACTTTCTTGTATCGAAGAACTTCCCCGTAGAAACCTTACCACTAAGAAGCCAAAGAAGAATGCGCTTGGCTATCGTTTTTTTCCCTTACTTTATCAGCATTAAACTGTGTTTCTCAGATTTGAACTGTGTTGTTTGGAACTAAGAACATTTTCTGCGGTTTTTTTTTCCAGAATGAAATTTGGAAATAAGGCCTTAAATGTCTAACGTTGCTTACCTACGAGTATTAGATATGAAGTACTATTTGCCTGATTCGTAACTTTCCGAGCAAGCCATCCCCAAACATTTTCGATGTTCAGTTCAGGTTTGGCAAGTATGGTGGCCAATCCAATAATGAGACTTCTTGGAGCTTTACCACCATTGTGAATAGGTGCTGCAATTTCCATGGTAAGTCACCAAACAATCCTTCTCGAGTACACTACTAATGTAGGACAGTGCATTCTTAGGAGGAGCCAGGAACTGTAACTCAAAAATGCCATATTAACGTTATAGCTCCACAAACCATAGCACCGCCAAATTGTTTTTGCAAACGATCCAATTGTTGCTCCTCTTTCCGCAAATTATTGAAATAATAATTAAGTACATCAGGAGACCAGATTCCGATGAAAAGAAATTTTAGATTGAATTTTTTATCGGGAAAAGCAACATGGCCATGGTACGCAGACAAAGAATGACTTGCCAACTGCTGCTTGCTAAGAAGTCAATTGACTAGCAAAGCCCTCTCTCGAGCATTTTAATTGTCCCTTTATGAGATTTAAATTGTTATTCAACGCAAATGACAACACCTTAGAACTCTAAAGACGGCGAGTAGGAAAAGATGCAACAATGAAATTTTTAAACCCGTTAAGGCCAGGTAAAGAAATCCAGCCCCTTCTAAGCCACAACCCCTTTAAACGCCTTTAAAAATTCCACTTCATGGCACTTCCCAAAAAATCCCAATCCTACCACTCCCTAAAAATGCTGCTCCCTACCTCGCAAGACCCCTGCCACACCCTTAATATCTCAACCGCTTTCGCACCCGTCAAAATCCTTCCAATACCTCCGACCCCTGACCAATTTTCATAAAAGAATTTGTATGGTTGACCAATTTCTGAAGATAGCTGACCTTTTATGACCGTGAGATATGGTCATTCAAATAGCATACTTCTTTTTTTTTAATGACCCACATGAGGTGCCAAAAGTTTTATTTGTGACCTTGAAACGAATATTGAAAATTCAAAAAAAAAATTATGGCTGATCTATTACTCAAAATAGTTGACCTTTTATAGAGATTTTACGGATGGTAAACTTTGTTTGTAAATTTCCCATAAATGAGGTGCCAAAAATCGCGCGTGACCTTGAGAAACTTTAAGCCTTGATTACAAGTTATTTAGGGCTCACCAATTTCTAGGACTAGTTGGCCTTTTCTGACGAATTATTTAGATGGCATTTTCTCTTTTCAAATTTCCCATATATGAGGTGTCAAAGGTCCAGAGCCACATAAATGATCAAACAAAAATACATTTTAATAGAAGTGTTGGCCTGGGTTACAAAGTTCTAGTACTCTAATCATGCGCATTTTGAAAGGGCATTCATTACCGATATTTAAGAAGAGCATTTAAGTGTTGTTATTTTAATGAAATTCCAACAAACATTTAAGCTTCACATCCAAAGCATTTACTTGGTTTTTGAGTGTGTATCTGATTTGGAATAGTTTGTTGATTTCAGTGTTTGAAAAATTGTTTTCGTGAAGCTGTGTGGAGAGTTTTCGTTTACGAGCAATTTATTCCCGTGCAAAATGTACGGGAACTCTTGGTGAATAGTTGACAGTTCGATTACCAGTTATTTGAGGCATGGTTGTTTTAAACATCAAACGTTAAAAACACATTCGCAAGTCTGTACCAGTGAGAAATGTCAGAAAATCACTTAATCGAAGTATTTACTGGGGTTAAGGGTTAAAGTCATTATCAGGGTTTTCCAATACAGTTTGCACTTATGAACTAAAAGTCTTGTTTTTTTTTCTAAATTCTTAAAGGCTAAAAAGCGGAAGAAATTCTTGGATCAGATCACGAAAAATGAGCTGCAAATTCCGAAAAATGAATCTCAATTTATACCTTGGCTTGGGATTTCGTATTTTACGACTATTTGTTTGCAATTTGCGAAACTGAGCAAAATGAAGATATTAATACTACAAAATCGTTAATCAATACTCTTAAGTATCAATTATTATATCTAGAGAAAGCAAAGATTTCGAACAACAAATCGCAATTTGATCCAAATATTCCTCAATTGCACAATTTGTAAATTTGCACAAAAGATTGGTGATCACCACTTTTATTTCGTGATATTGCCACTTGAAAGATCAATCTTGCTCAACTCTTTATTGTGCAGGTATACGCATTTAATTTTATTTATTTGAAATAAATACTTTACGCTTGACTGTACTTGGATTTGAACTCGCAACCCTCCAGTTGCGAAGCGAGCATGCAACCATAATTGGCAATGTAGATTGTTGGTGTCACACATTAAGGATTCGATACATTCCATTGTGGTGCTTTATCTTATCGAGAAGTCGAAAGAAAGTCGTTATTGACAATATTTTTGTCAGTGATTTGCAACTATTCTCATGGAGTTGGAAATTACGAAAAAAATCGTAAATCAGTGATTGCAATATAAATTATAAAAAATATTTATCGCAAATCAATATTTTGAAATGCTGTTTGTGAAATTATTCTTTAGGAGAGTAAACTACGCCAAAAAAATTGTATTTTTCAATTCTTTCCGTGCGAGCGCTACATTGGCTCTCTCGTCTCGCATGCACAGTTTTGCTATAATAGTTTAGCATAATGAGAGCGCTCTTCACATGAGCGTTTGGCCATCGCAGATAATGAGAGTGCTCTTCACGTGAGCGTTTGGCTATCGCACAGCGTTTTAAAAGTTCTCACACCTGATGGCTCATGGACGAGCGTATCTGATAAATGCTCAATTAAAAAGGCACGCTCGCTAGCCGCTCATGAGCGTGTGCTCCCGAAATTTGTGAATTATGCACAATGAGCAAAAAGAACCAATTGACAAAAACAAAGACAGAATCGTATGGTAGGCGCGTAGGAGAGCCTTTTTTCCGAAAAGTTAAGAGATATTTTTTTGTTTTATTTAGAAAACTTTTCTTTCAGTAACTAATCGATGATATAACTTGATTTAGGTAGCAAATGAATGACTAAAATTTCTGGCTTGAACAAAAAGTAAAGCAGAATATAAATTGGAAATAGACACTCTTTCTATAGGAGTTTTTTTTCGAAAATTATATTTAAAAATATTTTTCAAAATGTATTGACAAGCCGGAAACACAATTACCACAGCAACAGTAAGGTATATTTAGAAAAATTAACAAAGAAAAAAGTAGGCGTGTCAGGAGGTGGGTTTGATAATACCTAAATATCAGTATCGAAAGCCAATGTTCAAAAGTTCTCTGGATAAATTTTAAGCTACCAATGGTTAGGCAGATAAGAAATACATGATTTCCAAGCTAAAAATATTCGGAAACGGTTTCAGTAAAAAAAACTACGCATACCAAATTTGAATTTTTCTATTTTCTTCCAATGAAACAAAAACAAAATGTACGATGGTTACATTTTTGGTTGAAAACTCCGGTATGGCTGAATATTTCGAGACTGGGAAGAGTACGTTTTATACGAGTAGATATATTCCAACTTCTTTTTTATTCATTCGAACGGTTTGAGTTATCGATCGATATTTATTTTTTTTTTTCATATTGTATCGAAAAGAAAACGTTTAATACAAACGGCTGTCAAATCAAAACTTACCTGAATGAATCAGTCTGACATTACTTGTGTGACATTGTTTGATAGATGGTGACTAAGTTGTTGTGCCAACTACCCTCAGCAACGTAATCTGTTTTTAAAAATAAGTAATTGATTCTACCCCGTACATTATTCCCCTGTACACTTTATTTTAAGCTTTAGATGAAATATTTCATAAATTTATTGCTCAGTTCAGGCTTAGGATATATTTTGGGATTCAGTATTTCTACCATCAATTCAATGTTCATGTTATTTATGAACTGTAGCATTCAAATAATTTAAATTTTTAATATTTTGTATTGAAGTAAAAGTAAACAAAACTGTAATTAGTAGAGAAACAATGACTAGTGAAAAATGACTAAAAGTGACTAAAAGTGTTGGTACAGCATAAATATACTCAAGTTATAATGGCTGCCACTGCATTCATAAGCCACACATTACGTATGTATATCATGCCTTTGTGTTTATTCATCTTTTAGGCCAGGTAGGAAGAATAAAGGCTATCAAAAAATATGACACAAGGAATACACAGGAAAAGTCTAGCAAAAAAAAAAACCTTCAACTTAGGTACTCTCTTGCTATTGCTAGTGCAGGCTCAGTGGAATGTGCGCTTCTGGCTCTGGGTGATTGTTCCTTTGAATTAGTCCTCTGTCTTTCTTCATTTGGTATTGAAAAAGAAAAAGCTGAGTTATGAAAACTTTGTCATCGTTTGGCCTTAGTGTTGTGTTAGCTATTTCTTTTTGAGTTTTGTGTTGAATGTATTTTTTTTTCTTTGCATTACATTTCTTTTTAATGATTGTTTTAGTTTGATATGGCCTGACGTATCGAGGAGGTTACTTTCATGCAGCTTTGTGTGAGGTAATCGACAAACAACAGCCGGGTTGCCAGTAGTATTGTGTTTGCGATTGCTTGACTAGCATGGCTGAAGCTATTTGTTTGTTTCCTTGGAGTAAATTTACCATTATGTAATACAAAAAAAAAAAAACACGATAACTATGTGTTTCTTCAATAGACGCGTCTGTGGGTGGTGTAAGTATGTATATGTATTTGTGCTAAAGAGAGATTCTTGAAAGAAACAATATTGAAGCCATTGTAATGATATTTGAGAGAACTTGACCCTGAAAGTGAAGTTTCCTTTTTGTTTATTTATGTTGTGAAACCTTTTCCTTGAAATTCGCTTGGAGAACCAAGAACCAAGTTATATAGCACAATCGACCGATAACTTTTTTTTTTAAGATAACTAGGGAATGTTTTTTTTTAAACATTGAATTTTAATAATAAATTGAAAAAGAATAGGCCGACATTAGCGCCTTACCATTAACGAAAGACTTATGTCGAACATTAGTTAACTTTAAGAAAAAGTAAAGTGTGGAGCTTAATCAGAATGTTACCAATGAAAAATGTTACCTTTTTACTAAAAAAAACCTGTAGACTTTTTTGAATTTACTACAATTTCTATCAAAAATGCTCGAAAAAACGCTCACTACAAACTATCCTTTTTAAAACAGTAGTATAATAGTATGTAATTTTCTTAAAGGGTTTGGACTATTTTATTTTTATTTTATGAATATAGATGATAAACATAACATATGTAAAAAAAAAAAAAACAGGTGTTTTAAATATACAGTTGTGGTATAAATAATAGAAGTACTCCTTATCAAAAATCGAAAAAAAAGATCATCTCTTAATTTAAAATAAATAAATAGCCATGTGATTTTCAAATTGGTGTTTTAAGCTTTTATGTAGGTATTCAAATAAAAATATTTTCAAATTTAATATTTTATCTGATATTTTCAAATTTATTGAAGAATTTTTAAATAAAGCGGTCAAAAGAAGTAGTCTTTTAAAAAGAAATAAAGTTAGAACAAATTTCTTATCATAAGTCGTAGTTAAGGGTTTCAACGTTAAACTGATATTTAGTTGCAAGTCCCTCGTTGGAAATAACAGCAGAACAGCGTTGCTTCGTGCTTATCTGGTTCTTACATCTTTCTACTCTTATCGAACTCTACGAGTGCTGTAAAGATTCCCAAAGGGCCTTATTGTTAATTGGATTGTAACTAGTAACATATTTCTTTGCATTGCAAAACAGTGTCTCAATGGAATTTAAGTCCGGAGGCTGTGCGGGCCACTCCGTTTTAATGCTGCCTTTAATTTCAGACGCCTGCGTAAAGGAATAGATTATGAAATGCCTGACGACACGTTATAACAACTTTGGTGGTATAAGCGGCTTCACCTCGCGATTGTCTGACTTTGGTAGTCAAATAATGGCATTTCTTACCAGTTTTAGTGAGCGTCCAACTATGCTTTGAACCTTCGCAAAAGTTTTACCTTCTGAGATCGATCTTCTAATTGGGGCAAGCTATCTCTGTGCAGTGTTTGCCTCTTCCCATTGCTAGCATATACATGACTAAATTTTCAATAAAAACATCTTTTATATTTAATATGTAGATAAACAAAAATCAACCTTTTACAAAATCAATTCAAATTATTTCCTGCCGGAACTGCGCTGTTTTTCGTTATTTCTCTTCCCGTCGATTTGGTATATCGTTATTTCAATTGGTTTTTTCAGACGTTACACTCGTTTTTAATTCCAATGGAATATGAAACGACTGCTTTTCCATTGAAGCATTCTTAAATAAACGATGCCATTTTATGAGAAACGTTTTTATTCTCCGATAAGTAATGCAATTAATGACTTTACGTATGTTAACGTTTGTAAGAGTGCCATGTATATCGGGAACAGTTTTGGCCACAAATTGTTTTCAAACTCAAAATTCTGAGAAAATACAAATATATAAGAACTTTTGGCTAATCAAGGAAACACGTCGCAAATTATTTTGGAAGAGATGTCATCTGTTTATGGGGACTCTTGCCCTGAAAGAACATGACCGATTGATGAGACTTCCTCAAACACTGTCGAAAAAGTCGATGAACTTGTTCTCGAAGATTCCCGCGTAAAAGATTAAACAACTTGCGGAAATGGTTGGAGTCCTACAATAATTTTAAACATTCTGAACGATCACCTTGGCATGTCTTAGGTCAACGCAATGCTTTCAGCAGGAGTGAGTGGATGCTCGCGTGAGTTTTTGGATGCCTGTATCGGGGGTACCTAGGGCTGAAATTATGAATTATGGGCCGAATTTTTACTGAAACTTGGGTTCATCGTTTTAAACACGAGTCAAAGCAGGAATTAATGCAAAATCTAAAACGCGGAGCACCAACTAAGATATTCAAGGTCGGTTGAAAAATCATGGCTACAATTTTCAATATTACCAATCAATATTACAATTATGTGTAATTGTAATTGAAAAAAGTTTAATTACTAATAACATGTAATTGAAGTGGAAGTTGAAAAAAATTACAAAAAGTAATCACTTTTTCCCAACTCTGCAATATACATAATAATACCCTTTTTATCTTCAACAAAAAAGGCTTTATTTCTAAAACTCTGAAATAGACTATCTCTTTTATGATAGTCTTGGAGCCTTTAGTTAATTTTACACAAAAGGAATTTATTTCAATAGTGATTTTTTGCAAGCAAAATAGTAACACATACTGTATGTTTTTGATAGAAATAGACAAGATGACAAAATATGTTTATAATGTGATTAACTTCAATATATGTATATCTAGACTTTCATCTTTCACCAGCGATTCATCAAAATTATTTTAGCTTTCGGATCACTTGGACTTTGATATGGACTTTGTTCCGACAAATAATCTTCTTCGACTATAAAAATGCCTTGTCCAAAGATTCCTAATGCAAATCACCTTCTGTTAGCTATCGCAGATCTCAAATCATCTCAGATACTAATATTTAGTTGTTGCTGCTATTTATTGCTACTTTGCTGATAGAAGAACGAATTTATTTAAATAAAAGCACGAAATCCCGATGATGCTTACATTTTCGTCTTAAAAGCTTATATATTATTGTTTTATTTCAGTTATTATTTATCCCCAAAAACTAGAAGCATGAAATTTTGCGCTTAAAGTAAATGCTTCTTATTCTGAAACAAAAATATACGTAAAGAAACGCTTTTAGATGAAACCAATACAATTTATTCAATGAATCTTCTAAGGGAATCTCGTTTTGTGTTATCACCTCTCTCCTAAATTTATATTTTAAACGATTCAACCTTTAAATAAATAGTTTTCTATTTTAAAAAGAATAGAAAAATATTATTTTTATTTCGTTCTTCATTTAATAAACTCAATTAATCTGAGATTTCTTTTTTTTTGTGCGGTGAAGATAATTGTCAGAAAATAAATGTCTTGTTTTTGAGACGAACACAGTGGAACATTTTCAATAGAATAATAATTCAATGTAAAAGCAAGCCTGGAACCAAAGCTAGATTGAAAAAAAAAATATTCTTATCATGTAGGTATATACTCGTAGAAAGTGCTAAAAATAGAGAGAACATGCAAGTAAGGAATATTTTTTCTTTTATGCGCAAACATACATAAGTCGTCTGAAAAAACTGGCTGCCACGTTTCTTTCCTAAACTTGGCTAAAACTTAATATTCTGTACAAAAGTCTTAAGTGCAATTTGTGTACCTAGATATCTATGTAGCACATTTCGAAAAATAACTAGTCCAGGAAATTTGTCAAGTAATAGAGCCATCGCTGACGTCCATAGCAATATTTCATGTAAAAAAATGAGGTCCAAAGTGTAAATCTTTTATTCCTAAGATCGTCCCGAAATGCACGAACCCGGATTTTCAGTCGCAGTCTTTGCTGCAGTGGCTGTATTTTCACCTGACCGTGCTGGGCAAACAGCAATTGGGGTTTTCACATTTTACCTTTTTTGAAAAGTAAGCATTTTTTGACTGAATCCACTATTCACTACTTCAACATACATCTACCTACCTATCTATAATAATGAGCTTAATGTTGAAATTAAGAGATATTTAAAATGAAACCTCTTGTTGGGAGACCCTGTATATAATTAAATAATTTGTTTATTGAAAATTAAATAAAAAAATGACTCGTTTGAATTTGTAAAACATTATTTCATATTTTATTTTTCAAAACTTAGTTTATCAACCGAAAATAAATCATACAATTATTTCAACCAAATAATCCACTGTTGAATCAATATAACAGTAACATTAACGCTTTGAAAAACAACTTTGCTTTTGCCGTAGGTTGGCAATTTTCCAAAATGTGCGAGATTATGATTGAAGTGTATTTTTGGCTATACCCATAACGTTAAAGAAGGCAATGGCTTTGATATGAACGATTTTATTCTCTGAACACACCTTTTTTTAGATTAGATAAATTCTCGCCATTTAAATTTATCTTGTGTGGGTAGGTAGCACAAGAAAATTGCATAGATGTCTATAAACGTACCTACTTATTTTCGAAAATGAAGAAAATATATAAAATTCTTTGCAGCATCAGCATTTCAATGAATCACCTCTCACAAAAATGTCGCTATCTTATTGTGTTCAGTTGACAGATTTGGGATTTTTGAGGACAATAAAAAAAACAATTGTCTGTCCAGATGTCATTAGACTTCCACGAGAAATAAAAAAGCGCCTTGCTAAGTTGTGGGAAGACATGCCGCAAAGTGACCTTCAAACTTCACTGTGAAGTTGGCAGGTCACTCAATTACACCCCTATTTGGCGAACTGCAAAATCGGGAATAGAAATGCAAAAAAAACTGCAAATTCCTGTTAAGGTCCCATTTGCGTGGGTGAAAGTTTCCCTGCTAACTTCACAGACGTTTTAATATCTAACCTTTTGGCCTCAATCCGTTTCCACATACATTATTATTAAATAGATCACATTCTCATTATTCTCCCAACAAGTTCACTGTCGCAGGAGGAGAGTTTTATCATATGTTTTGGTGCGTTTCTGTCTTATTTCAATCTTAAAATTTAACAGAACAAAATTAACAAGCGATTATCATCTTTTACAATGTGATTTGAGATAAACTGTCATAGAAACTATTGCAGTTTGTACAGAAAAGCAGAAAAGTACCTTTCTAATTAGGGCTGGCCACGATACCAGAAAAGTCCCGGTATCGGAAACCGAAACGATACCGAGACGATACCAGCTTCAAACGATACCGAGACGATACCAAACGATACCGTATTTCTTGCACCGAAATTCACCGATACTCTTGGTAGTACCGTTTGGTATCGGCAGAAAATATAAAGGGAATTCATGTAATTCCGTAAAACGGTAGATAAGTTTACCAATTGGTTAAGTTTATCTTTCAAATTTTCAAATTTCAAATTTTGTATTGAAAATGATGTACACAATTTGGTTAAATTTATCAAAGGATTTCGTTGCGTAAAATTAACCAAACTAGTTAAGTTTATCCAAACGTCATTGTGACTCTTACTCTGATTGAATTACCTAGCATTTAATCAAATGTATAAAAAGGTCGGTCATGCAAACTTTGCGTAAACTTGTCATTTTACACAATTTGTAAACTTAAGACGTTGCATGAATGCCCTTATAGTTTTTTGAATATTATTATTAACAAACAATTTTTGTAACTGGTTTCTCGGAAAGTCTCTAATGATTTAGATGACATTTTTAGAGCTTTTCTCTTTAGCAAGGAGAAGTTTCAGGCAATTATTTTAATAACAACTGCCCACTGCCACGCCCATTTGAACTAAGTACGCTTTCCCTGAAACCAACGATTTGTATGAAATCTTCAGACTTGGTTTTCTTAAGTGAGAAAGGGACTAGTGAAATCCATAAAATATTTGTGTGCATTGTTTTCCTGTGAATTTATGGGCCCGCGCCAAAATTTTCTGTTGAATTCTTTATCGGAACTTAACTAAGACATTGTGAAACAAGCCTTTAAAAATTTTTTAAGTCCACACAAAAAAACTTCAGTTAAAAAATAAATGTCTTTTCTAGTAATGATTTTTGTCTTTAATCTTAAAAATACCAAGCAAGTTCAACTACTACATCAAGAACATGTAACTAATTCCTGCATTTTATTCTGGTTTGCGACTCAGATCAGACCAAAACCAGACGAGACCATTACCGATACCGATACCGATACCGAAAGGAGACTTTTTTATACGAGACCAAACGAGACTAAATTATACGAAACCGAGACCAATATATTATATATTTTCGATTTTGACGATACTAACAAAAGTATCGTTTTGGTTTGGTATCGTGGCCAGTCCTATTTCTAATGAAACTTGTTTCGCCAATATTGGATCCTTTGGACATACTATTATACATTCAAGCCGATTGGCCTTATAGTCTATTCACACCGAACGGAAATCTCGATTTCAAGCAACAAGATTTCAAAATCTACTTGATCGTTCACACCACACTTAATATGACTTTTAAAAGAATAAAGAAACTCTTAAAAAAACCCTTGCAATCAGTCAAAGTTCCAGGAGACAATTCCACATATTTCACTTTTTCTTTAAATAAAACATAAGAAGGGCCATAACCTGAATACACTATACTCTTCACTGAGAAAAGTATTGAACTCATTCATATTTAAATCAAATCAAACGCTTGATTTGGCATGAAATCGATTTGTATTTAATTTAAAAAGAATCATATTAATCTATAGTTGAAACGATTTGAACATAATTTTGTTCAAATTTAGGTTAGGCAGAATGGCTGACAGTTGATCTTGTTAACGTCACACTTAGTTGTTCAAATTTGCTATGCTTTCTAATCAACATAAATTTATTTCTGTTTGATTTAACTAACTTCATTTGATTTTGAATATTTCTGTGTTTGGGTCGAATATGTTTTATGTTTAAAACTAATGCTTTCAATGTTGAATTTTTCATATAGTATATACTAGCTCCTTAAAGTTAAATACAATTTTTTTCTATTCGGAAAACGTTTCCTAAAATACAAGCAACATACATACATATCGTCGGTCGGTTCAAAATTAAAACTCACTTATTAACAAATTACCCTTTTGAAGGAAATCAGATTGAACATACTTTTTGACACTGAAAGGTCACTTTCCGAAAAAAATTTAATTAAGTTCCCGGGCATACCTTTCAATGTTTTATAAAACGAGGCAAATAAATGATACTTTTTAGATTAAAAATGCATTTTATTCTCATTTTCTTGAAAACCATTTTCCGCACTGAGTGGGTTTTACCTTTGGACCGACGATATAACGGTGGCACGTATTTTGAAACTATTTGAATATCTTTTCCGACCGATGGACAAGTGGGATTCATTTGCAAATGAGTTCAATTTAATTTGAATAGAGTTTGAATTTAACCTATCTGTTTCATCTCTTCCTCTTCTTAATATTTTAAGTCCATTTATATTTGAAACGAGCACGTGTATGTTAATTTAATGTTAAAAATTTTAAGCAAGTAAAACAAAAAAAATAGACCCAAGTAGACTTGAATTCATGTACAAAATTGCGTGTATCTTACAATTTAATAATACAGTATGAATTTACGTTGATTTAAACAGATTTTACCCAAAATAATAGTTGTGTTCCTTTACTTTTCATTTCTGTAATTTTAAGTCCAAACTTCTGTAAAAAAAATAATTCTTAAATGAATTTTGAACAGAACTTTGGACTAAAATTCGCAGAAATGCACAGAAAATCACAGAAATTTAAAGTAAAGGAACAGACCTAATATTTTTTTTGAATTCGAGTAGATAAGACGTAGATTTAAATCAAATTCTATTTGAACTAATTTAAACATATTCTTAGATGTTTTTTAAACTGTTGCTAAGCAAATCTGAAGTTCATCATATGGAAACTTCATCAGGTAAACTCTGTAATAACAGCTTAAACAACATCAATAAATATGCCTCATAGGAAAACACATGCTCCTATTTCAATAACTCTAGTTCAGTTTTCTCAGTGTAGGGATGTCGGTTTCTTTTTATATTCAAAATGGGTATAGTGGATCTTGTAAAGGATTCACAAAGAAGTAATTTTTGTTCTGGGATATTTTCCAAATTCTGAGACCCCGTGGTCGTTTTTAGGTAAAAAATTACTTTTATATTTTATTTTGGCGTTCTTTACTCATTTGTATTGACAATTGTTTCAACCAATTCCATTTAAAAGAAAATAATCGAAAACAGCTAGAAAATAAATAGATTTTTTGGGGAAACAGTTTTTTGTTCTATTTTCTTAGCAGCAGGCTAAAAAGGCAAACAAAAATTATTTAAAGTGACTGTGTCCACATCCCTTACAAGATCCACCACATTCATTTTGAATAAAAAAAAATCCGACACGTACTGTACTCATAAATATAAAATCTCTTTTTTCTATCTTCTCTCTTCTATGGACAGACTGTTATATGGAAGAGAAAAATTAATTAAATAAGTGTGATTGTGAATATGCCAACTAGGTTTTAAGAAGACTTGGTCGTAATCTACTATAAATAACGAAATCTTAAATTATATGGAAATCTTGTTGATTTTGATGGGGTTTTGGGCTTTTGGCTCGAAATCTAAATTTTGATTCGGTGGTGTGAAAAGGCTTTTAAGCATTTATTTAGGCTATTAGTCAGTCCAATCCCGTGACCACGAAGAATTTAATTTTTAAAAACGTCGGGAAAAAGAAATTACGAGTAATTAAGTTATGTTTTCTTAAGTAAGTAAGTAAGCGATAAGTTCCGAAAAACTTTATAAAATCTCAAGCTATTAAGCAGGGCCCACAATATGCTTACCAATATTTTTAGTTTACATTGTCGGTCAACATCCTAGTGTGTATGCATCAGTTTTGGCCGTCATAAATCTATATTTAAATATTTTTAATAATTTGTTTACGTTGTTTTTCACAAATAATCAAGATAAATGCACTAACCGACAAAATAATACGCTCAGCTATTGTGTTAATAAACCGCCCAGAAATAAGGATTTTTGTTCAGTTGAAAAACTTTTACGTTTGGGTCAGCAAAATTTGAACAATATTGTTGATCAGCATGCCCTTATAGCCTTTTTACACCGAATGAATATCTAGATTTCGAGCCAAAAGCCAAAAATCTCATCAAAATCAACGAGGTTTCCCATATATTTTAAGATTTCGTAATCTAATAGATTTCCACCAAATATTCTTAGAATCTAATTGGCTTATTCACAATCATACTTAATTACATTATAATTAATAACAGTTTGCCCATAGAAAAGAGAAGATAGAAAAAAGAGATTTTATATTTATTAGTACAGTGCAAACAGATTGTGCTCCTTTAAATGTTTTATTCAAAGAAAAGGGTAAATATGTGCAATTGTGTCCTGGGACTTTGACTGACTGCAAAGGATCTTTTTTTATTTTAAGAGTTCCTACGAGCACTTAATTTGTTTTGAAATGTCGGACAGAATCTAGATTATGTATGGTGTGAACGATTCAAGCAGATTTTGATATCCTATTGCTCAAAATCCAGATTTCGGATCGGTGTATAAAGGCTATTATCAACATTGTTGTTCAATGATGTTGACTCCCGCATATCAACATTATGTGGACAGGTTCAAAATTCTGCGGGTGTAAAAATTCTGTATTCAGAATTATGCTTTCAAAATTTAGTTTTTCATAATTTTTCGTTTAAAATCCTACTTTTTATTAGTTCCGCAATTCTGTTTTGCTGATGTTTCTATATACACACATCTGCGTGATAATTCCGCATTTACACGAGTGGCAATTTGCCATTATTTCTGTCATAAAATTGGCAACACAATGATTAGAATCAATGCTCTCATGACAAAAATTTATCCACGAAAGCAAATTAATGCCGAGTTCGTATTTTTATTGTGCATTTCCAATTATTTGCAAATAGTGGCACTGTAAATTTACACAACGTCATTTGATTTAAAAATTTTATACGAAAAAAATAATGGCAAATATTTTGTAAGCACTTACACGATTATGTCATTAAGAAGAGAAATTAGAAAAATAATGATAATGTATCACTTGTGTAAACGTGGAATAAGAAGCTGCTAAAGTGATTTTCTTCAAACTTATAACTGAAGACGTTGAGGTGATTTGCTAAGAAATTGACCTTTTCAGCACAAAAAAAAAATAACAATAGCTCCAATAAAGCCGCTACGAAAATTATAACCACTCTTTGGTATACATATAAATTTGTTCGTTATAAAATTGTCTACAAAAAATGACATTTCGTTCTTACATATTTTCTTTGCTTACATAAATAAAAATAAATGTTCCAATTACAATTTAAATTTGGACTCAGCAGGCTTGCGAAAGTTTGAAATTCGTAAGATAAGAAATTCTGCGTGCTACCCAGTCGTGCATTTTATTTTAACTACTTTTTATTCAAAATTTGAGTTTATAAATTTTTATTCAAAATCTGTTCATTGTGTCCGTGAACAAAATTTTATTTAAAAATTAAATATAAAACACAAAATAAAAAAACCTTTACACTAAACCTGAAATCACTGTATAATAAAGGGTATAATAAAAACAAAAGGGTTTGAAATCACAATAATTTGTAACTTTCCATTTTATTGTTCCTCAAAGTCTGAATGATAAAAAAAAATGTTTCATATTTCCCAGGGTCATGAGACTGGACTTAAAAGCTAAGCAATGTGTTTAGTCTCATCTCGTAATGGCTTCGGTCTCGTTTTGGTCTGCTCTGGTCTCGACTTCGTCTGGTCTTGGTCTCGTCTCAACCGCGCTTCTTTCTAGCCGTATTTTGTTTCTATTTTAAACGAACAACAGTTAAATGCAATGTGTACTTAGTTACACTAGATTGCTCTTGTAGTTGAAGTCACTTAGGAATTCCTTAGATTTAACACAAATCATATGTATATATGTAGGTATAAAGCCAATTATATGATTTGTTCGCTTAAGGTACTAAAAATAAAGTTAAAATATTCATAAACGCAAATAAAGCACGCAAAAAATAAATCACCAAACTAGCTATATCTTAAACGATTAATTAAGTTAAACATACTCCTGTCATTGTTGCCAAAAACTAGAGATAAAAGGCAACAGACGCAACCTCAAAAGAGAAAATGTGTGTGCAAAAGTTCATATTTAATGAGAAGGTATTTGTGCAGTTCAATAAATATTCTTTGGTAACTCTAGAGTTCTTGTTGATTGTAGTAGATTTTCGTTAAGATTTTGAACTTAAGTTGGATTAGCAGTTTATATTTTTATTGATATGAAATTTCAATTCGTGAACCAACTTCTGATATACGTTTTAGTTAATTTGTGATTTAGAAAATATCTGAGCACTATGTCCTCATATTTTTTGAACGTCAGAAAAACGAATGGACTTTTTTGGTTGTGTATAACCACGAAGGTATGTACCTATCAAAAAGACGAAAAACGAAACGAACGATAACACAAATCGTGTAATCAAGCTCAAAGTTTTTTTTTCTTTTTTTTTACTTTTGGGGAATGCGTTACGCACCTTAAGGAGGTATCCATACCTCCCCGTGTGCCTGACTCTCCAAGGCATTTCAAACCTTCAAAAGTGTCTCGATGAGCTCCCCTCGGGACAACTTTCGTATTACTTCAAGGGGGGAGTCCTGTCTAATAAGCGGGTTCTGTCTCCTCTTGAACTGGCTCTTCCCTTTTCTTGGTTCTCAGAATCTTGGTCAAGTAGGCACTAATTTGCTTCCATTGATCTTCATTTTCGAGCATCTTTGGAATGATGTTCTCCTGATTTAATTCGCCAATGTTACTGTGCAGGACCAGGCGGAGGGTTTCCCATCTGGTGCATTCAAAGACAGTGTGGTAGACGTCATCGGAATACGAGTCTCCATACCGACAGGAGGGGCTTCTTACTTTGCCTATTTTGAACAAGAATGCGTTGCGTCCAGTGAGGAATTGGGTGACGTAGTAGTCCACTTCACCGAGTTTTCGATTTTCCCATTCAGCTACGTCTCTGATGAGCCTCGCAGTCCAGCGCCCTCTGCTTTCAGCTTCCCATCGTTCCTGCCACTTCTGTTTCGTAATTGTCTTTGCTTCTGTGGTTGCCCGATCAGTTCCAATTTCCGTTTTCTTTTCGTGCACGTACTTACGTTCTGCTGCCAGAAGGTCTATTGGCGTTACTCCAGCAACTACCAAGACAGCTGGTTCCGAGACCGTGCGGTAGGAGCTGGCCACTCGTAAGGCTCCACGTCTCTGTATCGCTGCCATCTGCTTGCGATACTTTTCTTGTCGTAGTGTATCGGCCCAAATTTCGCTTCCGTAGAGGAGAATGGAGGGGTTGTCGCCATCAGTAGCCTCCGTTTGCTTGCTGAAGGTCCGCCTGTATTTCCCATTAGCCTGCTTAGAGATGCTGTCACCTTTGATGCGCGATCCGCCACTTTCTTTATATGTTGCCAGTAAGAAAGTTTAGAATCGAGAGTAAGTCCCAGATATTTGATGCCTTCACTGCTTCTGATTAACCCGGGTCCGACCTGGAAATCTATTAGAGTAGGGATTCTTTTTCTGGTAAACAGAACTATTTCTGTTTTTTCCGTTGCTAAGCGCAGGCAATGTTCCCTCATCCTGTACTCTACGCATGACCTGGTTAAGCTTCCACTGTGCCTTTTCTGAGTCCTCTGCTGTGATCACAGCTGCGATGTCGTCAGCATACCCAACAAGAAAGCAGTCTTCTGGCATATCCATACAGAGTATGCCGTTGTATGAGGTAGGTCAGGTCCTAGGATCGATCCTTGAGCTGCTCCAGAGTTGATCTTCTTCTTTTTCTGGCCATCTGTGGTATTGTAGATTAGCTCTCGGTCTTGGAGGTAGTCCCTGATTATACGTAGGAGATAATCTGGGATTTTGAAAGTATTTTCAAGTTCGTGTAGCATGTCACTCCATCTGGCAGAATTGAAGGCATTTCTAACATCTAGAGTTGCTAGAAGAACTATCTTCCTCGAATAGTGGCTTCCGCGGTGTGCTAAATGGGCAGCATTTACCACTTCCTCGATCGCTCCGACCGTAGAGCGTCCCCTTCTGAAACCATGCTGTCTTTCGGATAGATCTCCTGCTCTTTGGACTGCGGCTATGAGTCGAATTTTTATCATTTTCTCCAATAGCTTTCCTGTCGTATCTAGCATGCATAAAGGTCTATATGCTGAGGGGGTGTTTGGATCACCCTTACCTTTGCTGATCAGTACTAATTGCTGCATCCAGTTCTTAGGGAAAACTCCTTCTTGCTGGCAATGATTAAACGTTTTTAACAGTAGTTGGGGGCACGTTTGGGCAGTCAGCTTCAGTATCTCTGCTGGTATTCCGTCGGGGCCAGGGGCTTTCTTCCTCTGAAGTGAATTTACAGCGTCTTTAAGTTCTTCCTCGTTGAAGGGTGGTATTTCCAGCTCGAGATCTAAAGACGTGTCGAGTGGTCTATCTGAGTGAATTGGAAAAAGTGTGTTCACGATCTGTTCCATCATTTCTGCGTTGAGAGCTGGGTTTGCTGCCTGTGCTCCGAGTTTTCGCATGACCAGTTTATATCCTAGTCCCCAGGGGTCTCTGTCAACGTCATTTCGTAGTTCTTCCCATTTTAGCTTCTTGCTGAGTTTGATTGCTCTTTGCAGTTCGGCTCGTTTGTTCTTGAACTCCATGAAGTATTCCGCTGCTGGATCGGAACTTCTTCTCCTTCCTCTGGTTACTCTTCGTCTGAGTGCGCAGTGCAGCTATTTCATCTGTCCACCAGTAAACCGGGTTCCGACCTCTATTATTGGTCTTCCTTGGCATTGCTGTATTGCATGCTCGATGTATGAACTGCAAAGTTGCTAAGGCAGTGGCTTCTGCAGTTCCTGTTGTTGGAGGACCGTTGACTTCACTTCTTCGATCACTGAAACATATAGCTCTTCGTTGAGTCTTTTCAGGCACCATTTTGGGGCTTGCGTTTGATTTTGGTTCGGATTTGTTCCATTTCCCGTAAGTTCGAAGACTATATATTGATGGTCACTGCCAGTGTAGTCTTCAATGAATCTCCAATTTTTAACCCTGGGTAGAGCGCAATCAGATGCAAAGGTGACATCCGGGATGGTACCAGCGTTGCCAGGTCTCCTGAAGGTGGGTGTGCTTCCAAGATTGGCTACACTGAGCCCGCGTCTTGCAGCCTTCTCGAGTATTTGCCTTCCTCGAGACTCTGTAGTTGGCATACCCCACTCCTCTCCTCTGGCATTGAAGTCTCCGGTGACTAAGATATCTCCATCGGTTTCGGTGAGAAAGTCCTCTAAGTCTTCCAGTTTCTTGCGAAAATCTTCGATTCTGTCATTTGGACTGAAATATATACTAACTATTGTTAATCGTCCTCTTTTTGCCCATACGAAGCCTCTTTCTGCTCCTTTTCTCTCAATTGGAAATTGCCTTGTGTCGGGGATCCAAATAGCAGCAGTCTTAAGCAGGTCTGGTATCCAATTTGGTCCATACTTATGGCAGTATTGCTCGCTGACGATAACAATCTCTGCTCGCAGGTCTTTGATCAAGCTCAAAGTGGGTTTGTCGTCGAAGACTGTGATGTTGACATTTTTTTTGGGATGTGGTAGGTGGCATTCATATCAATCTCCTTGAGAAAATTAAGACGATTTTCGGTGCTTATTATGCTATGGATTTAAAGAAAAAAATACCCCATCTGGCGGGAAAAAATGTTCAGTTTTCAAAAACTTAACTTCTACGCCTAAGTCCGCAGTCGCAATGGCAAAAATTGCATGGAATAAAATACGAGTTACTACCCCATCAATCGCTGCGACTTTTTCTTATTTCTGAATATGAAGAAATGGCGCGGTGGACAAAGATTTGGCTTAAATGCTAAAGTTATTCAAAAATACCGAAAAACGAGCTAAAAGAAGACTATGTCAAGACGAAAGAAGTTTTCTTTTTCCAAAAAGAGCGTCCTTTTTTTAATTTTCAGGGACTTATTGACCCGCCCCCGTATGCATACATAGGTATCTTGAGGAAAGAAACGGGAAGGTCATTATTTCTTCTTTATATAATAATATTTTCATTAAAAGAAGAAATTCTTATAAGTGTATTGTCATACTATCCGGCATGTCTGCAAAACAAATGGAACTGCATTATGCCGACATAGAATAATAAATGGATACTATGGAGTATGTGCTAGCTTTGATGTTCGACCGTTTAATTGAATATGCCGGAGTAATTTAAACCTTTTATGTTACTTTTTGTTTAAATTTTGTGGCAGTTTAATATCATTACATTGGTAGATTTCACGATTAATTTTTCACGGATGGTAATTAAACTTTTTAATGATGGTTTTTACTTTTTCAAGTTGAACTTCTAACAACTTCTACAAAACTTGTGAATAATTGTTTATTCAAAAGGAATTTTTCTGTGAATTTGTCTTCTTTTTTTTTGTTGAATATTGAGTTATGTGAATGGTTGATTACATTGGCTTACGAAATTGAAGTTTTTTTCAGTCCTAGAAACTAGGTTTCATTAATATTTTTTATATATAAATATTTAAATGGAACTTAATATAATATTTAAATATTCTCACCTAATTAAACTTATTTTTAACTAATTATATTTACTTTATTTGTTTTCTTTCAGGTAAGTTCTCTCATTCATTTGATATTCATTATGTTTCTAAGGTAAGTTTCTGAGCATTATACTAGACCAAAGAGTAAAATAATGCAAGTTTCTGTGAAATATACGAGTTCTTATTGATATAAAACAAGTGGTGTTTGGTTAGTGATTCTGATTAGTCAACGCAAAACTACAAAAAATCGAATAATAATATAATACGAATAAATTCTAATTAACTACATAAATAGCAAACAAACATTTACAAGAAGAACAAATGAAATTTCAGTGTGAAGGAAATCTAAACTTCGTCGTATTATGTCGTGCGTGTCATTAACATTTGTTAATACGGAAACACTGTGAATTTATGATCCGCACTTTTTCAAATCGTTAACATTTTTGAGAGAGTTCCATCTCCAAAATAAAACAACTTATGAGTTATTGTCCAAAAGGTAAGGGAGCCTACCTGTTGAATTGTGTGATTCGAAATACTTTATTTTGAAATTTTTCTCTTTGATGGGTATTTACTTAGAACTGTTACTGATCGTTTTCAACACGATAAGAATAATAATAGAATAACTGCGACTCCATAAAAAAAGGACTCAGATAAATCAAAAAATCTAGAAAAAACAACAAAAATGAATTTCGTCCAAGAATTGATGATGTAATAACAGAGCTAAAGAAAGAAGTCGATCGTCTTCACAAAGAAAATAAAATATTGAAAGGCACTCATCCTCCAATAGACTCCAAAGCTAGCTTGCCACACATAAATATTATATGAAACGGATAAAGAAGAACTAGCACGTGAAACGAAAAAATCCTAAAAGCTGGCTCTTCGCCTGATGCAGCTTCGCCTTTGGAAATAATGGTTCCACCCAAAAAAATCGACTTTACAAAAAAAAAAAACACCACTAATAAATGTTATCGGTACTGCGGACTACAACAAGTTTGCAAAGTATATTAAAGTAATAACGGACATTGGATTTTAAAGTTTGGAAAGTTTGTGTGAAAAAACCCAAAAGTTATTGCTTTTGTGACGAAGACAAAATAGAATAGTATACTTATGATTATTTTGTCGGAAAGACCTTGGCGGGAGGTCTACACGCATCATGTTCATTAGATAAATTTATTTTCTTAAAGGTATTCTTTCGTCATTTTGCTGTAAAATTAAATTCTGTTGAGTTATAGAATACATACAATCACCCTATTTTTCAAAATATCAACCTTCCCCTACCCCGGGCACCCTAAAAAACTGTTTTTATAAAAAGGAGATGTAGCCAAACACAAATCGTACAAAAACTATTCCCCATCGATTAATGGGTGATTCCATAGAAAACGACCCTTTACGAAAAATCACAAAATATGACTTCCAATTGAAAGAAAGAACGTTTGAAGATTTTTAAAGATTGTATGTTTTTAGTGTCGCGTCAGTAAAAAAAATATTTATATATCCGGTACGTTGTGTGCAATCACAAGAAAAAAGTCCATTCGTTTTTCTGACGTTCAACAAATACGAGGTTCATTTAATAGTAAATAAACAGTTACAATAATTAAAAATATTTTTAAATCACTTCTTGTTCAAATTTACATATATCTATGTATTTATATACGAAACAAAATTTTAAAACTCATTATTTAAAGTTGATGAACACCCCCGCCTCTACTCGTTTGTCAAATCATAAACGTCAAAATTCAACCAGAAAAAATCCTAAAATTTTCATAGGGGCTTTTGTTTTTGCGCTCCCTTTGCATTTCTACACCCCTCACCTAATGTGTCAAAAAGACGAAACACGAAACGACCGAAAAAACGAATCATGTAATCAGGCTCTCAAAGTCCACGATTGATTGTATGAACAAAAATATGTTTTTTTTTTATAAATCACAATTTTTAGCTTTACATTTTTCCATGAAAAAAACTGATGCTTTCGAAAAATTAGCATAAAACTGAATTTCACATCCTTGCACCCCATTCACCTCCTTTTCACACTAAAAATTTCCCCCCGGCTTTAATTTTGATAACTTTTTAGGAAATGCTTAAGCCGTCACGACAAAAGGTCTCCACCAAAAACCGGCTGTGTCGGAATCTGGGGTGAAATCGGCTAAGGTGACTTGTGATAGTTGACAGTCACAAAAATCAAATATGGACTTACTTAAGGTGATTGTCACATGTGACAGTCATATTTTTGTGACTTTCTTGTGACAGCTATTTTGTTGTCATTTTCATATAATATACAAATTATATTTTGATTTTCTGAAGTTTAAAACAGAAAAAAACTTATCTATTAGTGCCTGTGGAATTAGTTTTTATCAAGCCAATATTTGGACAGTGAAAAACATTTAGGAGCAATAGAAATGTGCGACTCTCGAAAAACACCAGGCTTCTGTTTCAATAATGCGAACTAAAACAAAGCATTAGGCGCATTCGGTTTGATGAAATTGTTTTCGACGCTTCACATACAAAAAATACCTTTATTCCAAAAAATAAACTGAATGTATTATTTTGTTTACTTAGTAGCACCCGCCGGCCGCCGAGTATCCAATCCACTAGTTAAATAGTCTGCTGAAAAAAGGCGAATTAAAATGCGTGAGACAACTTCTACAAGTAACAAAATCAAATAAATACATTTTTGACAGCTCTCAGTGCTTGTCTCTCAAAGTGATGCCAATTTTTAATAATTTTTGGTTTAGATATTGACAAAATCTCTATGAGTATACTTCTCATGCAAAAAAAAATTGTAGGTCACCGCCATTCCATACCAACAACACACATAAAGAAATGGTTGAGAGTTGTTAGTCACTAGGCCCTGGTTCTCCTGGACAAAAAAATTGTCTTTAACATTGAATTTAGGAAATGTTTGAAGTTTTTAAAAAACATGTTCTTGAATGTAGGTTCTAACATGAAAATTATTCCAATACAGATTTGAACAAAATTAAGAAAACCTAAATCTTTAGCAATCTTCCCAAGGGGTAAATAATGGGAATTTAACGGTTTCTTCGTACTGTCAACTATCAGAATCCTAAACTGAGACATTGTTAAAACTATCATTTTATATTATCTTTGAATATTTCGAATTTTGAGTATAATTAATGTAAAATTTTATTGCCAACTTGCAACTATCAAATTTCTTCCAAATAAAAAAATAGAAATTAGGCTGATCACTAACAAAATTTTTTTTTACAAAATCATGAAACGCTTCAACGATACAGTTTTGTACTGAATTTTCACTATTTCAGCACGTTGTATCGATTCTTAATTCATAACAATAGTTTTAACTTATCAAAAGTGATTGCAAGACAATTTAATGTTGACATAAAACCATTCAAAAGCATACATTTAAGCTCTCTGTTAAGTTTGTGGCTATCAAATCTTTCAGGTAATTTTGAACAATATTCTTAACAAACGATTCATTCTAAAAAAATATATTTCATTTAAAATTTTAGTATACCTTCCAAAGTTACTTTCTCCAACTTGTAAGCTAACCAAAAAACATTGACTTGCATGTTTTTGTTTTCAAAGCTTGTGTACAAATGACGCAGGTATTAATTTAACGCTTTTATACCTTGAATTTAAAAACCAATCGAGTAGATAATAAAATTTTATCTTTACTCACTAGGACTGACGAGTGCTTTTAAATACCTACGCTTTTTTTGTTAACATATCTTTTTTTAAAAAAATCTACTATTCTTCCTCTTGGATTTATATAACTACATAAACCAATATAATAGATGGGGGCAACAACTATGGATTAAATATTAACAATTTTTCACTTACCTTTCCACATACATACCTAGGTAGAATACCAAAAATCTAATTTGACATTTGAAATCTTTTTAAACTGAAGACAAACAGTTTGAAAAGCTTTCGTTACGCGACGGTAACACTGGATACACAAGCATAATCTTCATTTCAAAAGCTAAAAAAAAAAAAACAAAGCAGAAATTGCCAAAGCGACAGCGAAAAACATCGAACCCAAGTACTGGGCATCGGGCCAATGGGCACCCACTTACCTAGTGGACTATTGTACTTTTTGCATTGTTTGATTTTCTTCTTTGTTTGCTGTATTAAAAGGTCATTAACATATTAGAGCTGCCTGAGCGCGGAGCCTTTATTAATTTGACACGGTTTCAACTTTTTGAGAATAAAACAAGAGTAAATTACTGAAACAATTGCCGAACTGTATGAACTGAAAGTAAATGCGGTAACTGCGAATAAGGGATGAATACAAATTTATGTTGTGTTGTCAATGCGCCTCGAATTTATAATAATATGATGTTTTTTTTTGTTTTAACTTTTACTTTTAAACCACACTCTACAGCGCAAGTATTTGTCCCGTGCAAAAGAAAATATTTCTCATCAAATTTAATTATAATGACGATGTAGAAGTCAAGTTGTTTTCTTCATAACGTGATTGATTGATTGATGTGATTCCCTTGAGGAGAAATTATACGTTATTTTTCATTTAGAACTGGTAGGTAGAACTACATAAAAATTGTTATATTATTAGCTGTAATGTCAAAAGTTGTAATAAAGCTAAATTAACATAACGCAAATAAAGCTTTGATGACTTTGCAGGAAACTGTCAAATTTGTGGACTTTTCCAACATCTTGTTAATGGTTTAACCGATTTTTTTCTGAGGAAATTACTATTTTATGAAACCTTGGCTAACTCGGGCGTATGCGTACTTTTAATTTCATTGCTTTTTTTTAGTTTTCATTAAAAATTTGTTTTTGCACGTCAAGCTTTTTTCGAAAAATTCGAATCCTAAAATTAAAAAAAAGGTTTATTATATCTGTATTAAAAAGTTTTGATCCTGATAAATAAAGCCTAAAAACTAAATTTTTAAGCTTCTAACTAGGATTTTTAAGCACTTCTTGATTGAAAATGACTTTCTTATCAAAATTCCATAAAAACCACTACCGTCTCTAATGTTGCATTGAATACAACACGATTCCTAACGCATTTCAAGTTTGTAAAATATTCTGTTAGTCCCTAATAAATTTTTTTATTCTGTAAGATAATGTTTTTCACCATGCTGAAATTGTTGTCAACTTTTGCAGTAAAAATAAAAGAAGTAGTGATTTCTTGCGATTGTCTTTCATTAGTCAGTTGTGAATAAACGCCCTTATTTTTAAATTTGGGTTGTCATCCATTTTTTGGAAATAAGTAATATGATTTAAATAAGTGTTATCAATATCATCGAATTTCTGTCAAAACGTCCTAAATCGAAATTGAAAAAATAGTTTGGAGGCTTAAAAATCGATTCAAAATATAATAAAATAGAATTCTAGATCCTTACAAGTTTAAAAATTGGTTCATATAGTCAAAAAGACCCATGACACAGTAAAAAGGCATTGATATTCAAAATCAGTTTTTTTTTAATTCTGAAATACTCGCTTAAGAAATACAAACTGAATTTTTTTTGCTACACATTTCTTCTCTTTCGATTATAGTTTGCAAAATGTGGAAAACGCTGCACGATGCACGATGATTTAAAAATGCAAATTTGTCTGAATTATTGAACATCTTCAATTTGAAGCTCTAAAGTAACATTATTTTTCAATTTACCCTAAGAATAAAGCATGTGCAAGCTTTTGCTTTATAAGAATATATTTCACTTGTACTACTTCCAACCGAAAACTAGCAAAAAACAAAAATATAACTATCAAGTCAAGGACGTAGCCAGAGGAATTTTTTTAAAATGCATTTGTTAATCATACTCTTCTGTTTCAGTGTGAAATTTTTACTTAAATTTATGCGATCGTTATTAATTATGTTCAAAACTTTCAGATTTTAGTATAATGCTTTCGTAGAACATAATTTTCAATGAACATCATAAGGTACTTACATTAACTTACTATTTTTACCCTCAGAATAATTAGCTTCAATTGCAGGAGACAAAATTAAAGGAAACCTTATAATGACACTAAGATTTCTGACATCCAATAAACCATTTTATGTTTACATTTGTATTCTATTCAAAGATGAACGAAAAGCGAAATAATTTGTATTAGTTTTCTACAAAGATTACTTTTTTCCTCCAATGTCCACTGTTTTGCCACTTGCACCTTTCTAGAAATACATAATTGTGTTGGAGCGTAACAGTTCAACGGTAAAAAGAATACACAGAACGCAATTTTTGTATTTAAGTTTAAGCCACGTTGTTCTAATATTCATTTTTATGATTGCTCACAAAAATACATAACAGAAGCGTTATTATCAAATAATACTAATAATGAGAGGAAACAAAACAATTCACAGACTATGCAAACAACGAAAAAAAAAATTGCAGTGGTATCCACCTGCGCGTATGGTTTGATCAGTTACCTATGAAAAAAAATCTAATGGTATTGAGTTAAATTGTTATATCTCATTTCTTATATTAAGTTAAGGCTTTATAAACTAGTTCAAAAAGTTCTTGGAAGTAACTGTTACTCGTACGATGTACCTTGCAGATTTTATGCTTAAGATTTTGAGAAACAATAAAATAAAAGGTTCACAAATTACAGATTGTTGTTATGAACCCCCACAGTTGTCGATGACATAGCTAGACAAATTATAAGCACCAAAAATTTGTAGAATTTTTAAGCCCTTTAATTTCCTAGAATCATTAAATTACATATAATACAAGCGTTAGCGACTATTTTGTGAGACCAAAGGAATACGATTTTAAAATTGTACTCAAGATACATTTTACAAGATCCACAAATACTTACTCTGTATTCACATATCAAAAATACATGGAAAGATTTTCCAACCGACAGAGTAATAATTCGTGCGTTTTATTATCCCCCAGATTTTATCCGGACTTGATTATAATAATGAAACAAACACGATCCAAGTGCGACATGAGTTTTATATACCTATCTCCGTTTATCCTTTTGTTTCTGTATTTCCTCTCTACTCTATTTTCCTTTTTTCCCTACTTCCAACACAAAAAAACCATCTTTTCGTAAAAAAAATATTTTTTACAAATCCAAAGTAAGTTGTGTTGTTTATCCAAATCCAATTCAGATCAGATCTGGGGAAAAATAAAAAATCTAATTTGTCATTTGAAGCTATTCCTACAATTAAAACTTTTTAATGCAAAATTTAATTTGTTGAAGGCCTGCGGCAACACCGGCGTCAAACTTTCTTATGTGTTTGTGTATTAGTGGGTATTTTATCATTTTTAACCATGTATTAATATACGCAGAGCTTTTTCAGAAATGCTCATTTAATGTTCAATTTTTGCAGATTGTTGATGCATAGTTTTAGGATGAGACATGAAGGCAATTTGTTCTCTTTAATAACAAAACAAAAAGGAAATTTTATCAAGCAGTGTTCATGATTAATGTGTCAGATGAATTTTTGTTTTATTCCCGGTTAGATTTATGGTAAATTAAAAGCAATTATAGCTAAATGGCATGAACATAATGTTGTACCTGTAAAAGTAATGACAAGCAATACAACCATACTTACTCACTGTATAATTAATATGCATGCATAGCTACATAATGAACCTATATGCTACTTCCTGTTGTTCATTCTTGCAATTTATTATTTGATTAAAAAGTATTAATCAACAAAGATTGAAAAAGCTTTATGGCTCTTAGAAATTGGTTACAGTGGGACAAAATGATTTCAAAGTAAGAATCAGAAATAATCACAGCGGAGTTTAGGTAGCACTTACCATCTTGCTCTAAGAATATCTCTTCGTGTGATAAAATATAAAATTGTGTAGGTGCTTCAATTTTCTTACACCTCGGAACCTGATCAGTTATATATGTCATTTATTTTAATGATTTTGATTATTTTGAGTTTGAGAGTAACAATTATTATGATTTTGTTGAATATGGAAATTCAATCGAGTAGTTGAATAAAAACCAAATCACTTTCTTTTTCAAGATGGCGGTTTTCCCATTACCCCGGGCACTCCAAAAACTTGATTTTATAATGAGGAGATTTAGCCAAACACAAATAATAAAAAAAAAATCGCCCATCGATTAATGAAATTTTAATAAATTTTTTGACAAAATTTGCTCCACCGTCAAGTTCTTGTATGATTTTCTTAGAATCTATTGAATGTATGAAAAAAAGATCAGAGTTTACTAACTTAACTCAGAATAAAATGACTTGTCAAATCAAGTGAAACGCTGAGCGAAGCCAACTTCACCTATTTTTTCAATAAATTTTTCCAAACCGTTTTTTTTTTTTTTTTTTTGTTATCACAGCAAATTGTAAAAAATTCACACTATCAAACATACATATGATATTACAGTTCAGTGCTCATGTGTGTTTTATAATTAAATCTGAGGGTCCTTATCATAATCCGCTAAGATCGCTCATCCTCTGCTCAGAGCCAAAAAAGAAATATATATCAGATCCGGTAGTTCAGATTTTTTTACTGCGTTGCTTTTGATGTTGACCTTACGAATAATCCAAGTTTTCGACCTCGAGCGCCGAACGCAAGATGGTAAAAAACTGTAAAAAAAAAAGCTAAATTTTCGCCCTTTTTTTAGTAACTGTCGATTCTATACTTAACTACTTTCAGATGATGTGATTTTTTTAAATAAAGTTATTTTACCTCGAATAAAAAATAAATTTATAGATTAACAAAAAAATCGTGTTTTTTGTCAAAATTTTCAGTTTGAAAGTAAATTTTTCACAAACTATCAGGTAAAATAACTTTATTTAAGAAAAATCAAGAATAGATTTCTGGCTTTGATATAGGCTAAAGGATTTTTGTCCAGATATTACCATTGTTTCTGTAAAGTTATTTTTTTATTTGAAGTCAACTTTTCTTTAAATTGCCCCTTCCGCCTAAACGGAGGGATATATATTATACACCCCTATCCTATAATATGGTTTTCTTCTTTTGGCCCGATCCACACGCTGTTTGTATGAACTATATGTCAAAGACCTTGTATTTGTTATTATACACTTTAATATACTACTTGTTGTTTTAAATTTATTATTGCTATATTTTAGAAAGCAGTCCCTTGAAAACTGGTGGGTCTATGGAGACGGTTTTGAAGTCAAAATATTGAAGTAAATTTAGTAAGGTTTAAATTGTAGAACAACGTTTTACTCTGAAATTAAGGCGTCTTGGTTAAAATTCTCAATTACTCGAAAAACCGCGAAAATTTCGCGATTTTTTTAATTTTTACCAAGGTTGCGTTCGACGCTCGAGGTCGAAAAATTGGATTTATCACTAGGTCAACATCATAAACAACTCAGCAAAAAATAAAAACTACCGGGTTTGACGCAAGGTCTCAGTCCTATGAGACTACTAGGCTACTGGACTATGTAAGACCCAAGAGTTTCCAAGAGACAGCATTTCAAAATGTATCAATTATAAATTTACAACAACAAGTAGTATAATTAACAGTATAATAACAGAAACAGTGTGCTTGCTGCTTGGCATAAGATTGTGCAAAACTCCAGAGCGTGATGGTTTAGCAAAAAATCTTTCCCTACAAGCGGGCAGCAATTATCTAAAAAAGTGACTGGAAATAGAGAAAAATATACTAAAGATCAGTGGTAATATCTGGAAAAAAATCCTTTAGTTTCTCTTAAGACAAAAATCTATTCTCTAATATTCTTTTTAAAAAAAAACTTGTTTTAGTTGATAGTTTTTGAAAATTTAATTTTCAACAAAAAATCTTGAAAATAAAAAAAAAAAAATTTCTTAACTATTTTATTTTATTATTTGATATATTTGATATATTTTTTCGTTTCTTTCATACCGTTTTGGTTTATTTATAAAAAATGCATATAAACAAACTTTTTACTCTATTAGTCTCCCAACATTTCGTAAGAATTCCTTACTTCTTCAGGGGTTATATTTATTTCAATTTAATTGCTCAAAAAATTAAATATTTGCTTCCCATGACTAATATTGCATCCTTCCCGAGGCGGCACTGATACTAGATATTTTTGATTTTAACATTCAACGCTCTTTTAAAATTCTGAGTCAAATATTGAAAACAAAAAAAAAAGTTTTTCGAGAAAAAATAAAAATAACCAAATCAACTTCAATAATTTCAGTGCGAGGACCTTGTTGAGCAAAGGAAAAGAGACATCATCAAATCTGGTTTCAAAAACAAGTTAATAGTTTTTTTTTCTTAATTTGGGGTTTCAATGTATATTAATAAATACTCAAAACTGACATAAGAAAATAATTTTAAAAAAATATAATAATTGCTTATATACAAAATTATTTATTTTAGAAAATCGCTCTAACTATTTAAATTTTTTGGATTTATGTATTTATATTTGTTCAAGTAATTAGATGGCATTTTTATTGTTGTCCTCAATTCTACTTTGGTTTTTATCCAATTGAAAAAACTAGTTTCGTGTTCTTTACAATTCTCTATAATTACTTGCATACAACTGGACTTGTAAAAACGAGCTTCTGCGATCCAGTCGTGAATTTTATTTGTTTACATAATCGAAACTTTTGTATGAATAATATTTTTAAGATTCTAAATAAGCGAGTTTGACTGTACCATCAGGTTGAGTTTCTTGCGATTCTCATTTCTGGTAAATCTTAGGCTGTAGTATCCATTGTTTTTTAAATCACGCTTCAATAAACAATAATAAAACTAAAAAATTGGGTCCTACCCGGTGCGGCAGCGGCGTGCATATATCTGCCCTTCTTAAAAACTGCTAAATCTATTTTAAATAAATTTCCCAGAAACGGTTAAGGGTAGTTACAAAACATTCTCTGCGATTTGGAGCTCAATCGACTTAGTGGTTTCGTAAATCGAAATCAATAGCGTACATACTCGTCCATAGTCACAAAGAATTTTATAAAAAAAATATAGTTCATTTCGTTCAAATAGGTATGGCAGATACTTTCGGCAGGATAGGACCTGTAATACCGAGTTTTTCTGGAAGCGCATAAAATTACCTTTCCAATGATAGGCATTATCCATTTCCGCGATGACGGAACTTTCGCACTGGCTCCCCTTCTATATAACGACAGCTTTTGTCTGTTGAGTTAAGTAGATTGTCCAGTCGAAACAAAAACTCGAGTTTTTTTTTAAATAATCAAATAATGATTTCTGTATAAAATAAACGTCACAAATTTGAAAAAAAATATTATTTTCGTACCGTAGACGGAAGTATACCTCCGTTCAGTATAAACGTTTCAAATTCTAGGAAGTTAAAAGAACATAAGTGTCAAGTTAGCAAATCTACTTTGACAAATCGAAAAATGAATAGGAGGATAATTTGCCGTTAATTAGTTGTGACAATTTAGAATTTGTCGTTCAACGTTTTCTATGTTTTTTTTGGATACTGTCCTAACTTGATATCAAGTTAGCAAAGCACCCTGTCGAAAATCAGTAAAAAATTCTTATACCTGATGGTTGTGGCCTTATAATTTGCCGTTAATTTGTTGTCACAAAATTTATTTGATCGTGCAATGTTTTCTATGTTTTTTTGGGTGATTTGCTAACTTGATATATACGATTTTTGTATTCTTTGTTAACTTCACATCAAGTTAGCATAGTACTACCTGAAAAAGTGGTAAAAACTGTTACAACCTAATGATTTATCATTAAATAATCCATGGTTATTTAGTCGTTAATAGGTTTTGACAATTTCAAATTTTCTTGTTTTATGTTTTCTATATTTTTTTTTTTTTTTTTTTTTGAAAAGTCGTTACAACTTCTAGATATAACATTTTATTATTTAATAGTTTGCCTTTAATTAGTCGTTAATAAGTTGTGACAAATCAATTTTCTCGTGTTATGATTTTTTTTGTTTTTTGTTTTATTTGTCTAAATTCTTATGAAATCTGCAAAAAGCATAGAAAAAGTTCCTAAAAAAGAACCTATTATATTGAAATATTTTAATTGAGTTATTATTTCTTTTTGATGGGTCATTGGTTATACATGACAATTTTATTTTATAGAAAACACGATAAATTTGAAAATGTCAAAGCCTTTTAAATAAAAATATGGCTAAATAACCATGAATTATTTATCGATAAATCATTAAGTTTTAACAGTTTTTAAAACTTTTTCAGGTAGTCCTATGCTAACTTCATGTGAAGCTAACAAAGAATACAAAAAAAATTATGTATCAAGTTAGCAAATCAACCACAAAAATATAGAAAACATTACACATTCAAATTAATTTTGTCACAACGAATCAACAACTAATTAACGGCAAATTGTTAAGCCATCAACTATCAGGTATAAGAAATGTTTACTGATTTTCGACAGTGTGCTTTGCTTTGTTAAAAGAATACAAAAAAACGTAGAAAGCATTGCTCGACAAATTGAAAATTGTCACAACTAATTCAAGACTGGTTAACGACAAATAATTTAGTCATAAACCATTCGGTATTGTCAGGTTTTACCCCATTTTTAGGTGGTACTTCGCTTTTTTGATATCAAGCGAGTAAAAGACGCAAAAAAACATTGCGTGATTAGATTAAATTTTTCACAACTTATTAAAGGCTAACTAACGGCAAATAGTATTAAGCCATAAAACAATAAGTATAAGAAGTTTTTACGGATTTTCGAGATTTGTCAAGTTAGCAAAGCAGCAAAAAAATAAAATACGGAAAACATTGAACGACAAATTTGAATTTGTCATAACTAATTAACGACTAATTAACGGCAAATTATCCACCCATTCGTTGTTTTATTCGTCAATGTTGCTTTGCTAACTTGACACTCGTCAAAACAATAATAGTCTACTCTCACTCATAAAAACAATAATATCTAGTCTGCTCAGATTCTTGTGTTTTCGAAACTATTTGAAGTTACTTTATTACAGTTAATTCTTATAAAGTGTTAAAACCAAATTAATTAGAATAATATAAATGATAAATAATAATAGTGGCTTACATTTTATTACATTAATGTCATATTTGACCTCCCTTCCGATTTTGATGAAGAGATTTGGAACGCACGAAATAAGTACATACATATGTATTGTATGATCCAATTAAAAACAAATGTAAATAAAAAATATACGAAATAAATTGTAAATAAATAAAAATTCATAGAGCACTTCATTCCAATTATTCTATAGGTTACTGGTAAATGTTTATCCACACCCTTTTTTTGCAGCAGCTGCAGATAATTAAATGAAAATAAATTTGCTAGCTGCCGGTTTTCCTATCAATTTTTACTGGAAAGAGAATATTTTCGTCAAATTGCCAGGGTCTTTTTTCAATTCCATACCATTTTTGGGCCCATGTCTCATTTACACGACTGGAAAACTGGCAGTATTATGACCAAAACAACAACAAAAGAAAGGACAATTTATTCTTTTTGTCATTATACTGACAGTTTCCAATCGTGTAATTGGGACATTGGTTTTACAATACAGTGCGGCTCATTTATACAGACGCACCCTTTTTTGTTTCCATATAGTGATATCATCCAGTGACACGGTTATATTTTTTACTCTTTTTCTTCAGAAATGTTCAAACAATAGCATTTTGTAGGTAAATTTGAATAGACACAGGGGTGAATTCAGTTGGTTGGCAATGCGTGTGCAAGTTTAATTTAATTTAAAAATTTAAAACAGATTAAATTAATGTTTCAATGATATTTAGGTTTTAAAAAAGAAAGTTAATAAATCTGTTCACGTAATTCCTAAAACTACGAATTTAACCCAAAGCTCTGTTAATATACATAAAATCAATCAAATTTTAAAATTGTTGGAGCGGTTTTCTTAAAAAAGAAAAATTCTTAAAATTCTATAAAATTTCCAAAAAAAAAACATGTCAACCCATTTTTGAGATATCGAATTTTCACAAAATAAATTTGAAACTTTTTCTTAAAAATTCAAAAACTTTTTTTTTAATTTTGATTTGCAATATTTTTAAATCTTATTTATAATTTGTATATAAAAAAAATAATATAAGCCTGTTCAGCAAATAATGAGAAAATTCAAAATGTAAAAGAACGTTCTTTGAGAATTACTATACTAGTACTAGTGTCTAAGGTGCCGTTATTTTTTCATCAAAATATTTTTTTTTAAATAATTTACAGTGTTAAAAAAAAACCCTTAAATACCAAGTTTTATAAGAATCGACCATTAAGTTTTCATAATATTTGATTTTCAAAAAAAAATAAACATTTTTTAAAAATCCAGAAAATATTTGTTTTAAAATTTTGGTAAGAAAAACTGTTTATATTATTTAGAAACTTCTTTATAAAAGAAATTATTGAAATCAAAATAACCGAAAATAAAAAAAAAAATAGTTCTTTGCGTGGTTCCATTAATAACCATTTTTTGGAAAATGGTTTCCCCCTCCAAAGGTAGCTTTTACCAAAAGAGATTTATTAATTTTTTTTAAAGTTGTTGAGCCATTTTTGAGAAAAATAAGATTTTGTAAAGTAGTACCCCGTGGCATAATGGTTAGTGCGTAGGACTGTCATGCCAAAGGTCTGGGTTTAATTCCCGGCCACTGCCACCTAGACAGAAATGTTTTTTTTCCAAGGTACTGCCTCTTGCGAGGGACTGACAAATCCTCCAAGAGTATACTTGTCATGAATAAGTGCTTCTCATCTAGCCGTTCGGACTCGGCAAAAAATTGTAGGTCCCCTCCATTCCTGCCAACAACACGCACACAGGAATGGTTGAGAGCTGTTAGTCACTAGGCCCTAGTTCTCCATGAGCTGTTGTGCCACCAAATTTATTTAATTTATTTAAGATTTTGTAAAATTGCTTAAAAAATGAATCACCAAAACCAATATGTACCAAGCGAAAAACTTGACTTAAGCGAGTATGTAAAATAGCTTTTTCCAAGATGTATGAAAAGAGATGTTTATTTCATCCGTCGTCATAATAGATTCATTTTAAGTTGCTTAAAATTTTTAACATTTCAAATAAATACAACAAACTAATTACCTATGCGAAGTTTCACATAATTGATGAATAAATTTAAAATCTGGCACAGTTGTAGTCACTTCCATGAAGCATAAGAACGATGCAGTGGAAACATTTTAGCCCGTTATTCTCTTACTTCTAGCGAACTTTAATGCATAATGCAGTATTAATAAAAAGTTGTATCCGGTCCCTAAAACACGTGTTAACTGGCACACGGATAAACAACTTATCCGTGTCATAACTTGAATTGTGGTGATTTTCTAATACATATAATACACATGCACTGATTTATGTGTATTGTGTAGGTATGTGTTTAGAAGTTTGGCGAGTTAAAGCTATCGTACGTTAACACACGTCGTAGACTATTACACATTTGTTAATAAGAAGTTAATAAACAGATGTATAAATGCTTACACGTTGTTATTCGTCGTTTATTAATATGGGGGATAAAATTTTACGACTGGAAGTAAGAAAATAATTGTAAATGAAAAATGTTAACAGAATTATACAGAAATATTAAGTTATACCTTCATTAAGTTCTATATTAAGATTTCGAGTTCAAAAGACGATAAGAAAAATTTAAGCTCTAGATTTCTGTAGATAATAATATTATTTTGTCTATAGAGCCTAGCGTAGATTGGTTGATTAACTCTTGGTTTCATCAATTTTTCTTAAGTAGATTTATTTTTGTTTTTATTTGGAATAAATTACCTTTATAGCGGAAAGCTTAAAAGAAAAATGAAAAAAATTATATGTAGATACCTACAAAAATACTAAGTAGCATGTAAGATTGTAATTGTAAATAAAAGTTAAACAATGGAAAATGTGTTCATCGACACGATAGTACTGAGCAAGGAGATATGTATAGTTAAATATTATGTAGGTTACTGATAACAATGCAGATAAAAAAATCTGAATTAATAAAAGATGGTTTAATCTACTTTTGACAGGGTGATTCGTTGTCAAAAAAAATCTAGATATTTCTATTATGTATATCCAACACATTCTATGTTCAATATACTCGAAAGTATCTCAGTTCCATATGGCTCATTATGTCATTATGCTTACAAATTTTACTTGTTTAATACTTCCCTGATATATCTCAATCTTATTAAAAGCTAATTTATACGTCAAGAATTGAGTGTACTTATCTGTTCTATTTATTTGATTCGGTTATCAAAATCTGAATTGTAAATCCATTTGATTTTGTAATTTCTTTCTAATTGATATCTCGTTGACATCAAATATGTATGAAGACATAAAGTTTGTTTTATCGCCAAATGTCAGGAATTGTGGTATTTTGTCTAGGTTTCTTTTTTTAACTCAGAACAATGTAAAAACGGAAAATGAAATTAAACTATAAAGGGTGACCCATCTAATTTTTTTCTAAGGTGTTAAAAAAAACCTTCTTCGGTGTTTTTTCAACGATCGTTGCTTTATTGAAAAAAGTAAACCTTTCGGTTGGTTATAGAATAATTAACCACAGTGAATTGACTTTCCTACGACTAAGTGTGGCAGTACCTACTTCGGAAAAAACATTTCTGTTTTTTAAAGTGAAAGCGACTGGAAATCGAACCCAGACCTTCGGCATGACAGTCCTACGCACTAACCATTATGCCACGAGGCAATACTTAAAATAAACTAGATGCTGCAATTCAACAAAAATGTCATAATTATCCTTAAAACAAATTTCCATTTCAGTAAGCTATTATTCAAAACATTTCAATTCATCTCTCATTCTGAGTTAAACCCAATCAAAAGTAATGAAATCCCAAGACCTGGAGCTGAATTAATGCATCAGCTTTTGAGTAATATGTGACTGAAATATGAGAGTTTGGAAATAGGAACTTTTTTAAGCTCCGAATATTGCACTAAGCTGTCAAAATATATTTATATTTATTTATCAGAATAAAAAGCCCGATTGAATTGAGCAAAAAGTTGAGCTCAGCAAACTCAATTTTTTTTCCGATTGACAAAACATTTCAATTTGTTGCGTTCAACACATCAAATTTCAGTTAAGATTTTTTTAATTTTTCGAGTTTTTGATTTGCCTGCTATCTGCTATCAAATAAAAAGTGAGAGTTAGTTGTACTAAATTTTGATGCCTTGTACTCACCGTTTTATATCCAATCGTATGGCAGCTCGGTGCTTAGATGTGTATTAAAATTGTATCGTGGTAGAGCTCTGAACATATTCTGCTCCGATCGCTCGAGATCAGCTCCATGCTCTCTGCTCAGCAATTTAGTATACTATTATTTCGGTCACTGAAGCGGTATTTCGAACCCCTTACACTAAATCCAAAAATATATTATTGAGAACATTAAATTTTGAAAACAAAAATTACATAAAATTTTGAAAAAAAGAGTTTGAAATTTAAAAAAATCTAGTTTAAAAATTAATTGCTCAAAAACTATTCATTGATACAACATTATTTAAAATGCATATAAAAGTATAAACTTCTGGCTTTTCAAAAAGATATAGTTAGCATTGTTTGTTTTACCGTTTTTTTTTTTTTAATATTTCTTGTCTTAACCCAGCCTACTCGCTCTAGCTTTCTGGTGCATATGTACGAATGTGGCTATAGGCCCGTAAGTCAACCTCCGATCAAATGTTCACACTCCCACAGATTTTGGAAGAAACGCAGGAGTTTCAAATCAATACACACCATCTCTTTGTCGATTTCAAAGTCGCATATGATACGGGGGTGGGTCAATAAGTCCCTGAAAATTAAAAGAAAGAATGCTTTTTTAGAATTTTTTTTCTCGACATTATCATCTTTTAGCTCGATACACTTCATCTAACGTTTTGAGAATTTTTTATTTTCTCCCAAAAATAATTTTTTTTCGAAAGCCTTAAAATATGCACTTGTTTTTTGAATAACCTCAGCATTTAAGCCAAATTTGTCTCCACGGAGCCATTTTTTCATATTGAGAAATAGGAAATAGTGGCAGGTGGCAGGTTGCCAAACCCGGAGAATTAGCTGGATGAGATAGTGCGGACTTGTGCGCTAAAGCTTTGACTTCTTGAAAACGAACATTTTTCTCTTCCCTTTAAACCAACGTTGAATCGCTTTAACAGGTCAGCGTAATAAGCAGCGGTAATCGTCTTATATTTCTCAAGGAAACCGATATGGCTGACACCTCCCACATCCCAAAAATATGTTACCATCACCGTGTTTGCCGATAAACTCACTTTGTCTTTCTTTTTTTTTTTAATCTATTCAACTACTTGTTTAACGAAGTGAATTACGAGTATTACCGGCACGTTTGCAAATATATAATGAGGACAAGACGAAGTGAATGCTATCATCAAGAAAGGAAGCTAAACATCGCCGTCTCGGACAAAACGTCACGATGGATAGGTACAACTTCGAAGTCGTCAAAGACTTTGCCTACTTGAGATCCACTATTACATCGCAATATGACATCAGTTTCTTCGGACTAAGAAAGCAATTGATTAGTAGAGCCCTCTCTCAAAGAATCAAGGAGACCTTATATAAGACAATTATCATCCCGATCCTGCTTTATGGGGCAGAAACATGAACCCTGTCAAAAACGGATAAGAATTTTCTAGGGTGCTTTGGAAGGCAAATTCTGTGGGTGATCTTCGGCCCAGTCTGTATCGATGGAGTAAGCAGGAGAAGATTTAATAATGTGGACTTTTTTAGATTCTTTCTTCGAATAACATATGAAACATTTATTTGAAGTTTAATTAACATGCATCATTTTCAAATGTTTATTTTTGAAAGTATTTTACTTGTTCTACTAAAAAATACAGACACCTATTGTAAAAATAAACTATAACTTTTTTGAGGTTGTGCTATTATGTTGGTTTTTATCTAATAAGATTCAGCTTATTAAGATACCCTTAAGTCAAGTGCCGTCGCCTGAAATAGTACCAATATATAAATATTTCATTTCGATAAACTTCAATAGTTAAAATGGTCTCCTAAATTTTTTGAAAATGTTTGAAGTGGATATAAAATATTTTTTAATGTTCGTATTAAGTAACACCTATTTAGAAATACTAGTAGGTACGCCCAGCTCTCGAAGTACGAGTGCTAGTAACATTATTGTTTAATTGAAAATTTAATTTTTAGATATAACATTGGAATAACCATGTTAGATATCACATTGGATAACCATATTATATGCGCCGGTTACACAGTTTTGTGTATACGCCTTTGCGTTCTTACTTAATCATGTACACCAATATTAAGTAAAAAATCGCAAGGATAGCGTAAAGAAAAAACTGAGCTACTTATTATTTTCTGCAGCATTGAACGCTGCCATCGGACATTCCAATAATCTTTCCAGTCAGTGCTTGAATATTGGTTGGTGGGAAAAATTGAAACGTCACATTTAGGTTACGACAAATAACATTACTTGGTCTCGTTCTAGCTCTCGCTCGCACTTTCAATTCAATTTTTTTTTTCAATTTTTTTAGTTTTTGTGGTACAATTATTTAATATGCATTCTGTATACTTCTGTATAATAAACCTTTTGTACCACAAAATTCGTGTTTGGCGTTTTATTATATGATTATGACCTTGAATTTGTACCCATTTCGTAAACAATGAAGTTTTGAAAACTAATCTTTTTATGACACGAGTAAAACCTAGTACGCAGATCGTTATAAGACAAATTTTATCTCTACATTTAATTCTCAAGATAAATTTTGAAGGTGTTGAGATAAAACTTATGTTAATTCAATTGAGAACAGTAGAGTAGCTAGAAATTTTGTTAGTGTGGAAACCATTGAATCAGTTCCTGACATTATCATTGTTGTCAACGATTTTTTAGAGTATCGATGTACGTGGGTATCTTATTTTTCTGCTTAATTTATCATGTTCAATTGCGCTTTACCATGAGGACACACGAGCCAGTACTGGCTTGCCAATCGCAATACAATCACTTTTTTTACTAACACATATAAACCTGAGCAACTGGCTCGTCAACTGGCTTGCTTTTTTCGTAGCCAGTTGGGAAGTCAGTAGGGCCAGTAACAGGGTTTGGCAGTACCTTTTCGAAGCAGGTTTGGAAAAATATGACTAAAACTAAAGTTTACTTACATTTTCTTTTATAAAATATCAATTTATAAACTTCCTAACGCCCATGTTATTCACATCTTTAATCCGATCAATCCAATTGGATTTAAATTACATACGGTAGGTCAGTTTAATTTGTTTAATTCAGATTAAAACTTAATTTCATATTTACTTTTTCTCGGCATTTCAATTTCAAGTAGTAATATCAAACCGTAAATTTTTCAACTGAGTTTAAGCAAAAGTTTTTTATAATTTTCATGCGTTATTGTTCTTGAAAATCAAGTTGGTTTACTCGGGTTAAAGCGAACGGCGAGCGGAACGACTCATGTGGTATCATGGTCATTAAGCTCATTTCGTTGTGGTCTCGCCATGCCTGTTTACACGGGAATCTATGTCATGGTTTTCTCACTATGGTCTCGCTTTGGTCTCGCCATTATATTTACACGTGGTTTTTGGCATTTTTCATGACTTGCCATCATCTCACTTTGGTCTCGTCATAGTCTCGTTAAAGTTCTTTTCCGTCGAAATTGAAAAAGAAATGCTTTATCATGTATTATTTCCTTATTTTAAATTCGGTTTTAAGAGAGCAACTGCGAAGAGATTTCGTCACGTTGACATTGTGAATCAGACTTCATTGTAGTTGCTCTCATTTAACGCCATGCAAACTTATTTTTTTGCTAGTTTTGTCGCATGACGTCAGTGCTTTTAATGCATTTAATCTTGAACAATATCGGAATATCATATTTATATCTCTTTCCCTTAACTCAGAGAAGATTAACTCCATTCCATGGCCAGCTAGGTACAGCATGCCACCTACGTCACAACAAATACGCGAATAAGAAATTGACAGCCAATGTATGTTATGTAGCCAAGTGGCTAGCCAATACTGGGTCGTGTGACCGCAGGGTTAGTCAAAAACATGATTTTATTTGTGTTATTGAATTTGCTAAGAGCTAAATAAATAAAGAAACTTATAAGTTTCTTTTTATTCACTAAGAAAAATCAGATGCTTGCAAAACCAATTAAATATTGCAAAACCTTAGATTGTTTAATATTTTCAATTCGTGTTTCTTTTTTTTTTTTTTTGTGAAAAAACTCCCCAAATTGTTTGTATGTTTGAAATAAGTCCCCATATTCGAAGATAAAAAAGTCTAAAAGTCTTCGAAAACGAATGGAATAAGTCCGAACGAAAAATGAAATACGTCCTCAGAGCATTCTTATGAATTGTTTTATTCAAGGTTACAAATTTCAAAAACCTTAAACAAGAAAATTACAGGATAGTTTCAAAACTGTTTTTAAACTGAAATAAGTCAAAGTCCAAACTGAAAACCTCCTACGTCGCATTGTGTAAACCTTTAAGGAGACACAAAAAAACTCAAAAAAAAAAACTTTAGAGACGAACAAAATGATTTTAAGATATCAGTATTAGTTACTTGTCTATCTTTATGTCTGTTCGTGTGCCTCCGAAAACGATGAATTTCTACTAATTGAACCTTTTTTTTGGTATGAGTTTTGACATAACTTTGGGCTAAATTCGTAGAAATTCGTCATTTTGGAATATAAAGCTGAAAGTTGGTGTTCAAGTTGTTTTCAATACATACCACAACATATTAAAAAAATGATAGAAATCGAAAAGGGCAGGTCAAACATTCGGTGGTTTGGCATAGAATGCCCAATACATAAGTATGTACATTTCAAAATGGGATCTCTAAGAGAATATAAAATATATTGAAAAGGTTTAAATTTAATTTGGAAGATCAGAAATAGTATTTTGAAAAATCATTTTTCTTGACACAAAAATTTTATATGGTGGCTATATAACCTCACAAATAGAAAAACCCGGTGACGACTAACATCTAACTAAAAATATCTCGAAGAGTAAAAAAGATATTGAAAACGTTTTAACCAAATTTTGAAGAAATAGATTAGTTCATTTAAAAATCATTATACATATGTATGTACATTTTATTAAAAAAAAAAAACAGCCAACCTTATAAATGTCGAAAAACCATTCCTTTTTACTTTTCTAACGAGAATATCTCAAAAATCCGAGCTGATAGCAAAAAGTCGATTTAAGCTCAGCGCCCAAAAGTATGCCCAGAAACATTCTTCATTTGTCGTGTAAAGTGATATTAGTAAACCTGTGTTATTTTCAAACTGAAATGTTATAATAAGTCGTACGTAGGCGCCTATGTCAACAGTTTTCTTAATTCACAGCTGCTAATTTAGTACCTTATTTCACAATTTTGAAACAAATTTGCTTACATTTTAGCCCCAACTGTAAAAATAAATATGTACATATTTAAATTTCTGCAGCATCTAGTGTGACATGTGTCAGTCACATGACTTGTAGAATAACTTGATTTTTATCAATAAAAGATCCGAAGTCTCAATTCAACTACTATCATCGAGCGCCGAATACCTATACACCTACACCCAAAAAAAAAAATCCAGTTCCTAACAGTTTTATTATCTTTATGACTTTGAATAAAATGTCTGTCGATTATTCACGTGTGTGAATGATGAATTGACCTCAACCTAGCCTGCTACAACATATGAGTATGATACAGAAACACTATGATTAGAGCATAATAATTAGCAATGTATGTAGGACTGTAGGTTATGGATAGGTATGTAAGTCTATATTTTCAAATTCATTCATAGAATTTTCACCATGTTATCAGCAAAACAAGACAAGACAATACATTTTTGGGTTGTGTCACACTTATGCGAATTTTTGTTTTGTTTCACCCTGTACGCACATATTTGCTGTGGCATTCTCTAGAATAAGGCGCTTGTGTATATTTCCGTTCGTTAAATACTTGTCGGCTGGCGCTGGGTCTAAAAATGTATTGTGTACTATAAACACTAACTCACCATTTTTTATTCTCTTGAATTCAATTTCAATTTGAGACAAAAAAGAAACAAATTTGGTGACGTTAAAGAGACTTAAAATTTGTCATCGGCCAACATTCAATTATCTTACGCCACAGGGCTGGACTATTTTTTGTTTTTTTATATTAAAAAATGGAGTTTAATACTACGTTTCATTGGAGCCAAAATGAGGTAATTTCGCAAATCACAGAAAAAGTGTTTGCATTTGTAATTTGGTAAATTCGTTTGACAGCTCATTTCATTTTTGAATTTCAATTGGCTGTTAATCGCTTTTTCTTGTTGTTGTTTTTTTCTTTCTACTTCCATTGAGCTATGACATTTTCATTTTCACAGCTCTTCGAACTGTGGCCAATTGGGTGTTTTCAATAGGTTTTGACTTAATTTTCAACCTAATTTCGTGCAAATTGGATTGAAATTATCTCATTTCGAAATGTGAATTTGTATGGGAATTTGTTCTCTCAACTTGTTTCAGCATAAGTTACATTTGGGCATAGGTAAACCTAAAACCGCCTTATATGGAAGAAGAGGTATACTGTTATACCGCTTTTACACCTAGCTCACACGTGTAAATGCACGTTTTTTTAAATCCGTTCGAATGAGCAGTAGCGTATACGGTCTACATAGAACCTTTTACACGACGGATTTATACTGCAAAAAAACGTGTGGTACATTGCCGTGTGAACTAGGCCTTAGAGAGTTCGTCGGCCTAACAATCACTTGAAATGTCCGCATGATTCGGCACCCAACAGAGGTTAATGGTTAATGTAACAACTACTGTGCCGCGGCATCTCTATTAGAGGTGAATGGTAATTTATGTCTTTTTAAAAAATTAACATTTACAGCGACTGGCTTCAATAGTTGTTTGAACATCCGTGGTCGATATCACATTTGCTTTTAGCAAACACAAGGCTTTTTTAGTGGTCATAAGTTCCGCTTGGAAGACTCTACAATGATAAGAAAGTCTAAAAGAGAGTCCTTACTTGTCTAATTGAGAACAAATTTTCAACAACCCATAGTTTGCCGAAGCCATACACATATATATCAAAAATACTCCCGTTGAAAATCGACGCACATACACTCCAAGTCATAAGGATAGAAACAGAGGTTTTTGAAAAGTTAAATTGATTTCATTGCCGTTAAATGGTTTTGATTCACCGAAATAAAGCTTATTGGAAAAAAGACTAGTTTATTTATAACTTTATTCAGAATTTTTAAATTTTAAGAGTGCGAGTTAACCATGACTTCCAATATCATTTGCAAATTATATTCAAAATATGTATACGCTAATAAATCGAGTCATAAGATTAGAAGCAATCAAAATATCTACGGTTTTGGAGGAAACTCGGAGGAAAGGACAAAAGTAGATGTTTATTAGTAACATTTTATCGTTTTTGATTTTAAAATACAACGATGTTTATCACTCTGAAGGACTATCAACCCACGCTATAGCTCGAAAAATTTACCGAAGTGATCATGCTTTCGGCCATTATTTAAAGAACCCAACATCTTATGATAAACTTTACAAAGGAAACATTTCTTCCGCTTTTACTCCCCGCAAAACCAGAAAAATCCAAAAAATTGCATCCAACTCAGCTTTCTCAGCGGCTAAAATCAGGCATCAGGCTTATGTTACCTAAAGTTAATCCACTGTTATCCGGGTAATTCGAAATGCTAAACACCTAAAGCGACTAAAGCTTAAACAAAAACACTGCTAAATGAAGCGTGGAAGAAGCAACGCTTGTGTTTTTCGAAAGATTACATGACCTGGAATGTTCGGCATAGAGCTAGATCAGAAGATTGGCGAAAATTAATTTTTTCTGGCGGAAACAAATTTGACTTGGATGGACCAGATGCAGATGGCTACAATTACTATTTTCATGATCTGAGGATAGAGGAGCGATTTCTGAACCGTCATCACACCAGAGAAGGAGGGGTTAAGGTTTGGGGCGCAATATCCTATTATGGCACGATAGACTTGGTAGTTCAAAGTGCAAAGATGACTGGAAATATCTACAAATCCTTGCTAAATTCAGGTTTTCCAAAAGTTTACAATTCTTTTGGACCAACCTCATGGATTTTTCAGCAAGATAACGCGCCTATGCATTTAGCTCGAATCGTTAAGTCTTTTTTGAAAATCAAAACGTTCACTTGCTGCCTTGGCCACCATATTCACCGGACCTTAACATAAAAGAAAATGTGTGGGGATGGATTACACGGAAAGTTTAAGAAGGAGGGAAACAATACAATGACAAGGAAGAGCTGATTAACGTCATGAATTTGGCCTGGAGTGAGATTTAACTGAACTACTGAATCACTGTATAGTTCTCTTAAAGATCGAGTTTTTAAAGTTATTTTGAAAGGTGGTGGCTGCATACATAATTAAGAAAAGGAAATGAAACCAATTAAATCTTTAAAACCAAAAAAAAAACACCTTTTTTCCACTTCTTTGTTAGTGCTTCTAGTCTTATGACCCGATAAAACTACTCAAAAAAATAACTCAGTCAACATTTGTTCTCGTAGATTCGTTACATTTTTTTTTCATGAAGGGTTAATTAAGGTTTTTCTATGGCACGTTAATCAATCTCTCTTATGGCTTACAAAATTTTTGTTCTCTTTCCAACATAACCGGAGAAATTTCAGTGTAACTTCTGAAAAATGAGTGCTTTTAACCTTATGACTTGGAGTGTATCGTCGTTCTTCAATGAAAACTTCCTTTGCCGATTTTGTTGTTTTTATTTTACATCTGTACTTTTTATGGATTTTTACTGACCAGAATTTGAAAATGTTTGATTAAGGGGAATTTTTCTTCGAGAAATAGACCAACATAAGATTTAGAGACCTTTTACAAAACTAAAATGTTTATATTAAATTATATAAATAACAATATAAATAACAAATGCAGATCAAATACTGTCATCAAATTAATGCCGTTTTCGAAAACGTCAATATGATTGTCTCTTGTTGAAAATATTGCTATCGTCAAGTAGATATGCATTCGTCCTGTTTACTCAAAGATTTGTTGATCAACGTCACTCAATTTTATTTTAAACGCATTTTCTGTTTAGGAACACGTTCTATGGACTGTCAATATTTTTCGTCGTCAAAGGAATTTTTTATTGTTAGAATTGCACTGCAGATAATGGTTTTTGAACTTGTGACTTAAGCAAACGCGTTTTCGAACAGAAGACTTTTGCCGTTTGTATTTATTTAAGAACATTTTGCAAATGCATTTTTGACGCAGATTGCGTTTTCAAAAAGGGCCTAGCAAAGTAATATTCCAAATTTATTGATTTGGTATGAGGTTATTTTGGTAAATGATGTTTGAATTTCGACTTAACTTTTCTTCTTTTGTTTGGGCAAAGAAATATTGGTAAGTCACCCATATGTCCTCCCTGGGAGTTCTAAAAAAATGGTTTAAGAAATTAAATTTTTTAGGTTTGGATTTTGTTTTAAAGCAATTTAAAAATGAATCATCAACTTACCCAACTGTCTCTCTCTCTGTTCGGAATGGATGCCACATGTTAGTAGGTATAAAAATAAAAATGTATCTAAAATTATAATTGACAAGGACCAACCGATTCTTGGGACTTCTATAAAATCTGCAATCTTATCTCAGACAATTGATTTGACTCCTAAATCTAGGCGCCAAATAAATCTGATGCGGCACCGGCCCAGCAGCACCACAGGCACCAGTTTATGCTACCTACCAGCAGAAGCGTCCATACACCAGCAACACCATTTACCAGCCAAGAGCAGAACATATTTGCGGTGGAGGCTCTACAATCAGTGTTTCTTTTCCAGCAATTTAGTATCACTTCGGACAAACGAAACGTTAGACACGCCAGTCAATTCAAGTTAATTTAATATTTTTTAGTTCAGTACCGTCGTTGTCGTCGTCGCCGCCGATCATACTTTGAGCATTTTGATGCGCATGTGGTATATGAGCCAAAAAAATTTAAATTAAATAAGTTGAAATACTAAAATAAAAAAAGAATAATTTAATTAAAAACAAATTTTAAGTGAATTAATTGAAGTTTTATGTTTTTTCTGTGTGTTTAAGTGTCTTACAAATTTATGTTCACTCTTACATAAGCAATTTAAGAGATTTTTTGGATTTCTTAAAATCAGCTGAAAAAAGAAACCGCACATTAAATTGGTAAATACACATAAGCAACAAATTTATATATTAGCACAAAAATTGCTTAAGTAATGAAGTGCAAATCAAATGCATTCGACGTGTGAACAAACTCTCCGAAGCATGTTTTCAGTTTTCACCACCAACCAACATATTTTTTTTTTTTACGCTGAACCAACATAAAAAAAACTCATCAATGGAAAATTTTCTGCAATCATATTTTTTTTCTTTCACTCTTGGAGTATCTTCGTTTCCTGTCTCTTTTCCTCGCTTAAACTTAGGATGAAAATTCGAAACCAGTCTTATTTTAAACTCCTACATTTTTTTCTTTTTTCCATTTTGCTTTATCATTCTTCGTATTTTTTTTTTCTTCTTTTTTTCATTGAAAAAAAATAAAAATGTTCGAGAAGCTAAAAAAAAACACTGCGTACCAAAATTCAACCAAAAGAAATACAAATTCTGCCACACACTGTTAGGCGCTAGTGTAACGAAGAAACGATGGATTACTTACTTGGGATTTGGGAATGTGCGTTGAGTTGCGAGCTGCGACTGCCCCCGTTTATGCGCCAACTTATACGCGCATTCGTGAGGCATACCAATGGATGATGTGTTGTGCATTGTGGTGGCAATGGGGCTTTTTGGTTGGGGATTTTTATTTTGTTAAGGCACACTGATGGTGCATGGATGGATGGATGGACGGGATGAAATGCCTTCGGGGTTCACATTAAATGGGAGCAGTTGTATAGCTTTTGTGATGATGTCGCAATGTAGATTCACATGTCGCGACAACGACAGACGTCGGCGGCGGCGTCTATCTGATGGATGAGATTATGTATGTATGTGTGGTGATATTATTTCAGGCGACCACCTCGGCAAGGTTCATTTGCCGCGAAATGTTGGCAAATTATGATGATCAAGTTCCCCTAAGATTCCAAAAAAAGTGGGGAATATTAATTTGAAATATTTTTTGTTGTCCGCACCGGAAGAGGAGTTCGATCGAGTAAAAATTGATTACCTTTTTAGGTTTAGGTACCTATTTATTTAAAATATGTACATTGTAGATAAAATGATTATTTGGAGAGATTTTAATTTGTGGCTTAAATATTTCAGTTAAAACATTCTCATTAAGAAATTTTTTAATAAACATTTGTTCCATGAGAAACATGTCAAAAAACAGAAAAGTCAGAAGAAATTGGTGGGAACTGTCAAGTCAAACCAAGTTAGATCGAAGTAACATATGTCACACAGCCACCTATCTATACTTCAAATGCTATATATAATAACAATATTGAGACATTTTGTTATACTTAGAATGGTTGCCTCGGGATCTCCATGGCATAAAGGAAATGCTTAACTTCAATTTTATATTCTGTTTCACTTTAAAGACGACCCAACCACAGCTTGGACTTGGTTTCACATTCATACTGACCATCCGATCGTCGATAATTTCTCTGCATATATAAAATGTTTATATAAAAGTAGCTATATTTAATAAAAAAATAAAAACAAATATATTAAGTGATTAACCTAGTCTAGAAAATTCTGTTGCTTCTTTTTATTTCTCAAGGATTATTCTAGTCTAAAACACTTAATTTTTTTTTCTGATGAAATTATCTTGCTTCATTTCATTAATCTTTTCACTTTAATACCGAATCAGATGATATATTATGCATGTTTTATAAATCAAAACACAAACGGAGAGTTCAAAGATAATGTCATGTCGCCTTGCAATTTATTGTATAGAAAATACTGATTAGATTATTCTGATCTGACCTAACAACACAGAAATCCAATTTTATTCACTCTGTTAAAATCTTGATTCATATTAAAATAAATATTTAAAAATGTTTGTATAGGGTCTAAATAATGCCAAATACCTTTATTTTATGTTAAGTAGCTTTTGGGCTACACTACTCGATGGTGATCCGAATGACGAAATCTGCGGAGTTGAATTCACGAAATCGATTCGAGTAGGAGAAGAATTTAATCGAATTCCCATTTAAATTGCAAATGGTTATGGATTAATAAATATATTGGTCAGTCCCATCCTAAGTCTAGAGAAAAATTGTTCAGAGCTCATCTATATTTAGAAGAAGTTTGTTAAATTGAATATGAAAGTTTTAAATACAATTTACTAATTTTTCTCTTCCATTTTGTTCACATGAGTTTTTTTTATTTTAGACCATAGTTAAAAAATGAAACTTTTGAAACTAATTTGGTATGATTTAAAATGGAAATTTACCATAACCCCTACTTATTTATATTGTCAATTAGAATAGGTTATTATCCGAAGAGACGAAAAAAGCAGTTTTTATACTTTTAGGTAAGGTCATTTTAAAGGGTTAGGGGATTTTAAATCTCGGACTCAAAAAGGTCATTAAGTTGTGCTAACCTGTATTTTTTTAAATAAAAAAAAAAATTTTTATTTATGTTATTTATTAAAAGGAATACCTTCTCAAAGTTAAAATTTGTTGTCGATTGTTATCAATTGTCTGCCCTACTCATTTCTGAAGGTGTCTTGTGTCCTAAATTTGAATCCGACCTCATAATTGTTCCATTACGTCAGATTCAAGTACAAAATTCACGTTTTTTGTTTACTGTATGAGGCTGTTAGTGCAAAAGTGGTGTAAACCACTTTTTGTATCACATTTTTCGTCTTTACCGATCTTAAATATTGTTTTATTTGAAATTTAAAAACAATAAGTTACATATTTGGAAAGCTTATAATTTAAAATTTTGGATTTGATGACCTTTGGTCCGTTAATGTAGAAATACGAGACGGAAATGTCAAAAATACCAAAAAATGGGTTACACCACTTTTGCACTCACGGCCTCATATTTGAGTATGTTACATAAGGACAAAAATGTCCTTACGGAATTTGCTAATCAATACTAATTTACGCGCGTTCGGTTGCGTATCTTACGCGATCCAGATTGTTGTGTGTTGTTGTAATCCCTTGTTAAAATACAGCAAATGCAAAAAAAACTCAACGTATCTGAAATTTTGTTTGGATTATATATACCCTATCACTTTACCGGCCGAACGCGACCAATTATTCCATAATGTGAATGTACCATTATTTTTGCAAATGGCGATGGCGTCAAATGTCAAATGTGTGGCATAAGTAAAAATGTCATAATAGCTTAGTTCGATGAACTTTATCGAGGGTTAACTGAGGTTTTTTTGTTTTTTCTTCGATTCTCAAAAAAAATTTAAACGGGGTTAATGCTTTTGTTGTCATTTACAAGACACGACTGTTTCGGCGCTCTGATAAATTAAGAATTAAAGTTTGTTCTAAAAGTCAAACAAAAACGAACCAAAGTTTCTGCTTTCTATTTCTGTTTTCTATTATAAATTGCAATGTGTAAGTTTATTAATTTATTTTCAAAAATAAACTATTACCTTCAACACGCAGGTGTCACTTTTACACTTAGTTCCGTACCTCAACTCGCAACAGTAAAAAAAAAATTGATCAAAAACACTGAATTTGCTCGTCAGGGTGAGTTCGGGTTTTTAAAAAAAAAAAAGGCTTTGTGCGACCCCAAGGTGACTCTAGGGCTTAACGAACAAATCTAATTTGAATGTGTCAGTAATCAAATGTCATTGTGTTTGAAATTAATGGTGTTGACAGATATATATACTACGTTCATCGTGAGCTCGAGTTGAAAAAAGGTCGAATATTCGATCCAGGTTTTTCGTCCCTTGAATTGAGTGAGGCTTGAGTAGAGTTGAGGTTAAATGGTATTGAGATTCCAGGAAAATTAATAGCGTTAATGTATTTATTTCATTGCAAACAAAAATAAATTGAATTAACACCAGCACTTACTACACGTATCTATTAAAACAAAACTATCATTGTACACAAACATGCAAATAAACAGACCAATGCATTATCTGTAAAACCAACTCCTCGACCCAGGTTTTTTGTCACAAAATCGATTCAAACTCAATTACACTCGATCCAGGTTCAAGCAACAATTCAAAATTCCGTAAACGAGCACAAATGCCCTTCAACTCAAAAGGTGGTCATTGGACTGATATTGTTTTTTAACTTAGTTTATAGTATAATTTATCCTTGCAAACGGAGCCCATTTTTAGGTGATGGGATCAAAACTCGCCATATTCATGTCAGAAAAACTCTCCATAACCAAATTTAATTGTTCAATCACTTTAAAATACTTAGAAAATATGTTTTAGTATCTAATCAAAGATTTTGAAATCTAGTTTTTATGCTTTAAAGGAAAATTATAGCAAAATTTTAGTTAAAAAGATTTTAACAATTCCATTTGGCTTTGCCGAGTTTTGGTTTTCATGGTCTCATTATCTAATAAAAAGGCAGCCAATGATTCACATTATGACATTATTTCTTTTGTCCCTATTAGTATACTACTTATGGGTGCAGATTTCAGAGCTTGTGATAATTACATCTCTATTTACACCTCAACACTCATAAAGCATATGACAGGTCGAATAAATGTTGGGCTGCAGATCGGTCTTTGATTAAGTTATATCAATTTAATAACTTGTCTTTACTCTTTTCTGCTTAAGTATATCTGCACGTGTGTCTTAATTCAGATATATTGTGTGACAGCAGAACTGGTTACATGAGTACTTTCTGCGAAAGTAATAAACAGAATCAGTAATCATTGAAGGTCAATAAATAAAATACCCTTGAACGAATCCTGTTTGTAAACAAAAAAAAAAAACGGATACGACATGGAACCGAAATTAGTCACGGTAATTTTTTTTCAATGCTTCTTCTTGGAATAATCAATAAAACTGTGAATTGCTGCTTTAAAAAAAAAAACCTTTCAAGACTTCCTTGCTTGTGACAAACAGTCATAATTTTTTTATGGTGTTATTGCTAACAATAAGTGAATGATCACATCCCTCGCTTTAATTGTACCTACATAAGTAGGTACTCTTCCTTGTAGGCACTTGGCAACAAAGGTTTAATGTCAACCCTTATCAACGGGCTTACACCTTGCAGTGGTGGGACTTAACCTAACCTACGCTTAAATATCAAAATTCAGATAGGTGCGATAAAAAAACTGTAACACGCTTATGTAAAGAAAATCACATACGAGTATTTAACGGTTAAGATCCATAAAATTCGAAAAAAAATGCCATCTTTTATGAATCATATAGTTACAATTTTTAGAAATCATTCACTTCATTCAATTAAAAGATTGCATTCATAGAGTTCACTTTGAGACTTTGGCTTCAAAATTTGCAATTATGAAGCATTTCACATTAAAAAGATCGCAAACAATATTTTACTCATATTTTTAAGATCAATTGAATGCAAACTTTTGAAAATTCATACATTTTTGCACTCCTTTGATTCTTTGCATAATTTAAATACATATTTCCAAAATTGACTTCGCTTACACAAGAATAAAGAATTTTATTCACATTTTCTTTTGTTAAGTTTCTACACCTGTCTGTAAAATCCTTAGTTCTGTAGTTTTGTAGAAAAGATGGGAATAGACAAATTTTTTTTAACCGCCTCGTTTAGGTTTTGATAGATATACTAATATGGATATGCACTCAAGAAAATCCAGTTATGCCTAATCGAAATAACACACTAGACACTCCCATTTTATTTATTTATATTTGAGATTGAACATTATTTCTCACCTGAATATAAAAACCTTGAAAATGACAAGTCTTGAAGAATCTTTATAGAATATTAAATTAACGGAAAGCTTATACCAAATGACTTTCCGTGGAATCATCGCATTAACTGTGTTCCAAAAACTTGTGATTCAATTTTCTGTGTTCAATGTTTCTTGTGCTTGTTATTGATTTTTCATTCTCTTTTCTTTCTTATAAGAGTATATTTACTGAACTGGGACTGGTCTTTTAATTTAACTGGGAATCTCTTAAAACCAGAACTTTTTTTTATTTTTTAGTATTGGAGCTACTTCTTGAAAGCTCAAAATAAAACAACTCTAAATTTTTTGTTTTTGACGAGTTATTCATAAAATGCGTAGGTACGTAAAGAATATGTATTTTTGGATATCAGTTCTTGAATAATAATTAAAACAAACAAAAAACTGGCAGCAAATTCGTTCGTCTGTTGACACAAATACAATTTACTACGACGCAGAATTTGATTTATGTAATTGTTTAAACTTAACTTCCGTTAGGGCAATCCAATATGAGAGGTCTCATTTTAAATCATTGATGGAAACATACAGAACAATTTTTAAAAGTTATAATATTTTGTGTACCTAAATATTAAGTGCAAACTAACAGGTAAATTTAAAATTGATTTAAAGAATAAATTTTATTGATATTTTTTAAAGAAGTAAAACACATCTCTCTTCAAAAATACGTTCTTTTGATTTACTTTTAAGTCTTACCTCGCATGTAGGTATCGTGATGTGCAGGAATTCTTTCTTTAGCCGCACTACACGAATGTGGAATGCTTTACCAGACTTGATTTCTCCCTTCTATTATCGTTTACCGACTTAAAGCTTGCATTGTGTTTAAAAACGCGCAATATATTAACAACAAAAACGTAAATTACTATAAATATTAAATTTCAAACAACTACTTACTTGTTTCCAAACTAAGTAATCGATAAAAGCCCACAAGTTCATAATTATTATATTTGGTATATTTCGTTTGTATTTGCGATGAAAACCCATTATAAAAGTCAAAAGGGCGTATCTATTGCCATTGGCTTAACTCATGTTTTATTAAACTTTAGTTTAATACCAAAACTCTCAATGGCAACAGTCATTTTCATAACCAAATTGTTCACTGTACATAAAATAAAAGTTTGTTTAATTAAGTATTCCACTATATTCCATTTGGTACTCGTACCTATTTATAACTAAATGTTCAAACGATGGCATATGGATGGAAAAATCTCAAGAAGAAAATTCAATTAAACTTCTTGTTTTCTTACCAAAATTTTCAAGATGACTATATGAATATACATCCCAAACATAATAAGTGAATTTAAACTTGATCAAATGTTTATTTGTTTGATGAATTTGCACACATACTCCTATATAGAAAAATATAAATATAATGTACACCATTATTTAAAATCGAAATATCTACAGTCAAATGTTATCATGATAAGTAGTTAATTTTTCATTTCATATATGCGTGTTCCGGCACTGTGAGCTGTCAGTATCACGCTTGGTTCAAAAGAATTATAAATGTGCATGCATAGAGTTAGCATAGGTTATCGCCCCGTTCCGCCATAACATATTGAAATATGTATTGTCATTGTAACTGTATGTCTGAAAGTTAGTGTCGAGGTTTTGCAACAAAAAAAAAATACTCGCAATTCTAGACATGACATCCAGTTGTTGGGTTTAAAACATTGATTTTCAAATGGAAATCACACCGTTTACTCAGCGCAAACATAATTTGTACTCCTTAACACACCTATAAAAAATTATTGCTTACACAAGATGCATTGCGCTTGATCTGTTTACCTATTGTGACTAAAAATGTATAATTTTATTTGTGCACGCCTTTTTCGCACGTACTTTAAATTGATATGAAATTAATTCTTAACTTCAATAAAAAAAAAACAATGAAAAAATTTTGGTGTCCTAAAGAAATTCATGAATTATATTATATTATAGCGTATATGGTTTTTAGTAGAACTATAACTTTGCTAATTAAACTTTTCCAAAGTCTAAATAAAAATTGCTTACAAGAACATTTTTCTAGAAAATTTTGATTTTGTAAAGCAATATCCTTTAGTACCTTTTTTTAAGTAAAACTTTCCAATTTCGACTTGAACTGTACCCACATTGTTTTACAACTTTTTTTCTAAAACTTGTCGTCACTGTCAAATGTTCAAAATTTCACTGTTCGGTTATCATAAAACTATTATTTGCAAATTTTGTCTACGTAAGTTGTAGCAGTGAGTAGGAGGATCTGACCGTTTGAAGCATATCGTGAATGTAGTGATAGCTGTTAGCTGATTTATCAATTGTTTGATTATTGAAAATATGACAATTGTTGTCTCTATCATATCTATAGGGAGCAATCAAGAAAAGAATAATTGTTTAATCAACTGATCGCTCTAGTGTAACGCGATACACGTCGGTGTCAATTGACACAGTCGGACCATTACGAATATCAAATGAAAAAAGATATATTTTAACCATGCAATGTGAACTGACTTAATTTGTCTTCCAGAAATGTTCATCATGATTTATTTGGTTAAATTTGAAAAAACGTCATTTTTCTATGCAAATTTTGAAATATCTCCTAAGAAAATGGAGTGGAAAGGTACTTTTCCGAACGTCCACTCGAAAACGACATTAGTGACCGTTTTCAATGCTCACTTTAATTTGGACACAGCGTCTGGATTTATTGTTTATTTTTATTGTACCTGAGTTAGTATCGATTTTTGATGCGTTCCGAAAATAACCGCGTTCAAAAACGAAGTGTATATACAATATTTTCTGCTCTTCGCGAACGCGATGCAACTTCGAAAAACTTTTTCGATTGCGATTGTGTTTTCTCAATCATATCCGCATTCATATCCACTACATGGCTAAAGACAAATTTCGGAAGCCGATGAGCAGTCGATGATTTTAAATTATTTTCAAAATGCTTTTAACAAATGATTAACGAGCTGTGTATGTATATTGAAAAACTATTTGTGGTTGCGGACATTCGAAACATAAAACTTACGACCAATTTGAACTTTCTTTTCTCCCATTTGAGCGTTTTAACCAACATTTTTCTTTTAAGTACTTTGACGTTATTTTGCAAAACTCAAAAACGCTGAGAGCATTTTTTGAATTATTAAAATCGCGTCAGATGTTGCTTGAAAAAAAAATCAATATTATTATGATTCTTTAAGGTTCCAAGTAGTGCATACAAAAATCAGCTTTAGCTTAAGTGTCTAACTTCGACCCAAGCATTGGCGCATACCATTTCTCGTTGAAATAAGTTAATATAATATCTCCAGCCAAGACCGATTTCAATTGAGTTTCTGGATTTCATTTGAGTAAATAGGTATACTTGAGTCCACATTTACAGTAGAATTGAACAATTGCTCACACCTATCTTTTAAGACATCAACTGTTATTTTCACAACATTTCTGCAACTTTTTTCATGTTCAAATTATCAAAAATATGGAGTATCTACCATTTGACATAAAAAAGTTTATTCCCGAAATTCGACAGCACTGAAATTTTTCCTGCAGGTGCGTCTATCTACTTAACATCAATTATTTAAGACATCAACCGTTATTTTTACCATGGAAATTTACCAATTTACTTACGATTTTTTTTATTTTACCACTTTTCCCAGGTTGGACTCCATTTTTGCAAATGGCGTCCAAACCACAGGATAACAAAAATGGCTTCCGAGCTTAATTGTATCCTTAGCCTGTCAAATATAAATTGTTAATATTAAAATAAGGAAAAAATGACCAGGGATTTCGAATTTTTTACTACCGCACTACTGACTGGACGCCAAGCGACAGGGTTACAAAAATGACTAAGAAATTAATTCCAGTCATTAAAAGGGTCAATGCCAAAAAGCGCACGGGATTCGGTTTCCTGACCAATCACTTCACCAAAAGTGGCACTGCGGCAATTTTTTTCAAAACCCAACCCCTTTAGCTTCATCGGTGAATCACTACATTTATTCGGTGCCTTGGCATAGGTGGTGTGATTTTGCAAAAAAATATTGAGTAAAAAATAGCTCATCATTCTTAAAATTTTTGAAGATGTTATACAGGTTTTTATGCAAATAAGTTGTACTGAACTTTTAAACTTTTAAATGTGTAGGTATTGCAGTTTTTATATCAATTTGAGTACCTAACTGACAAATTTAAATAAGAATGGAAAAATATATTTTTTGAGTAAGATTTCAATAGTAAAAAATTAATTAACAAAAACAAACAATGAATCTTGAGGTAGGATCGACAGCAAAAACAGTTGGTGGTGTTTTCTTTAATTGCAAATTTTAAACGAATGCGTACTTTATTTCACTGCCGCGTGTCTTATCTTGTTTTAAACATTTGTAGTTTAATATTTGTTTTCCAAAAATTGTTTTAAGAAAAAATATGTAATTGTAAAATAATGCAAATTGAATGATGCAATATTCGCCGGCAACTTCATTATTAACAACATTCGACCTTCTCTTTGTGTTCTTCATACGCCACGTAGCATTGCTCTGAGCTCTGCTTTTTCCTTCACCGACTTATTGACATTATAAGTATAGTTTTAATCAAAGAAACTCTCGCTATGTGTCATCTAAAATCCAAAAACAAAAACCAACTTAAAAAAGGTGGTCGAAATTATTTAAGTTGATTCTTTTTTTCAAGAAACAACAAAAAAAGCTATTTATAAGCTTGTCAGTGTAGGAATTATATGATATGCACACAAATAAAATACTTGTGTTTTAAGAGATACCTACATACATGCATGTATCTTATATTTCCTAAAAACTCAGCACACGGATACGGAATGGCTTATACAACATTGAGAGTAACTTTATGAAGACAAGCCCCCCCTGAATCATTTTTAAGACTTCATAAGAGATGAGATTGTTGTGTATAAATATTTATACCATGATCTTGATCATGTCTCTTGAATCTATGTAGTTTCTCTGACTTGATAAAAACTCTCTTCGGAGAGGAAAAGTGTTTCATTCCGATTTCACTAGCCACTAATTACACTCTGACTAAAAAATGAAAACAAATTCAGATCAAAAATTATTTTTATTATTTTAATATTCAAAAAAGGCAGTAGGCAATAAGACTGTTTTTATTTTATTTAAATGAAAGAGCACATAAAATACCATAAATTCAGCTATGTATGACGCACACGCAAATATTATCAAGCGGGTTTTTTGTTTTTTTTAGCATGCGTTGGAAAAAAAAATCTCTAATGTAGTGGCATGCTGCAGGTTTGTGATGTGATTTAGTACCGGTTCTATTTTTGGAATTTAAACCGCATTATGTAGTTTTAATAAGGAATTTTTGTTTTGACTTTTTATACACAATTAATTGTATAGTTGCATTTTGTTTAATGGAAGTAAGTATGGACATACATTTATGTTATGTACACACAATACACACTAGGTTTGTTTGAAATAATTTTTAGAAATTACGACAAGTTCAACTTTTGTCTAAATATCATTAAGGTTAACTTGTTGAAAATGCATTTTGTTCGCTTTACTTTTTTTAACATACAGTACCGGTCATTGTTTGAGTACGATTGTTAAAAATAGCATATTTTGTGAAAGATTTTTAAATATTGATCATTCTTTAAAACATTAGGAACTATGTTGAAATTATCTAGAATTTTGACAAGCCTCGACCAACTCTGAAAGAAGTGGAAAAAAATTATTTTTTTCAAAAAGGTTACGCAAAATATTGTTTTTTTTTTTTCAAAGATATTAAAGATAAGAACGCATTGGCAAAAATTCTTATTCTTTCTATTTAAAAAAAAGAACCATATTAAATATGAAATTTATTATTCGTGTTAATGAATAAATTTTATGGCACACAAATTGTATGTAAATATTAAAATGCATTTTATAAATACATATATCAGCATCAAATTCAATGTTCGTCCATCCGTCGCCGTTATCACGTCATTGTCATTTAAACTCAAGAAACTTACTTAAAACGGTTGAGTAACTGCTTCTCTTTGGAAAATTGAATTGTATTTTATTTTTTTTATTCTTTTTAATTAAATTATGCAAAGCACGCAACTCCACTCAAATTCCACTATTATCGAAATGCCATATTGTATGTTGCCTTTGTCATGCACAACGATGATTGGACATTCATTTAAAAGAGGACATTCGTACAACAATGCGAATTGTAAATAAATTAGTTTTCCAATTTGAGTTTCTTCGGGCTGAGAAAAATGCAAGTCAATCAGTAGAATTCAGCTGGGGTGACCATATACAGTGGTGGTCCAGTATAACGAATGATATAATGTCCAAGGTCCATTCGTTGTATCGAAATTTCGTTATATTGAATACGTTTTATCTAAAAATATGTAACTAATATTTATTTTTCCACACTTTGCCTGCTAGCATTTTCAATGTTACAAAGTCATATCCTCAAAACCATGACAAAATAAAAATATTAGCAATTTCATTATACTTTAAAATAAGCAAAAGTAAGAGAATAAATTGAGCAAAGCTTAACAAAGTTCATATAATAAGGAAACAGGAATACAAAACAAGAGTCGGTTTACACAATTTTTTTTCTAAAATCGTGTCCGTAACAAAAAAAATTAATTATTCTTAAAAATTTTTGTTTTTTTTTTGTGAAATTCGTTATTTGTTCGTTATATAGAATACCTAATGGACTTCCAAAAAGTGTTCGTAAAATCGATCATTCGCTATATCGGCATTCGTTATACTGGACCTCCACTGTATTTAATAAAAGAAATGTTTTTATTTTTTTTAATGTCCTAATAATAAGAGTTTAAATATTTTGGTATAGTAAATGTATCTAAATAATATAAAGCTTACTAAATCCACACATGCATATGCAAAAAATTTGTTTTATTAATTTTATCTGCGTACCTATACGTACTTCGAATTGAGCTTTGTACATTGTATATACATTTTTTTTGTATTCTAATTCATGGTCTGCTTGACGCCATCTTTTGTTTTTTTTTTTTTTTTTTTTTTTTGAAAACAAAATTTATTATAAATATGGATGTGATTGATGGTGTGCTATCTTTTATTTGGTCTCATGTTTTTGTATTAATTAAAAAAGAAAACGTAAACAAAAATATCAATTCACGTCTCATTCGAAGTGAATATTAATTTAAACAAAAAAAAATATATAATATTAACCTAGATTATTTCTGATGATGTCCAAAATGTTCACTGAAAGTCATTTATAAAACTTTAATGTGATTTAATTTTAGTTATTACATTTATAAATAATTATATCATGGCAAAGCATGAGTTGTCAAGTGAAAATATCAATTAACAAACATTTAAAATTAAATTGATAATATTTGACATTGATTTGACGTCATGACAAATGACGAAAAGTTTCTTTTCATTCAAAAACACTTTCATTCGTGTTTATTAGATTTTATTAAACTGTCTTAGGACTAGTTTTATTATTCGGGGTAAACTCTAAGTTAAATCAGAATTAGCCAATCCTGAAAATAATTTAACTCATGTCGTTTTCGATTTGATGTTTAGAGTACTCCTTTTCTACTCCTTCTACTCAATTTTTTTCATAAGCTGTAGGAATAAAACATCAGAAACAGTTTTGCAGTTGAAGATTTACTATCTTCCAGTTGTTAAAAATCTATTGTCATCGATGTGCGACACTATGGATATAACCCTTCTGCGCCTTTCACGCCAAATTTGGTGAGTTAACTCGGTCTTAACTTAGGATTTCAATTGACTGAAAATTACGTTTCTGGAGTGAACTCAAGTGTAACCCCGAAACTAGGATCAACTCGCAATGAAAATCTAGCCCTCAGTCGTAAATTAGTTAAATTTGCTTAAATCATTAATTTTCCTCAAAATAATATTGCTGGAATTCTAATCCATAATCTATTTTCCATTGATACTTAGCCAAACGATCGCAATTTAAAGAGACAAAAAAAATTTGCTACAAATCAAATGATTTCTAGAATAATAAATAATTAAATAATAAATAATTTTTTTTTTTTCAACTTAAAAAAAAAAAAATGATGTTTTTATCAGTGCAAAGACATTTTTTGGCTTAGTTGTGAGACTCTTGCTTTGGCCTTTTAATGTTTTTAATAAACCAAGGAACAATTTTGATTATAAAACTTAATATTTTTAGGAAAACAAGTTATCCTTTAACATTAATTGGATTAAAATAAAAAAAAACACAAAATTTTCATCTGTCAAAATATATATAATGTGGCTTTTAGTAGCCCTGTTTAGAGCAACTTTTTCAATACTTTCGCACACAATTAATTCGTGTTTATTTCAAACTGAAATTTGAAACTGTCAATTAATAATTTTTTGCTATATTTGTGGTCTTGTTTGAGACCAAGCTTAAATTCGTTTCGCATCAGCAACGTTCTAGGATCTTGGCTTCTTTTAATATTGAAAAGTTATTTTATTTCAAAAACAAAGCCAATAAAAAGCTTTAATTCCGGACATCATACACGAATTTTGTGGTACAATTAACAAAAGCCGAAAGAATATAAATTATATATCATTGGAACGGTTTTTTTGCACAAAAGTGCAGAATGCAAAAATGTATTAAATAATTGCACCGCACATACTAAAAAATAATAAAATAAAATTGCGTAATAAGTGCGAGCAAGAGCGAGAGCGAGACCGAGTATTTGTTTTTATTTGTCGTCACCTAAATGTGACGTTTCGATTTTTGTCCATCCACCAACCAATCAATTTTCCAGCACTGACTGGAAAGATTATTGTAATATGTCTGATGGCAGCGTTCACTGCTGGAGAAAATAATAATAAGGAGCTCAGTTTTTCTCTACGCTAAAGACAGCTTTTATGGACAAATAATGTTATTAGCTCTCGAGTTTCGAGGGCTGGACGTACTAGTATTTAAAATAGTTCAAACTATTGCAAAGGAACACTGGAGTTTGCCTGATATACTTTCAATAAGATAAACTCCAACTTTGCTTATCAACAGCTTTAAAAATAGCAAAATTTCTAAACGCAATATTTGGAAAGCAAAACACCTGCTGATATACCAAAACAAAATACGCAAATGCAAAAAAATTGCGCAATTCAATTTTAACATTTACCTTTGTATTTGCACAAGAAAAGAAAATATTATGCCTTACTGCAGTATTTATGTAAGTAAGTACTGTTTTCAAGATATCTATGTGTTTAGGAATTCGCCCAATGTCTATGAATATATCTCTTTATGTATATCGTTTTGTCAGATCAGTTCTTAAATGCGATTTCATGACTGGACACCTAACTACGCACTCGTCGATTTACATAAATAAAAAGAAGTTTTCTGGTTTACTTCAGAAAGAGTTTTCTGGTTTACTTCAGAAAGAGTTTTCTTGTCTCAATTTTCCCATAGAATTCTTCTTTTAATTCCCACATTAGAAATCGTTGGGAGTACTTGCAACTATGTTTCAAACTAGGAACAATAATTACTTCCATACGTACATCTCCTTTTTCAGTTTTTGGAAGGTTTGACTGTATACTAGTTTAGGAAGTAAACTGCCAATTCCAACTTTCCTGTTTTCAATAAAGAATAATTTCCTTGATTTCTCTGTTAATAGAAGAGTTGGGATACCAAAAAGTTATTATTTGTAAATGAAATCTACAAACTATTTTCCAATTACTTTTCAAGTAATTGAAAAAAAATCAATTACTAATTTAACGTAAGTTGAAAATCTCAATTAATTGTAAATCACAAAAGTTAGTGTAATTAAAAATAAAAGTAATCCTCGAAAAACCAGTAATGATTACTTTTTTCAGTAATCATCATACAAAAATTAATTTACCTCAAATTTAAACATTTTAGGTCACTAACAACAAATGAGCTCATGAGTAAGATGTCTAAGACGCATAATTTTAGTCGATGGTAATCGACACCTATTAAATGAGCAGCACAAATGAATTGTAAATTTTCTAGTGAAATTTGGTTAATTTCAGACGACTAAAATTTAAACTTCAAAATTAATTTACTGCTTTTGTCAATTATTATGTTTAACGTGAGTTTCAATCCAAGAAATCAATTATCTTAAATTTTATTAACAGTGCTTTCCTTCAATTGCCTGTAAAAAGGTAAAAAGCCATTACTATTTTCAATTACATTTCATTTGGATGTATTTTGTTTTTCAATTACTTGTTATTTGTTAGTGAATTTTTTCAATTACATTCTTAAATTTTTTAGTGAATTTTTTCAATTACAATTACAATTACAATGTACTCAAACACAATTAACCTTAATAAATAAAAAATATATCGACATTAAAAAGACTGTTATCACTGAGGTCTTTTTAATTTCCCACTTAGTTAACCACCAACACCTTGAGCAAATAGCTTTTGTCTTATCCTTTGTATTAACCCATTCTTTGCATAGCTACAGTTATTCTCCTAAATTACAAACCAATAAAAGCAAATTACTTGAAAACAATTGAACTAATTAGAGAATTATGAAAACAATCATTTTTAATAGACACATTAAATTCAGAAGTAGATTGCACTTAAATTCAAGCGGAATTGAATTGCAACTTATATATTGTATGTAGCATGCTTTATTAATTTCAAAAGTATAGAAAAAACTACCTCTTTTCCTATAAAAATATAATGAGTCGAACATTGTTAAACGCTACTCAAGCTTAACTAATGAGCTCCAGCAAATGAACTCCATAAGGTCAATGTATGTATCCATCCAACAAACTCAAGTTTTCTCAATGTCAGATTGATCTATGAGCGTCTAAACGTAAATAGGAAACTAAAAGTGTAAATTTTTTGTATTATATTTACTTCACAGATCGGAAGTAAAATAAATATAATTATAATTGCAAAAATTATCTAATTGAAAGATCAAGCAATTGATTAATATGAAGTGCTTTGTGTTTCTTATTCTGTTGGTTTTTTTTGATCTGATTGCTGCTTGTTAATCTTTCCACTTGAAGTCCAACAAATTGAAAAAAAAAAATATAATAAAAAAGTTGATTAGTCAAAAAAAAGCAAGCCATCTAAAGTCAAGTAAAGCAATTAAAAATGTTCAGCTATAAAATAAATATTAACTTCTTTATAACGCACCCAGCTATCTGTTTATGGTTGACAATAGGTTAAAAGTTCCTATTGGATGAACTATTTCAAGGTGTTTTATTTGTATATATTATGTATATTTATTTTTAATGATAACTTTTTTCTTATAGCTAATCATTTAATATTCTGAATCAAATTATTTCAGTATAAAGTATCTACATACCTCGGCTTAGTCTTTTCATTTAATTAGTTAAATACAAGTATAATTGCGGAGTATTTACCTTCTTTTTATTTCAGGTGTATACTGGACAAAGATACGAGTTAATTTCGTATCGTTTTATTGTTAGCAAACAAATTAACTATTGATAACGATATGGAATTAAAAGAACGTTAATTACTTGTTATTTTTGGGAGCGCGCTACTTTTTATGTTATTTTTTTGTGTGTAAGGTATTTCCAGTGTTATTTTTATCTTAATTCTGAGTTTTAACAGCAGGCTTATGAGAGGTTGCAAGATAATGCAATTGTTGTTAAGTAAGATTGAAAGTAGACCTGACCGTAACACATTTGTTCTTAAATCAATATAATTATTATTGTTATTCACCCAGTTCATCTTAAATTTGACATATCTAGATGACTAACATCGCCTCCAAAGTGAATCTCAGCGCTATTTTGGTTTTTGTTTCTTACTTTGCGGAGGTGATTCTTTCAGAAAATTAAAAAAATATTTGTATTTGTTTAAATCGTGTGTTCATTGTTGAAATCAAAAATTAAAATTATTAATTGTGTAGGTACAAATTCATTGGAACTGCGACTTTGAATTTGATTTTAATAAAATTTAGATCGAAAACAACAATCCAAAAACTCAAATATTTTGTTTGTGTCTTTGAAAAAAGTTTTCTTTTAATAGCTTTTTGATATTATTTAATTTTTTTCTAAATTTAATTACTTTTTTATTATGTAAAAGAAATCACTTAAATTTAGTTTTATTAAAAATTATGGCTTGTGTCCAATGTCATGCCATGTCATAATTTAACCACTCGATTATTATTTGCTGAAGGGAATTAATAAGCACCTTTTAAATCAATAAATCAACTTTCTTTGTATACGAACCTAACACGCCAACCTTTGTATATTCTGATATTGTCATACGCATAACATTATTGAAGGACAGACCCTAAATTCAATTTACTTACTTTTAACATGACATACATACAAAATCAAGAATTTTATAATAAATATTTTTTTTTTCGAGGGATGGGCCGCCGCCGAGGTTTTGTCTAATTTATTATTATTTAATTTCTTTTCGTCTGATTTAGATTTTTGTTTTTTATATTATGTCTGACTTGGTGTGTGCGATTTAAGATATTCTATTCGTTTACAAATTTCTTTCTATAAATACATAGTAAATGTTTACCTACATTTATCTCGATCTCTCTAAGATTCTATTTTTATTTTAGTTTCTTTAAATATATAGACAACAATTTACGTTTACATTGCTTCACAAATTAAAAACAAAAATGTTTAGACTAAGTTTAGTGTTTTTTAATTGATTTTAATAATTTAATTTGTATTGTTGACTAGAAGTACATACTCGTGCATAAACACAAACGTAACATTTAAGACGATCGGTGTAAAAGAAAAAAATGTATAAAAATAAGTTCTGTGTTCTTTTTTGAATAACGGATTGACTAAAAATAAGGAGCATAAGCTTCACAAAGAAGGGCGGCATAATATTTTACAAAAACGTAACTATGAAACAAATTATGGCCGAATCATTCTCAACTAAAGGCCACTTTTCACGATTGTAGAAGTCATATGATTTCTCTTATGACCTGTCAAAAAAATCATATCAAACCGTCCGAACACACTCATAGTATGACTTCTCAAAAGCAAAAAGCATATCACTTTGTTGACATTAGAAATGCAGCTAATTCCATTTGAAAATTCTAACGGGTTTTGTTGTTTTCATGGAAAAAAGTGAGTTCAGAGTATTGAAAATAAAAATATTTTTACAAAAAAAATAGAATTTGGAATGAAAACAGCAATAAATAATTCCAAAAAAGTAATTTTGTCTACAAAAATTTATTTGTTTATGACTTTTTTTTATTTTTTTTTTTTTTTGGTTTTGACAGGTAACAATAGAGAAAATCACATGCGAAGTAAAAACGTGTAAACATAAAAAAATCATAGCCTTGACTTGATTTGAAATGACAGCTCATTTGGGAAATCATACAGAAAATATAATGACAGGTCATATGACTCCTAATATCTTGTAAAGTGGCCTTAAGGGAAATTATTTGTTTGATGTTTTAAGTAAATGTCGGTGGTTTTTGAAGTAGTGTTTGGGTCAGTTTTTCTGTGCGAGATCATCCTGGTCTCTTGGTTAAATTTGAGCTTACTCTAGAATCGTGTTTTTCAGTCAATTTAAATCTAAATTTAACCCCGAGTTAACCCAACTAATTTGGTGACTTAACTGAGGGGTCGAATTAAGGGCCTTTTCCGTTGTGGTACCAACTCAATTTAGATAGTAAAATACCTAAAAGGGTGATATCCATATTGTCGCACATCGATTAAAATAGATTTTTGACAACTGAAAGATAAAGTTAATTCTCCATTGAAAAAATGTTCCTGAGTTAAATCGGAGTTAATTTATTTTCAAGTTTCGCTAGCTCTGATTTAACTCACAGTTTACCCTTAACTGAAAAACCGGCCAGTAAGTTTTTTTTTTTTATTAATAAACGCTGATTACTTACCTATAACTTTTTTTTGTTTGAAAACCTTAAAGGTCGTTTAATAAGAACGTTGGATTTCATTTAATTTCAATGTATTAATTTATGGCATATAACTTTGTTCAAATATCAGCCACTACTTTAGTTGGTTGCACGTATTCGGGAGGCCCAATTTTCGATGACCTTATCTCATAAATGGCTGGCTGAATTTGCCGGATGGAATGCGTTATCTTGACTTTGAGTGTATAAATTATTCTCATAGTCCTAAAATTTTGTTTATTCACACTTCCATTCATTTGCTTAAAATTGTAAAAAAAAAAAAACACCTAAATCCGACCCTGTATTTGTCTATAAAGTTTAAACAAGCTGTTGGAAAGAACGACTCGACGCCAGTCAACAAACGTCCTAGACCTACTTTTTGGCTTTCAAAGAATATCATATGCGAGAAGAAGAAATAAATATGTTGGCATTTTTTTTTTTCTCTAACACAATAATCTATTGAAATCGAATTTGTGTTCTTATATTAATCATTTTTAATTGTATAACAATATACAATGAATGCTATTGGCAGAAGATTTTATAATTTTATTATAACAGCATTGTGAAAAAAAAGCAATTTCAATATTTTGTATTTATACTTCTTTTGGCGGGTCTCTTTAAAAAAATCTAAACCTTAGAACAAGTCAAAGTATTCCATTTATTAACCATTTATAAAAAGAAGACTTTGACAAAAAAAAAAACAAAAAACATCTGGCAATTTGCCAGATTTTTAAGGCTTTTGCGGTTGTAAGTACACATAATCTAAACCTTAGAACAAGTCAAAGTATTCCATTTATTAACCATTTATAAAAAGAAGACTTTGACAAAAAAAAAAACAAAAAACATCTGGCAATTTGCCAGATTTTTAAGGCTTTTGCGGTTGTAAGTACACATAATTGATAATTATTTTCAAATACAATCCGAAAATAATTGTTTATTAATAGCCTAGTTGACATCTGAATATTGAGCGCAAACAGGAAATTTTGCTTCCAGTACATTTTCCAACTACTTTTGTTTTATTCGATGTTTTTATAAATCCGTATTTTAGTACATTTTCCATCGATTCGATGTTTTTTTAAAATCCGAATAGAGTTAAAACAAACAGGACAAGACATTGGAATCGACTTTCTTCCCAAAAAGTTTTTGAAGCCCTGATTTTGGTTTGTTCTATCACGTCAGGTTTTTGAGATGTATTTAAAAACATTTCTTTTCAGTATTTTTGGAGGTTACATTATGTATATTAATAGAGATACTAATAAATTCGTCTTCGAAATAGAATAGGAATTCAATTGAGAGTATCCAGAAAACTATGACGTGAAATGGTAAATGCGGTTTATTTATACATTTTATTTTTATCAGTTTATCAAGAGGAATATCATTTTTTTACCATACATAAATTGTTTGGAAATTTTTCGTTTCTGTTCTCAATCCATATTGTGTATTTTTTTGTAATTTGATTTGAAACTGCTTCACATAATCCATTCTTGCTGACGCAACTCTGGTGACGAGTGATAAACAAAATCTACTCACTGTTTCATTTTTGAATAGGTAGGAGAATACAAGAAAGGTTCGTGCACCAGTTAAATTTTGGTCAACTGGCAGTTAAAAATTTAGTACACCAGCCTCATATACAAAATATACCAAAACATTCGCATCAACTTCAAAAAGGATAAATCCAACAGTTTATATTCAATGTCATTTGTGAGTCAAACTAAAATAATTCATTGAATTCGCGTGCCCGAGAGGAGAGTTTTCTATGTCCCAGTCTTGAATTACCATGGTAAAACTTTATTTATTTTATAGAAAAACATCTTTTTTCTTTTATTAGAATAAACAAATAAATAACATCCCTTAGCAAAACTACAATATAACCTTTATTGATGATATACAGGCAACATAAAAAGAAACTATAATAAAATAAATATTTGAGTTTTAGTCCTTTTCTCTAAAAATTTATTTTTATAAGGAAAGTGGAATTTTCTGCAGCATTTTATTTGCGTTTCTTCTATTTATAAATGCATTTTTGAACCAAAAATAAACTCGGGCCACCATTGAAGCTAAATGACGAAATTATTGTGTTTTTGTCTAGCAATAGTAATTGGTAGGTACTGATTAACAGGGCTGTCGAATTTTATATTAAATAGTAGTAATTTTGTCTACGTCTTATATTGATCATTATTACTTGCTACACACCCATCCATTTGCGTCTTCTTCTCACTTTTTAACTATTGCTAAGCGCTATCAGTACAATTTTGTAAGTCCAAAAAGCCAACTTCAACTTGTTTTACGTTTTCGTTGAGACATTCGGAGTCGGTACCGCTTTTTCATTTTTGTTGCTCCATAACAGAATTGGGTAGTAATTATAACATTTTGTAATCGATTGATCAATTAAAATTACATGTATTCAGTAATAGGAATTAACATGTAATTCTAGTTGGAAATTTTTAATTGAAATAACAAGTTATTTGTAACCGAGAATTTCCAATTACTAATTACATGTAATTGGAGAAAAGTAATTGAACCGAAAAAGTAATTGAAAAACAGGTTTTTGATTACTTTTTTTGTAATCATTACACACAAATATAATTGATTATGCAAAATATCAATTATATTTAACAAGATACGAAGGAAAATCTTTCCGTATCATTTATTAAGTTCATGCTAGGTGGATGGGCAAACATTATAGATCGTTAGAAAGGTTTTATCCCCCAGATGTGAACAAGCTTTATCCTTCACATCTTGTTAATTATTAATTATTTCAATTACTTTTGTGTGTAATGATTACAAAAAATGTAATCATTACAGTTTTTCAATTCAAATAATCAATTGAATTAATTCAACATACATGTAATTAAATCTAGTAATGGCTTTTTTTCAATAACATGTAGTTTATAATGTAAATTTTCAATTATAATTACATGTAATCAGTAATGTAATTGACTTTTTTGTAATGATTACTACCCAACTCTGCTCCATAGTCTATACATATAAAGGTTGCTTGTCAAAAGGGTGCAAAGTGACAGAAGGCCAAATTTTAAAATTGCTAAAATTAATTTTAATTTAATTTTATTTTACGGGATATGTATTTGTTTTTTTTTTTTTGCTTTTCTACGTATTACGGCGTATAAACAGTGAGGTATATATGGGGGCATGCTGACCCCCTGCAACGCCCCTGCTTGGCACACTATAGGATTTGAGGTAGGTGCGAGGTTGGGAGTATGCAAAGTTTCTTTTGCACTTAAACCACTCGACAGTTACAGCTCAAAGTGAGATCACCATAAATACCGTAGTGCCTTTAATATAAAGGTGTTAGTAAATCGATTAATTATACTAATAAATATAAAATAGGTTAATTTTTAACCGTTTTAAGCTTGTTACAATTTATTTGAATACTTTCTTTTCCCAGATACAAAAGTTACAAGTGACATATAGTCAAGTTGGCCTTATGTCACTTTGCCAAAGCGACATAAGGCCAACTCTTAAAAGTCGCACTTATGTCGCTTTTTTCTAAAGTGATATAAGGCCAAATATTTCAATTTATGTCACTTGGCCTTATTTCAAGGCACCTGTCAAAAGTGATAAATGCTTGACGAAGCCATTTTTTAAATTGTGAAATTTAGTAAGGTTTGTGTAAATTTGGCAGGACGATATTTTTATATCCGATTGGAATAGAAGAGGAGTGGAACAGTCATTTAGTCCAATGGAACACGAAATTATTATGGTCAAAAATTAAAATATCCTCATATGGCTATATTTTCATTGTGTAGAAGAAACATGAATCTTAAAGATAAGTACCGAATATTTTTTTGTGCTATGAATATGAATAAATTCACATCATAAACCCCAAACGAATATTAAAATCTGTGTGTTGTTGAACACACCCGTCCTTATTAACTTACTTCCCTTTGCTTACGTTTTTCTTAGCGACATCTCTGATAGCATTTAGTGCTGACAAATCTAGCGCCGCACCCCCACTTTTTTGTATATCAAAGAAAAATAACTTTCGCTCTTATTCTCTGTCCCACCCATAAGAACACACTAAAAACAACGCACCACTTTCATTTAACTCAGTTCATTTGGTTGATTATAAGCGAATAGGCAGTCGAATTTTTTGCTTGTGCAACATCTTAGTAAAACATCTGAAAATAACTATATTAAACAAAAATAATTCAACTGAATACATGCAAAGCTTCGGAGATGTTGGTTCACACACAATTTATCGTTAGCAAAAAAAAACTAACCCAATTTTTTCTTTTTTATTTGTTTTAGCAATTAAAATTGTAATGTGTAATGCTTGAAAAAAGGGAAATTTATCGCAAGTGGAAAAAAATAAGGAATAATAATTTAATATTGAATAAATGTTCAAAAAAGTTTAAACATCCCAAACACTTAATATAAACTCAAATAAAAAATAAATTTAAAACAAAATCAAGTGCATGAAAACAATTCTGATGGAAACAACACCAGCACTAACGGTACCAATTAGAATTCCCTTGAGCGAGAACTTCTCCTCATCTACTATTGGTCAACCGCAATTTGGCTGCTCTGCCGACAGTGGGGTTATCACCCGAAAAACGTCCAGTCAAAGTCTACACACACGTAGTACGTCCGGATCGTTAAGTTTACGGCCGCAAAGATGCAGTACTTTACGATTGCCCTATAAACTTCTGTCACAGGACAGTGGCATTGATAGTGTTGCTGACGTTAATTGTGGCGGTAGTGAAAACGATTTAAAATGTCGAACAGGACGATCGTCGACGGTTTCGTCATCAACAGAATCCCTAGGAACGAGTTCCTCATCAGGCACTTCGTCAGGCAAGGTGTCAGAGTGTATAAGCAGTATCCTTCCCGTAGATTTAGAATTGCTGCCACCTGTAAAGGAAGGATTTGTAGTTGGGGAAGGCACCATCGATGCAGTCAGAGCTGCTGCTGTTCCTTTAAGACAAACAACAAAATTAAGGACGAATACGATCACTGCAGCAGCAGTTGTGGTGGATAAAATTGATGAAGTCGTCCCGGAGGACGACGACACGAATTTTGATACTTTCACTAATAATTATTTGAAAGACAAGCAAGGCGCCACCGCTGCTGACACCACAGTTCAGTTGCAGTCGGTTAGAGAAGGCTTCCAAAAGGCCGATGACATTGATTTGTTCTTTCCGATTTTCAAGTCCGCTGACGAGCCTATGATCAATGCGAAATTGATCAATAAAAAAGATGGCTTACAGGATACAATGTATTATTTGGATGAATTCGGCAGTCCGAAGTTGCGTGAGAAATACGCACGTAAAGAGCGCCAGAGGGCGATTAAAAAACAAAAGAAAAAGAAGTCCAATAAATTAGCTTCTACAACAAATAAAGTTCCTTGTGTTGTTGTAACAACCGAAGATGGCGATGAGGATGTTAATGTTGATATTGAGGAAGATGATAAGAAAAACTTAAATTGTGATAATAGACACTTAAGTGAAAGTAGTTTTAAGAGTAGAATATCTAAGGACGAAGGAGACGATGAAGCTGAAGATAGCGATAATGATTGTGATGATTCGGAGAAGATGACTAACAGTAATGAAACGCCATCTTGTGTTAGTTGGACGAAAGTCTTTTCAAAATTTCGTAATATTTTGGGTATGTTCTAACTATTGTAATGCTCAGAAACTTGAAATATTCATTTACTTTTAATTTTGTTTGTTTAATTATGCATATCTATCACAGAACCCATTGCAATCGAAATGCTCTTCGATAGCCATCACTCTTCATAAGTTTTGAATAATTTCATACCATTATCAATTTATAAAAGGTGATGGCTTTTTTGGAATACCGATTTCGATAGTTTTTGTTATATGAATAATCCTTTAACTGTCAAAATCAGCATATTAATATTATTTATAACTTTTTCTTTCAGGTAAGTGTGCAACCGGTAATGACAATTCACTTATTTTACAGACGGACCAAGGTAAGACGCGAGAGTTATACATTATACAAATTTTAATTAGAAAGAACAAATTTAACAATAATAATATCAGATCTATTGGAATACTAGAAGTGTTTTTTTGTGAATTTTACATAATAAATCTTGCAAAACTAACGCAAAATAGCAATCAAAACAAGAATATTAATTTAAGCTATAGTTTGGCGCTTAGATTTAGTTTTATATATACAATTACCAGTGTTTTTTGTGTTTAGCCTAATTTCATATCCATAAGCGAAGTAAAATCTTCATATACATATGTACCTACAAAATATTTTTTCCCGACATGATGAGAGAGAGGGAGAATACATTTTTTTCAAAACAAACAGAACCCAATGGACTAACTTAATACCAAGTTTTCACCACCGCATAAAAAAGATCAAGGCAGCATTCTTCAAAAGTAAATCGTGTTTCAAATTTTCTTTTGAAGTGGAACTGAAATGGAAAGTTTCAATTTGGCAATTGACGAATTACGGCTTTATAGCACGAGTGAGTTCCTGTTTTAAGTAATTGAACTTACCTTAAGTAGGTACAGACGTTTGTAAAATCTGACAATATTGTCAAATCTGTCAATGCTCTAACAATTGCTGCCAGTGAACTGACAATCGCCAATTTACTAAGACGGTGTTCACATTGGGCTCGCTTCATGGGACTCATTGTGACATCTCTGATATCAAAGACGGTATTCAGACGCTTCAGAAGCTTCTCATGAGGTGTCTCGTTTTGACGTCTCTTTATGTTATCTCACTCCTATTTCTTGGCAAGAAAGAAATGGCTTAGTGAGGCACAAGTTTTTTTTTATTTCTGCCTCATGCTAATACCGTTAAATAAAGCTGGATTTTCAAAAAAAAAAAAAATTTAAACCGTGCCTCTTTTGACATTCTCTTTCTTCTTAAGAGATAGGAGTGAACAACAGAGAATAGAGACATCAAAATGAATAGTCTGGAAAAAAGCATATATGAAGTCTGACAATTTAACCGTCAGTTCACATAGTTGAAACACATGCTTGCTTATGCAAAATTGGTAGATCAATTTATAGGCACTGTTGGAAAAATCAAAATTGGTTTCTTCTTCTTCACTATAGAAAAATGTGAAAAATATTTAAAAAAAAAAAAAAGTATAAATTTGAACGAACTTCCCTATTTATTCGCGACGGTTTTTATTTATTTATTTATTTAGCAGACCTTCGTTTTTCAGCCTGACAGAAAAATTGTCAGGAACTGCCAACATTCGTCAGATGCCATAAACTATTTCCCTTCTAACTATTCTAACTATTGGCAATCCAGAAGCGTATAAACTCTTCGGAAAGTGTTCTTTTGGTCTTCAGAATGACAGTTGTTCTCCGGAAAAGAAGAGAAACCGATTCTGGATTTGATTTCTGAATCGAAACCAGAACTTCTTACACATTCATAGTTGTCCATATTTGTGTTCGCCCAGTTTGCAAATGTGAAGAACTAAATATTTTGGCAACCTTACAAGGGTACGAAAACTTCAAAATTAAAAAGCGTTTGCCCGTCTGTTTATTTTGGCGTTCCGGATCGCAGAGTTCTTCCGAATTGCTAATCAAAAAGGCCATATGACACCTGACAATTTCAAATTTCTCTGTCCTAATTTACTGATATTAATATAAACTTAGTCGTCAGGAAAATGAGATTTTGCTGACACAAATTTTGTCTGTCCTCAGTAATTTCAAGACAAAATCAAAAATTTCCCTGAGTAATCCTGTCCATGAGACTGATATTGCTAAGGTCTCTGAGACCTCACTTTTCAAGGCTTCCGTATTTCAGGTCCATTTGCTGAAGCGAAACTTATACTACATTTCCACCTAACACTAATCTGAAATTTAATAAAATCTTCTTCAAATCTTGAAGATTTACTATACAAATTTATTTCGTAAATCTTGAAGATAAATTAATCTAGATAATTTTTCCTAGTGAAAATACTTTTACAAATTGAACTAACCTATTTATGTGAAGAGTTTATGTGACACTTTACGCAGAAAAAATAACGGCACATAACAGTAGCAAGTAGAACATTGTGTAGATATTAAAATTTCATATGTCTAGTCACATGAAATTAAAATATTGTTTATTTGTACTTCATTTCATAACTTAATCATGAAATAAAGAACACACATTATTCGATAATTAAATTAAGAAAAACTTGACAAAATATAAATAACTTATATACAAAATTTCATTTTATTAAATAAATGGAACTTAACTCACATTCCCATACAACAACAGAAACTTACAACTGACAAGAGTGACATTTGTTTCAGTTCAGGATCATACAAAATGAAAACATACAGGGCATTTATGTGTTGAACGAATCAGATGAGATCAGTGATGCCACTTAAATTTTTTTTCTAACACAATTATTGAATAATTTTTTAATGTTTTCGAGAGGAGTACAATCTGGGTAAGGGGAATACAGTGAATGCTTCGGCTGCCCTTGTGCCTATTGTGTGATAAGACGTTTGTCGGATAAATGAAAATTTCATTGCTGACAATGGCCTTACAATGTCCCTGATCACAAGTGAAGAAATTCAAGCATATTCTACGATTTGTGATGGGGCAACTTGCAGAAGAGGAAGGGGGATGAAATATTTGAAAATATTCGGTGAAAAAAATTGACGTTCACTTTTGTGTTCCTTCTCCTATTCAATCCAACCAATCGAATCGTGTCTTTCATTATAAAAAATCTGCAGAATAATTTTCTTCACATCTGAACACTTTCGTTCTTCACGTGGAAACAAGTGCAATGATGCTTCCGAAAATATTATCAGACAAAAGTTCAAACTATTTTATGACATTTGGGTAATTTTTTTTTTTTGTTTCAAGTCTGACAATCGTCTGTACCTTAACTTTAAGAATAATGAAATGATCCTGTACCATCGAATTTAGTTTTAAATGTTATATCTGTCAGAGTAGCTGTTTGTATAAAAAATTCATTTTGTTTGCATTTATCATATTTTTCTTCTAGCCTTATTGATGTGTTGGGTATCCCGGCGAGAATATTTGCTTTGTTTATTATATTTAAATTCATTTTGAAACAATTTAAGTTATAACTTTGTAAAAATATTTTAAAAAATGCAGAATAACTTCCATTTTGTCTACCATTTCACTGCTCACTCGTCTGTCTAGAATTTATCGTTTGAAAAACACGTTGCACTATAGCTAGCCTATGTAAAAAGTTGATTTCGATGCTCGATACTCTGCTCGATGTCTTAACTAATAAAGTCAGCCCAATAAAAAGTATTCAGGAATGTATTGCTTGCTTACTGACGCGGTTGTTCGGCCGCAGTTTACGTCACTTGCTATTTACATATATACAGTAGTGGAAGTTCTTATACAAACATTACAACATTCCATACATAATTTACTGCATAGACTGCAAACTTGAGAGTTTTTTTTTTTAATTCTGAAGTATAATGTGCAGGCATATGCACAACAGCTACAGGTTGGAAGATCAAATGTTGGGGTTTCAAAATATGGATTTAATCATAAAATTCGTATTTCGCAATTTCAAAAATTATTTTCGTTGAACTTCACGTTGTTTTCGATATAAACAGTGTTTTTATTGGAATTTCCTGTTTTGGTTTTGTTTCATTTATTTATTTTCTTTTGTCAACAACTTTTATTTGATTCTTTTTTTAAAAGAATACTTTTATATTGCATACATCCAAAAAGGAATACGTTAAAAACAAGTGTTTATGTGATTTCCCTTCACTGTAGGCTTGGACCAATCAGTAGGTAATTGCAAACTTTGAAGAGAATCTAATTTTGAAAAGCGATTTTATACGAGTAGCTTCTTGGTTCATAACCAACCATATATACGGAACCGTTTTCATCCACTTCGCTAAATTTTTAAGTTTAGTAATGGCTGAGTTATATTTTGCAAGGTGCTCACTTTATTCTAGACCATGAATTTTAATATTGTGTAATTTTCAATGTAACAGTTTTTCAAATGTTTTTTCTGTTGTTATTGATTCACATACATATTACAAAGCTTTGAAAATTCTAAACTTGATTTTGTTTTTATTTTTTCGAAATTTCACAAACCAAATCACATGATTGTGATGTTAAAAGAATTTCAGAATGTATCACCAATCAAAGTTGTTTACTAGACACGCCTCTTTATAGAACAACAAAAAAACAACAACAAAATTATTCGTAAATTAAGTATGAGATAGGTATTCATTGACAACGAGCCCCATTTGCTGAAAATGACACTTAAAGTTACTAAAAATAGTCTCAGATACGTACATAAAAATATATTTAAATAAAAATCTCTTCTCGTTCTTTGGTTTTATTTTATTATTTTTTTTTCGGTAAGATTCATACGTCTTTTGCAATTAAAAACAAAACTTACGTATTATTTAAGTGATGTTTTTTGTTTATGTCATTTTTCTTTAATAATATTTGCCTACAAATTTTTGTCTCTACCATCTTACGAGTATAATGCAATAAAATTAAATTATCTCTTTTTGAGTTATAAATTAATAAGTAATGACGTGCATGATAACCTTTAACTAGGCTTTGTAATCTTATCACACTCACTGTGTGATGTGTAATATTTGGAAAATTTTAAAATTCTGTTTACACATAAATATAATATATTGTTGCAATAAATAAACAAATAAAGTGCAATCAAATGCATTTTTCTGTTATAATTGTCTAACATATAAGTAGTATGAGTTTATTTACCACCCTTTATTTTGAAATTGAAACTTTTAATGTATTTTATAACTTACAAAGAATATAAAAATGACATTGAAGAGAATAATATTCACATGCATCATGCAAACATCGATGAAGATATTCGAATATAAATAGTTATCATTACATAATTAATCAAGAGTATTATATTTAAGCGCCTGTAAGACTTGACAGTTCGCAGAAACCAAACTTCAAAAAACTGTGACGTAGTTTTAAAGCTCAGCAATTTTTCGTAAGAATCGTAACTAATGGCTCTTTTTTTAATTCTTAAAAAGTTAAAATAACTGTTTATCAAAAATTTTAAACTCAACATTTCAACGAATAAAAACAAAGTCCTTTTTTTACTGAAAACTCTAATCAATATAAGCTTTTAAAAGTTATCACAATTCAAAAGAAAAGTTTTATGCATGCATATATTCAGGAAATTAAAAGCATATTAGTCTTAACAAGTTGGGTGTTTTACCTTTGACATCATTAGATAACTCGAACACAATTATGAAGTTTTCACATGTCGTCTAATAATTAATCAATTATAGTTAACTAAACTAGGGAGCTTAACAAAACTAAACTCTAATTTGCCAGTGTGATATTGTTGGTTTGAAGCTGTCCATATCCAAAAACTTACTTTTTTTTTAATTAAAAGCAATCTGTCGCAGTCATGTGTAAAACAGAAATTCTACAAGGTGATTCTATCGCTAGAGCAGTCAGAAAAATCAATCGAAAACGACATTAGTGAATAAACATTATGTTTTTTTTTTTTTTCATTTTTTGTATTTATTAATATCAATGTACTTTTAAAAAATTATTCTTATGCGAGTACACGGCATGTAAAATGCCACAAGTGCATTTGCAGTGACGTCATTTTTACGTCACATATGCGTCCCAATTGCCGCACGCCATGAATTCGGCATGTTTGTGACAGTCCCAATGCTTCACGTGAACATGTGTCCACTGCCGCATATTCCAAACATGTGACAAATAATGCTGCAGTTTTTAATGACGCCAGTGTCGCATATGCATGCGGCATTTAACATGCCGTGTACTCTTAGCTTTATTCTACACACTTTGACATTAATCACTGCAAAGTCACTTTTAGAATTTGTTCCCAGAGAGTCTTTGGACCCTTAATATCTCCGCACTTAAAATATTTTCGAGCAAACTATATACGTACTTATATCACAAAGAAAGTTTGTCCTTATTTGTCAGAAATCATATGATGACAGCTAATTGGAAACAAATTCAATTGACAGATTGACATATTTTTTTTTATTTAAACAATGGTATTGAACAGTCTTTTTGAGTGGTTTTCCTATTACAGATGCGCAAACTTGAACGAAAATGAAAGCATACAAACTTTCATTTGAAATTCAGTCATAAAATTCACTTAAGTAGACACTTGAAGTTTTAACTTGATTTCAAACAACAATAATAATAAAATATCAAAAGATATTTTGTTTTGTTTGTTTTAATAATAATTCAATCAATTAAGTAGCTGTTTGTGTAAGAAGTCTAAAATGAAAACGTTTCATATCTTAAGTCAAGGGAGTAAGTTCAAAAAATAAATACAAATATACCTAAACTATTGCTATTCCGATAGATTGTCTCTTTTTGTTTTATTCAAAAATCAAAATAATAATAATATCAACAGTGAAATATATTACGTATGTTGATATATTCACGTCTCTTTCGCATGAGACCGCTGATTTAGCACATTTTATCACAAGCTCTTTATTATAAGACTATCTAATTAAAAAATAATATAAACACCTTATTGTGACGCAGCTTTTCAGCTGTATTGTCTGACACAAATAAAAAAAAACAGTCAAAAGGTGCTCTGTAACTGGATCAGTTCGATTTTGAAGCAACTTTTATTGCTTTTTCTTGTTGACATAGTTTATTTTCTTTAAATTTATTGTATTTTATTGTGAAGTGAGGTTAACTTGAGATTTATCAGTCAAATGCAACCTAATGTGTTACGGCGTTTATATGAAATGGTTTATCAAATATTTATGTGCAAGAAAAAACCAAAAGGTATAATGCATTTTGATATTAAAACAAAAGTCATGTTTGCGTATTTTCATATTTTACAGTTTGCATACGTTTACATTTATTCCAAAATAAACGTTGGCAGTTAACTTTTCAACACATGAACGAATAAAAAATATAGTTGTGTGGATCTATAGATATAATTTTCATATTTGACGGAAAAATACAACACGTTGAGATTAAACAGAGTTAACTTTATGACATCGAAAACATTAGGTATATCTTTTGGCAATGATTAAGTCATTAAAGACGAAATAAAATACCTACAAAATATCTACACCAAGAGGAAATATCCCCTTAAAGTCCTATTTGTTTACTATAACCGTTAATAGTTTCAAGAAGTGTTTACTTATGATTCTTATTTAAAGTTTCGACGATGCAATTTTTTTATTTTGCTTAAATTTTGAAATTTTCATTCAAATTCAATCTAGAGCTGTTCAACTTGGAATTCAATATTTATATGTTTTATTTGTTTTCACTTAATCTTTAACCTATGTAATTTCTGGAAAATTATCTCATGTGCTGCAGTGAAAATGTAGTATTAGACAGTAATAAGAGGTGGGCTGTCGGGGACTGATCACCTTCGGATTACACCGGTCAACAGAGTTTTTAAACAGAAATATGAAATAGACTTTACTTTTCCCAAAGGGTTTCACTTGTTGTATTCGAATTTAAACTTAGAAATGCTTCATCAGGTCAGATTTTCAACATAGATCCGTTTCAAAATAATAATATTCTACATGGAACTATATCAGGTAAATGGAAGAGTTTAACAAAACATTTAATCGGACTTGATTGGAAACTGTTTCTGATGGCTTTAGTAGCTTATGTAGCGATGTCTTTTCAGAAATCGCACTATTTCGGCAAGTCATAGTGTTTTTCTCAAATAAGATTATGAGTGTCGAAATAATATTTAATTTAAACAACACAAAGGCCTGTTTTTGAGTAGATGCGAATCAAAACTCGTCATATCCAGTTTTTTCAAAAATTGATATTTTGATGTAGATTGGTTAAGCCGGGTATATTGAATAGTTTTTAAAGAAAATTTGACAGCCATACCCCTCCAATCCCCTTTAACATCGATGTCAAATATTATAATTGTTTCCAAAACTCTCCATATCCACAGTGCAATTTGCATCAAAACTATCCATATCCATTGCTTGCAGTAGGTTTGTTTTCAAAACTCTTCTTATCCATCAGAGGCTATTGATAATGTCATGTAAGGAGGAACTAAAGCGCTGATGGGTTCTTATTGTAAAAATCATTAAATGGGTCATTAAAGGTTGAAAAGTAATGGAGTGTAGTTATATTAGAGGGTGAAATTGGGGAAAATGGGGTGGTGTGGAATAGCACCTTATCCAATCATCTTTAGCAAAACTCCTGCATATCCAAATTTAATTAGTAAATATCTTTTTAACAGAACTTTCAAAATATTTTTGCTTTTAATCATAACATATGGATTAAAAAATCTTTTATTATATAAAATAATATCTTTCGTATCAACTATCATTAGCCTTATTAAGTTTTCTTCTATTTGCACAAAATGAAAATTTTGGACATGATGAGTTTTGGTTCTCAACTACTCATTTGAACTTAGTGCCTAGTGTTATGAGCTAAACACGGGGGATCTTTTCTTATGCTGGACTCACACAACTAAAAATGCTATTATTTTTGCAATGTTAAAGGCTTTAATCGCCATAGTTGGTATACAATGACACAAATTGGTGTTTAAATCTTCTTCTAACCTCGAAGATTTTGTATACACATTCATTTCATAAATCTAGAAGATTAGTCATTAATTTTATTAAATCTCCCTATGATAAATAGTTTTAAAAATCAATCTAACCTATTTGTATATGGTGCTGAAGGATTCATTCGTAGCTTGATTCAGTTCTTCATTGTTTGACATAAATGAAACATTCTATCTCACTTCCACAAAATAATAATAAATCAAACCATTTGCTTTTGAATTGTCAGGTATGCTATGTTCCCACCACCTCACAGACCCATTTTCAGCTTTCACCATAGAAAGGTGAAAAGCTTTGCGATAAAAATTACTCTTACACCAAGCAGGCAAAAAGAGAGAGTGTGATATTGTATTTGACATTTGAGTGGAGAGAAAAACGAACACATAAGTACTTATAGGTGTTGTTTGTGTTTATATGTGAACATCAATTTGAAATATCTGAAAAGTTTTCAGCTGAAATCTCATATTTCTCTTTAATGAGAACATAGTATTAATTAGTCTTAAGCAGTGGAAACACCACATGCATTTTCAACATTAAATCCCAGACTATCTTGTGGTGGCAACGTAATCCCAGTATAAAGGTAGAACTATAATGGTCGGAAGGGCACTGAAGCAAATGTCGAAATCCAACGACGATTAGCTTTCCGTATAGTCCAAAAGGGAACACACCCATACTGTATGTACATATCATCTCTTATTGGGATTCCTTTTTCACCGAATGTTAGTTTTAAGTGATCGAAACTTAACGAAACGTTACACTCCATAGTATTATAATAGCGTCATATGTTTTCTAAAAATACTATTTTTCATATTCTTTTAATGATAAAATCACTTCCTTTCAGTTGATTTGAAGAATTATGGTGCCAAGTCCTTATAGCCTAATGAACCTGTCAATAGACACTAAATTTTCGATTAAACTTATGGTGAAAGAAAAAACCTTTTCTGACGCAACCTTAAAAAAATTTAAACAGGTATTTAAAACTACTCTTAAATTTACATGCCATCATTATTGTTGCTGAAATATTATGATTGGATGAAATGAAATAACGCAAACCAATAAAATAAACAAGTTGAATAATCATGTTCACTGGACCTTTTCTTAAAAAAGTTTTTTGTCTTGCGCTATTTTTTGTGATAACCGCCCTAACCCTAGATCAACTTAATTTTCTGCGAAATAATCGCTATTAGCTAGAAAATATGACGTCTAAGAATGTTTTTAGTTTTTATTGCGATACGAGGTATACGCTAAGATTGACATATTGGACTTGGATCTTCCGATTAAATGTACCACACTTTGTCGCAATGCAACCCAACACCTTCAGTTAAAAATTTTTGACAGCTGCTCCTTAAATTCCTTCTGAAGTTCTCTGAAAATATTGTCCCCAACAATCAAAGTTCAGTCAGAAACTTTGTATTGCTTTTGGGAAATTTTGTTTCGATAAATACAATGCCTTGAGTTTAGTTAAGAATTTTTGACGGCTGCTCGCTAAATATCTTCTTAAGTTCTCTAAAAATATTTTTTGGCCACAACATCAAAGCTCAGTCAGAAAATTTGTCTGGCTTTTGCGAAATTTAAGTTGCGATAAATACATATATACTTTATGGCAAGTTTTGCATTCCTTAAAAGCAACGGACTGAAACTTGTAATTACGATGATAGAGAAGTTCTTTCCAAAAATTGACATTTTTTGAAACATGGTACCTAGGGGTTTTTTAACACTGTTCAGAATAATTTTAAAAAAATTAACTTCCATGAAAAAATGATCCAAATGATTTTGAAATAGTTGAGTAAAATCTCATTTTTGTTCTTTTTTTTATTTATGCTTTGTCGTCCAGATTTAAGCTTTCTGCTGCCAACACAAAGTTAAATAAAATCTATCAATTTCACTGCAAAAGAATGTATAAATATTTAAACACTTCCTTCAATTAATCAATTGTGGCACGAGCTGTGTGACATGTTGCGCCGTCTTGTTGAAAGCTCCTGCACATAATGGTTGTTCAATTGATGAAGTAATAAGTCAGTAAACATGGCTCTATAGCGGTCACCATTGACTGTAACGTTCTGGCAAGCATTGTTTTTAAAGAAGTACGGACCAATTATTTCACCAACCCATAAAGCACACCAAACAGTCAGTTTTTGTGGATGTAACTGTGTCGCAACATACACTTGCGGACCATCACTCCAAAGACGGTCAGATAATCCAGTTTTATTTATTGACTAATATATTCAACCAAAAGTGAGCTTCATCACTAAACAAAATTCGCGCGATTCGTATTTCGAACAGAACCATGATTTTCAAAATAAATTTGCACAATTTTGAGGCGTTGTTCATATTCATTTTGAAATGCCAAACCAAACTATTAATAAATCAACCGACAATATAAATAAATTAAAATAATAGGTTTGTTAGTTGAGCCCTGAACTCACCCTGGGGTCGCCCCACAGCGTTTTTTGAAAATCGCGAGCGAGCCAATTATGTGGTTTTTAACACCTAAGGTCGCCATGAAGTAGAAATAGGTTTTTCGCTGGGGCGAGTTGAGATTAAAAATAAAATGTCAAAGCGGTAGGAGCTCTGAAGCATTTTTTTTGTTGTGGATTCACGTGCTGTAGGTAATTCTTTTGTTTGTGAAATGGAAATCCAAGGAATACACAAATTTACTTAAATAATAACAAATAGAAATAGAAAATGGTAACTGTTGTTTCTTTTTTTTTTTTCATTTTTATATCAAATTTTGTTTCACACAATTGAAAGCCATTAGGTGTTTTTCCGGAGCGAAAAACACAGGTTTTTTGACAGTTTGGGGTTGTCAAGGAAACCTGGGTCAAACCTGGGTAAACTTCAACGAACAAACCTAGCGTTGCCAACTTTAAGTTCTATACTTCCAAACAAAAAACACTCCTTATAAATAATGTTACTTTAGGGAAATAGTTTTCCTTCAAAAATCTCCGTATTCTTTTTGGAAACATCTTTTAATCATAGCGAAAGATATTGCTTACGAACTTAAAAGTTAGAATATCTTAAAATCTCAGGTGATAGAATAGATAATTTAAATAAATTCTCCGTAAAAATTTTATTCAGGTTCCAGATAAAGGAAAACATTAAAATTATTCACCTCCATAATATTAAACTCTTACAACCTTATTTATTAGATTTTTTAGACCGTTGACTAGTTAGACAGTTTTTTAAAAGTCCTTAATAGTTAAAATTACTTAATTAAATTAAATGTCAAGTTAGAAAAATCTTAGACAACTGATGCCGTTGTCCAAGTTATAAAAATTTAAGGCAACAAAGACAAAATTTATAAATACGACTGTAAATGTTTAAAACTAAATTTGTGTGAAGTTATTTTTTTGGGTTTGTCACCTTCTGTGTAAACACTCAATTCAAATATTTGTTATTGACTTTGTTTCTTTAAAATTTAAAAGCATTGAAAAACAAAAATATAGCATGACTGACGTGTTTTCGTTCGTTTATAGGCGTCTGTTCTATTATTTTGTTTGCATTGAGTTAAAAAGTTTCACATGATTTGCTTATTTTTGGTTCTCAATCTTTTTTTTAGTAAAGACCACACAAACAGATATACGAGCTTGTAGATCCAAGACTTCTCAAAAAAATGAAGAGTTTTGTGTGCTCGTTCAAAGCATTTATTTTTTAATTGGAAAATACTTCAATACACTATTGGGAATTGATAATTCATTTTTTATATTCAACGTGGAAAAAACTTACTATACGTGGCGAGACAACATTATCGTCTATCAAATTTGGGTGCCAATATTTCTAGATCAGAGACAATAGTAGCTCAAATAATTGTACTTTAAATTCCAAGATTTAGATTTAGGTTCATATAATTTTTTTTGTTAGTTAACTTTTGTATTCAAAAATGAATGTTACAAAACCAAAAGTTAAATTTTGTTTTCAATTCAAACATAATAATGATTCATTATCAATTTTTAGTCTTCTTAAAATAATTCATTATTATCAATCACGTTCTATGGAAATGATTTCACCTAGAATAATACTGATTTAATTATTTTATATAAACTTTCATCCCACGATTCTTTGTTGAATTTGTTTATTAGCAATATATTAGTTATGAAATTGTTGCAATAAATTATTTTACTAGAAATGTAAACAAGATAAGATTTTCAGTAAAATAAGTGTAAATATAAATATTGCATTCTCGCAATGAAAATATTTGTGCACTAAATTGTTTACTTATTCTTTCATGAATATTTATTTTCTTGTTAGAAATTCTAAGTTTATATAATTTCTAGGATGATGATTTCTTTTATCTTTTTATTTTCAAATGTTTTTTTTTTTACTTTCTTAATCAGCTGATTTGTATTCATTTTCCTTCATTTTATTTACTTGATCATGTTTATCAAATTATCGTTTAAGTGTTAAATTGAAGTTTTATTTTTAATCTCATTTTAATAAATATTTATATATTCTGATTCTCAAGACCATTTATTTGATTTGTTTGTATATTTTTGGATGCAATATAAATATGGACGTTTAAATTGTTCGCTAATAAATAAAAGTATAACTTGTTAATGAGGTACCTTTAAGCTATTTTTAAGTGTTTTTTATAGGTATTTACATATTGGTGGGTTGTCAAATTAAATGCACTTAGTTTTAAATTTTTGATACTATGAACAAAATGATAAAATCAACAAATTTGAAAAATTAAATTGTGTAAAATGTTGTTGTTTTTTAACCTCACGGTTGAAATTCAGTCTTCTTGACTGCAATATTGTTTGTCATTCATTCTTCATGTAAACACCTAGACAGTGAAGACGACGTGTTTATAGTTTTGGACTACATCCAAATCTTTGTACAGCTCAAAGAGCTCGCAGTTGTTAAACTTTTTACGGCTTAAAAGGTTCAGAGCTATATCTTCTCCTCCATTCGGCCTCTTCCCTAACAGGACCTAAATATTCGTTCGAAGAATTTTTAGTTCGCAAGAACTCAGTGTCAACTACCTCTTTCTGTAAATCGAGAGTATCAGGTCTCTGTAGAGCGAGCACTTCGTGTTACGAGTTAGGAGCTCTGAACCCATCATTTGTGTCACCAATACCAAACCGAAATAGCAGCTGTTTCCTAGGGTGTCAGTCGTGTTGTAATTGCTTACTCCAAGGTATGTAAACTCCTTTACTCCCAGCAAATTAGGCCTGTTCTATCAATCGTTTAATTGCCATGAAACTATAACGACACGTTGAAAGCTGCTGATTATCGTTCCCATTCCCTAGTAGTTTGACGGATTTGTTGAGTCATTGAGATAGCAAACTTCACAGTTTTCTGATTATGAGCTGTTGAAAATCATTTTAGAACTCACGAATTTTGCTTACACGTTTTAGAGACCTACATTTTTCCAAAAAATTAAGTCAGTTTAACAAATAAATATTGGAGGTTTGCCCAAATAGACGATTCAGAACATTCATTCACACTAATTTATAGATCAGGAAAACATTTTTTCAATACAAAATGGGTATTAAACTAAGCCGATTTATAGTGGAAGCAAAGAGCCTATATAATTCATAGGATAAGCATAAAGACGATGAATATTAAAATATCAATTCACTTGGATTAACATTGAAAGGTTAAATGCTCAAGCACTCCTTTACTTTTAGTTTTTTTTTCTATTTTCACTCAATTTCACTATCACTTCACATTCTTATATTTTTTTTTAGTTTACGAATAACATTGCGCCATATCTTTTATACAATGGATCTTCAATATGAAAAACGAAATTTTAAATTTCAATACTCATAAATAAAAAAGTATTGAAACTTAAATTAACAACACAAGAACAATTTCTAAAACATTAAAAGTAATTCGAACAATTCAAAAACCATTGAAAATCGCAATGCTAATTCAATTGAACTTTTAGTGCAGTTGAATTTAAATAAACTATTATATCAGTTAACTGCTCGACTGCAGAAAAAAAAAAACAATTTTGTGTATATTTAAACTTGAAGAATGAAAAAATAATAAAATAAAAAGAAAATATTTTGTTAATTAAACGTCAATCAACATAGGTAATGAGGTGCGCCAAAAAAATTTACTTTGCACCAGCACCTTTGTAGGAAAAACGAACATGACTTTCCCCAAAGAGCATTTGGTATATACAAACATCTGTAACAGTGACAACATTATACAGACTTGAAATTAAAAAAAAAAAACACTGACCTGTAATTTATCATGTTCATCCTATATTTACCTACATAGAAAAAGAAAAGCAAACAATCTAATATGAATGTCTTCCTTGCCAGTTTATTTTTTGATCTAACCGTAGGAAAATGATCATGAGTTTCTTCCGACAAACTAAACAAAAAATAAGTGCACGGCTAGGTCACACGTAGATAGTATCTTATGAATCAAGGATAACTTGTGGCTTTCAATTTTGACGATTAGCAGAATACTAATACAAACTATTTTTTGATACATTACTTTTTACAGTATCAATGGCTTGTATGAGGTCATAGATTGCGTATATTAACCATAATATCCTACTCAATGGGTGCGTCCCACATCATACAAGCTAAATTTAACAAGTTTATTGCTATCAGGAAATATTTTTTGCCGTTACAGAATAAACTACAAATTTTTATTTCATTATATTGTTTGTTGAATTATGAATGAAATTTAAATTCTTGATTCTTAAAAGATAATTTCCGATGACCTTTTGACACGTATCGGGTGATAGCTCCGCTTCAACTTAGCTAATATTCGTTTTCAAAGCTTCAAGAGTTTCCATAATATGACGATCTTTTGCATAGCCCCACAAAAATCAGATGTTCTCGATGTCCTCTACATCAATTTCTTCAATTTCAGGCCAAGCAAATCGGCTTACACTTATGCGGCTTTCGATTTGACGTTCGGAGTACTCCTTTTGTACTCCATATTTACTCCAAAATCCATCGATTGGCTGTTCCGATTAATGTTTTCGGAATATTTTGTTGTTCCCTGTTTAGTAGGGAAAATTGAGTCCGGACTCATGAGTCTCATCGTGTCTACATTCGAAAATTTGAGGTGCTTCATTACACTTAGAAACAACAACAACTTCAATGCTTTGTACATTGAAACAACAACAAATGAGTCTCATGGGTCCGGTGTTTATATTTTTTTTTTCATGCCTCATGACAGCCACGTATGAATTCTTCGGCGCCATATAAAAATAGGTTTGTTCGTTTGTAAGTTTTTGTCCTAGGAAGATTTAACAAGATTAATTTCTAATCTTCAAGATTTACGAAATAAATTTGTATGGTAAATCTTCGAGAGTTGAAGAAGATTTGCGGTAAATCTTATTTAATCTCACATAAGTGTTTTTGGAACACACGCATACATAAACAATTTTTTGTTGGATTGCTTGTCAATAGTGATAGGGAGCCACTTGCGTCATTCGGTAGTGTGTGATTGTAAATTTGACAAAACTATGTTTTCATATTTAATTGTTCAATAACTTAAAACGTTTCCACTGAGTGAAGATTGAGAAATATGCCGACTACCGAATCATAATGTTTGTAGTAAGTTTTTACAATTTTTAAACCTTCAGAAATAAACGATCCATATTGTAAAAAAGCAAACCTTAAATCAAACATAATACAGTCTCGGATGACATTTCGATTTTACGTTTGTGATTGGAACAGGGATGTCAAATCTTATTTACGAATTGGATGAGCCTTTACTAGGAATGTAAAATAAATTGTCAATTGGGCTTTTCCAGAAACTATCTTTGTCTTTTCTCTTTCTAATTTTGACAGTTCACAAAAAAAAAAAAAGAATGAACTTAACCAGGCATTCAAAAAAAGTTTAAATTATTTTCATTTTTTTTATAGAATTAAAATATTTTATGGCTGATAAATAGTTAAATAAGGGTTATAACAATAATTTAGAAAGTTTTCTGAAGAAATAGTTTTGCCTAGCGATATATTGGATGTACATAGGTACATATATTTTATGAAAATGATTTAAATTATCAAAAGATTCAAAATGACATTTTCTTTTAGTTGTTATATGTCAAATCGAAGTTTGACAGAGAGTCGGTAGAAATTTCTCTTACTTCAAATTAATATTTCTAAAATTAACCAATTTTTTCGTCTGAAACTAGTTTAGGAACGGAAACAAATTTACGTTTGGCAATTGAAATGACAGATAGACTGGAAATAGACTGGATTTGTGGAAGACCTAAAAATACACTTTTTTGTTTGTCATAGATTCATGGATATGGATAAAGCAGATTTCGATAATTGCAAATTTCTGTAATCTAGTATCGAAGTCTTATTTTTTTTTTTTTAGAAATTTTACTTACCAGCCGATATGTCAAAAGTCACAAAATATTCTGTCAAAGAAAACGTTTCATCTCTCTTCCACTTAATGAGAATAATTATTCAAACACTAAGTCAGTTTCTAACATTGACCAAAACTGTCAATTGTTTATATTTGTCACCATTGTTTTGCAATAATTCCTTTTCCACACTTAACAATTGAGTTCAAGTGTTTTTATCTTTATATTTCATGATGCCATTGTTCCATCAAGTGCCTACAAAATGCTCTGTTGAGCTTATCAAAGAGAGTCTTAAAGAGAAGAAAAAGTAAAACATTTCTCTTTCCTTTCAAATTTTGCACCGCCCCCCCAGAAATATTTTGAGTAGAATTTACCTCTGTTTATATTATTTCCGAGGCTGCTTATTTTTACCAAAGTTCTGTTAAAGTTTATATAAAATTTGGTAGAAATTGGCAGTTTTGGGAATTAAACAAACAGACCGTCTCATTTCCATTTCTCCATGCAAAAACATATTGTCTATTTAAAAGTTTTTCTAGTGTACATTTTGTTTCTCTCAAAACACTGAAAGCCAATTTTACCAGCAAATTGATATCGAGACTAATGCACGTAAAAATTTTTGATCAAAATTAAAATGGATGTATATTTGTACGATTATATATTTTCTACGAATGGACAAACTGCCTTTAAGTAAGACCCAAAACACTATCGTTGGCTATTCTCCCGCGAGACAGTCAATGCTATTGAACTATTATGCCCTCAATTTAATTTAGAGTACAGACAATTACTATCTGTAGGAGGTAGTTTATTCATTTATTTATAAATCGATACCTCGTAAGGTTTTTTTTATCGCCGTTTTTATCAGGTTTTTCTGTTTTTTGCTTTTCTAAACATTTTGACTGATAGTATTGGTTAAAAGATGCAAAAAAAAAATTTTCAAAATTCCTTGCAATAAATAGATGCACAAGAAAAATATATTCTTCTTTGCAATCGATTTGCATGAATGCTTAAATTTAATTGCAATTTAAAAGCTACAGCAAAAAAAGACAAAAATTGTATAAAATCAACAATTCATCATGTTTTTATTTTGATTTATCAAATGCGTATTGCCTTCATTAAGAAATGTAAAAAGCTAATAGCATTAATTTTGTTTTTAAATTTAAATCAACATACATACATACATATATATGTATCAACAAAGTATTTGTAACCAAAGTACAAATGGGATGAACATTAACTTTCAATTGAAAACAAAGCTCGTTTTGTTTTAATTCAATTTGTTTATTAACTCTCTTATCCACCTTAGGGAACTGTTATAGTGCTTACCTCAAATTCAAGCTATGTTAGTTATTGTTAGTTCATGATATAATCATGAACCAATAAAATAAATTTATAACTCTCCAACTTTATGCAGTATAACTGCTATATAAAATAACTTGGTTAGACTGGACTGTGTTAACTTTCTATATTACAATATATATACAAGTGTACTTAATGTCGCGACAGCTGTACATTTTTGTGACAATTTTATCTCATCCGGCTGTCATGTCAGTCACATCAGTATCCGGAAACGGATATCATAATTAAAAGGATGCCAAGGTCAACAACATAGTATGAATGTGTGTGACATTTATTTTTCACCATCCTTGCGTGTGAATCGTGTGCATCATCATTATTTTCTTAATGCCAATGCTGTGATGCGCTCGAAATTTCAATTTTATTTACAAAAATAAAAATGCATTCACCATCGTGTCGTCTATAACATTCAATTGTTTTTGTATTAATTAGATAAGACTTGAAGTTTTTACCTTAAGCTACTAGAAACGGTGGCAATGGTCGAAGGAATCATCGCGATAAGAAAATTTATCGAAAAAAGAGATACAAATATATGTATATAAAAAAAAAACAGAACCAATCAATAGATGCATCTTTTTTTCTCATCTCAGTCTTCTTAAAGTATCTACATTTTTTTTTTTAATTCTATGTCGCACTATATTCTTGAACACATGAAATGCGCAAATTTTAATTAGTTCATGATTGATCCTCTACTAAAACGGGGTCGAAATAGTTCGGTGTTTTTCTATCTGTCGGTCATTTTTTTTAAAGAATCGCCCCTTCTCTTTTTTCACTTCAGCCTAAAGTTTTTGAATCATTCTGGGTTAATAGTTTAAACAAAAAAACAAACCGTAGTCTACTTTTATTTTTTAACAACCCGTATCCATTCCAGTTTCAAAGTGTTAAAAACGGGGCGTTTAAAGAAAGTTATAAAAATTAGACGAAAAAAAAAGAAGAACGATGACGGTAGTGAACCCGATACAGAACGTAAAAACTCAATACTTAGGTCATTTGATAATGATGGCGATGATGAGGACGTTACAGACGATATAATGTTGGAGCAGGAAGTTAAAAAAACTAGACTAAGACGACGCCCTAGTGATAGATTAAAATGTGATTCAGATAAAACCGATTCCAATGCATCATCGACATCAACATCGTCGAGAAGTGCTAAAGTCGTACGATCACGATCAAAAAGTTACTCGGATTCAAGTAATAATGTGTCTTAACGTTCTTTCCCAAAAAAAATAAACAAATAATAAACAATCTCCAGACGAATTAATTTAGAAAAAAAAAAAAAAACAAATTGAAATTTAATTTAAACATGCAAAAAAAATCAAATCAAATGGATTACGAAAACAATATTATTATGCGTTTGAATACTATGTACCAGTTCTAAAAATAACTTTTTTTTTAGATCTTGAGAGTTCCTTTGAAGTGAAAGTTATTTTCATTAGTGTTGCTCTGCTTTGTCACTTGATCTTGACTTAAATAGCGTGACCATGTAACACATAAGAGATTTTAAAACATTTTGATATTGAGTTAACATACATAGTATTTTTATATTAAGAAAAAATAAACAGTTTCAAATCGGGAGAATCACTATCAGAAATATATCCTTTTTATAAGGATCTTTACTGTTTGATTATTTAATGATTTATACTACGAGTATTTTAGTAAAAATCACATTCATTTCCGACGAGGTTATCAACGTTTATATGCCAAACTTGTGATTAAGGAAATGGTCGTACTTCGACATCAGTTGAGTTAATGTTTAATAACCTTTAAGTTTCGGACAAAATGTTATTAGTAAATCAGAAGTTACAATGCCGATTTGAATACACACGGAAACAAACAGATGTCATGTAATTAGGATTTGGGGTGCAATACTAAACCACTTCACTAATTTGAATAGATCTGTAGCTCACCTAATAGTTCTCGGAAAATGGCCTTTCGCCATTAGATAGAAACTTGGGGTACGAGTGGCTCTTTTCCTCTTAGAGATTTGTCAATATTCCCTAGTCTAGTCAAAAATACTGATACACAAATTAATATTAAATAATAATACGCTAATATTATTGATCAAGCTACATTTTATAGAAATACATCATTCGAAATTACCACAATTTTTATAAGAAAAAACCTGGATCGTCCTGGCCAATCATCGATCGCATCAAGCGACTCATTCATTACTAAATTGTCCACATGAAGCTCGGAACGTTGTTTTTGAGCCACTCTGGTTTTTGCCTTGTGAGATAGAGAAGAATCTTGTTGGAATGCCCACTGCTTATTGGCGAATATTTTTTGGTTTAGAGGCTTGCCAACGTCTTCAGGGGGTCAATTCTCGATCTGTGAAACTGTGAAGTGATATATGATAATGCCTTCATTCCAAATACCAATCTCGAAGTGTGAAAGATTAAAACACATATTTTCATATGATAAATTCTTTATCACAATCAATTCATTCTGTGAAAACCTGTGAAAAGATAAATGATAAAAAGAAACAATTAGTGCTCATTTGATATACCCAAGTCGCCATCTTGGTCTCTCTTTGACACAACATTCATCTTTTACTATGAGACATTGAGATTGAGAGAGATGAGAGACATGGTCGGTCGTTCTGTTTGCTAAATCGTTCTTCAACGGTAAAAATTTCCTCATCAATGAAGGCTTTCTTTGTTACAATTTTCTGCTTACTGAGAGCTGGTGTCAACTGTGTATTTTGTGTTCGTTTTGAGTCAAAACGTGGACTTTTGGGAAACACTCATTCCCTGCGACAAGATTTTCTATTTTTTTCACCGATTTTTTCTGATTTGAGCCTACACGGCTTTAATGGCACTAGAAGTCTTTACAGTGCGTGAGTGGCTAGATCTTTGGTAGTCACGCACTTCACCAGTATCTTTGAAGAACTTCGCCATACAATACACAAAACAACGTGTCACCCAATGTGGTCACAACGGCCAAAACATTTCACCCTTTTTCCATGTAAAACTTGTGACGGCAACTCTGAACAATACGGTTTTCTATATGACCCTATGTCATGATTTTAAGCGACTGAAAGCAAAAAAAAATTCTTACGGTATAATGAAACATAAAACCAACAGGTTAAATAATGTTTATAATAAATACTGTATTAAATATTCTTGCGTTTAGACTTGTATCAAATTTCATTACTATATACTAGACATTATATACATTTTTGTATGCATTGCGGATGAACAAGTCTAAAAATTTGAAAGTTCGGGCAAAAAGACAAACACACATTTTTGACACTTGCAAATGTCAACGTGTCGTATAAAAGGTTTGTTCGTGAACAAACCTGAGGTCGCCCTGAAGTAGAATAAGATTTTTTGCTGGAGAGTGTTGAGGTTAAGAATAAAATGTCAAAGTGGCACGAGGTCTGAAGCATTTTTTTGCTGTGGATTCAAGTGTTTTTGAAATGCAAATTCAAAGAATACACCAATTTACTTAAACAATTACAAATAGAAATAAGAAATAGAAACTGTGGTTTCTTTTTTTCAAATTTAGATCAAATTTTTTTCTTACTTATCTCAAAAACACATTTGAGTATTTTTTTAGAAACCGAAAAATCCAGGTTTTTTGACAATTCTTGGGGCTGTCAAGAAAACCTGTGTCAACTTCAACGAACAAACCTAATGTTAAGCTGCATTTAGACTTGTTGGCGGTATGCGGAACAAGGAAGGTCTAAACGATGACACTGTTGAATTTCACTTTAAAATCATCTTAGTAAAAAATTGTACCAAATTGGATGCATACAGACATATGTACATACAGGCCCACTTTGCTACATACAGACCCACCAATGCAAAAATAATCAATAACTCAACAACAGACCTTGATTCTTGTTGTTGTCCAAGCAGTGTCACGGGTCAATAGTCCAGTGACTTGAGGAATTTCTTAAAGTCAGTTGACGACTTGATTTGATTTTTGTATGGTAATAATGTGGATCCTTACATAATGTGAAGTTTAGCTTTGATAACTCATGTCTGATATTTAATAGTTCGTTCTTGTCGAAAAAGGAATTCGACACGAAAAATGCCATTGCTGAATAAGGAACTTCTTAGAATAAAGATAATGCGAAGGTCTCGCCGTGATCTGATAAAAATTGAGGATACTCGTATGCGATGAATTTCACAACAAAATCTGGATTTGAATCGTCCAATGCGGTATAAACTAAAAAAAAATTTTTAAAAATATTGCTTTGTCGCAAAGTTAAACGTTTTTAAAATTTAATTAAATGACTCATTTACTTTGTAGAATTGGCTACTGATAACTTACTTTCGTGATGCCATATAAACATAAATGCTGTTCTACTTAATCTAATTTTAAATGATATCGCAAAACAAAGAGCAAGATGTTTTCTTGGTTTCTATTTTTGATTTCATTGTTTATGCAGAAAACATTTATTTTTGTTTTGAAATTTGTTGATAACAATGTGTTGAAAATATATATTTTGATTAAAGAGCCTTATTGAACATTTACACAATTATTGTAAATAAAAAATAATTTAAATAAAAAATACAACAGAAGTTTGACGGAAGTTTACGAAATCTCTCAAATAAAAACTAATAGTTAAATTAAATTAAAAGTTTTGTGCAGTTCTAAGGCAAATCTCGATATTTAAAATTTGGGTATTTTTCGAGAAACAATTTTATAAGTTTATCCTGCAAACAATTAATTGAATTTTCTTGCTTTTCTTGCTGCAAATGGAAAATCTTTAAAAGATACTACTTGGTGCTGATAATTTTGAATTGGTTTTCTTTCTTGTGTGATTTTGGTAGTCACACGCATTGGAAATTAACTTCAAACATTGCAGTTCGTTTTCAGAAACGAAATTTGAATTTGAATATTTATGATTAACTTGTACTTTTTCCTCAACGTAAACTGTCACATAAGCTTTTATGTTGAGTTTAAATCGCAATCGGTATGTACGGAAAACTCCCAATTCTGGTTAATTAGCTTTGAACAATCCTTAACCAACGCATATTTCTTGAATGCTTTTTTTTGGAAAGAAAACTACATAACTGGTCTCAATCAAAGCTAATAATTGTTGTTCTAATTAAATTAAAATAGCCCTTTAACTCAATTTGAAAAGAAAACCTTATTCCAATTACAAAAGTATATTGCCCTTTGAATAAATAAATCATATTTATTGTCAATTTATATTCTCTACGACAATATCTTTTGTTGTTCTTAATTGACTTGATTTACAAGAGAGTGGCATTCAATTGAATTACATTGTGTTACACACTTTTATTAACAAATTGGCACTAATTATATTCTAATTAAATAAGGCTACGAGATAATGGTTTTGAGATTTGAATGAATTAAGTGATAGTGAAGCGCTAAGAAATTTTAAAGTACCTAGATTCATAAGTACATGTAAATAAATACGATGTTTGTTAAATAATAAAAATCAAAATAAGGTCAAAAGAAAAGTTTCTATACCAGACAAGCATTTACTCATAAAGAAACAAATAAAATTTTTATACAAACATGCAAAACTAAAGCTTTTTGATTAATGTCATTACAAAAATTCAATTTGATATAATTCAAATAATAATGACTAGAATGAAGCATTATTATTAAATGTATGGAATTATGTCTTCCTACTTGTAAACTCTCTTCAAAAACAATTTAAGTTCAATATTCACCAAGAAAATAAACAGTAAATTCAAGGCTATTATAGTTTACTGTACTTATTTTTTTTATAGGAAATAATCCCAACGCAATTCGAAAATTATAAAAACTTTATATAAATTTAAAAATTTGTCTGGAGCTTGTATTTTGTATCTACATAATTAGAACTTTACATACTCTATATATTAAATATCATTAATACTATCAGGTATGAAGCAACTTATCGGCAAATTACAAGATCTCTGGCCGGAACATAGTGTTGCTCTGTCCATTCCAAAGGAAATAGATAAAACGAAAGAGAAATTAAATGGAATACCAGCTGAAGGTAGATTATGAATTAATTTTAATATATACACAACTACTATAAAATCTCATTAATTTGAAAGTTATTAATTATTGTCACATTTTCGTCTTTTAAAATCAGCAATGATTTTTTTTCATCATTGTCAGTTTAAGTATGTAAATATGTTCTTTGTTCGTGACTGTTTCTTTCTAAATCTTATTAGAAAACAAAAGGGCGATAGTATGACACAGGTGTGTTTTTTCTTCTTCTTTTCTCAGATCATTTTTTTTACTTCAAACTCTTAATGTTGCGAAAAGAATTATGATTAAAAAGTCATCATGTAATGAGTGTCAAGTGGTCGAGCTCGTAGCAACAACTAACAAAAGCCTCTCCGTCAATCGATATCGTTTTCAAGACATTCAGCTTTCATTTGATAGGACAGGTATACATACTTAGCCAAAAATACTAAATTAACAGTGTCATTTCTAATCAAAGCAACCTGAAAACGTTTGTACTAAAGCTATTGGTCCTTGCTATCGCCTTCGGGACTATTAACAGCTTGCTCTCCTATGTAGTTTATTTGGCTTTTAATTTTATTTTTAAACTTTTTTTTAGGCTATAGTCCAGTTCGGATTGGGCCCGTAGAGGCGTAGCACACAAGCATGTCTGCCATAGTCCTGGTCCCCTGGATACATTGCCATCCACTAATATCTATAACGAGCGTGGTCAAGTTCGTTAATGCAAACATACTGCATCACTGCCAAAAGCAGTTGTTAAAAATTATAATCTTAATGTTTTTTGGTAAAATTTACCATCACTGTTGAGCAAAAACTCACGCTTCATATAAAGTGGAAAAACTGTAAATCGGACAGTAATTACCAGCAGAAATGGAACACGAGCTTTGTCGTTTTGCTGAATATTAACATTTTCAAACTCTACCCGTATCTACAGCATGAAACGGAACGGTATCTATAGGGCATGATTTTTTATTGACGGCAACATTTTATGTGTAGAACCGTTACAAACGTTCTATCATTTTAATTCAGCAGACACAAACTCCCACGTACGAGCGAAGGTTCATTTAGACTTTAGACTAAAGTCAATCGAACGACCGTGAATGTCCCTCTAATGTATAACCTTTGAATTTTTTCGGGTGTTCGTTCATGAATGTATGCTCATTGTGGAATTTTGATTAAAATCTGGATTTATTTTGTAACTCCGTCCTTTTACTCGTGGAAATGTCCAAAATATTTCGTCAGTTAATCCAGAGGTAACTGACTACATTTTATAGGTTAACCCCGAGTTTACTTATTAGATTAGCTCCGAGCTAAGTCTTGATTTAAATTGACTGAAAACAATTTTTAAGAGTTATGTTGAGTTGAGCCCCGAACTCAGGTGACCTCGCACTTAAAAACTTGGCGTTTAATGGTGAACCTTTTTATCACGCCTAAAGATACAAAGTTCAAACTTACTCTGTTGACGTAAATTTTTTTTATTTTTCTTCATTATGTTTTTAAGTTCGTCTCTAGTGTCCTCCCATTGCATAGAAAACATAAGAGTTCTCTGAAATTATTATTTAAATCGATTTTATGAATATGTTATTAGAAAACCCCATCCATATAAAATAAAAGTGAATTTTTGATGAGATATACTGCCCCTACTTAAGTATTCTTTGGTTATAGGTTCCATGTCATCTAGTTTATGCTTTCGTTCACATTCAAAAATTGGTTGTGCAACCTTGGTAACGAGAACTCGAACGTAGAAATGCCAAGAGAAACTTTATTGCACTTAAGAATTGTCAATTTAACGTTTAATATAGTATTTAGATGTCCTGACACAAAAAGTATGTTTATTTTCAAGAATCATCGTCATTTCGTATTTAATTGTTTCATTCAAGCCTTAAAACATCGCTAGCTTCCAATAGATCTTTTTTTTATTATTTATTTTTAGCTTAATGCTTTAACGTGTAACTCTTGTATCCGCCTATGGTTCTTGACTTATTTATTAAAGAAACATTTTGTATTAATCATTGTAAAATTGTAGGCAGAGATGGTTCGAAAATTACTACAGTTGTTGCCACACCTGGACAAGGCACTGATCGTGTACAAGAAGTTTCATATACAGACACAAAAGTAATTGGCAATGGAAGTTTTGGAGTTGTTTTTCAAGCTAAATTATGCGATACCGGAGAACTGGTAGCAATTAAGAAAGTTTTACAAGATAGACGTTTTAAGGTAAGACATTATTACAAAACTAAATCTGGTGTCGTGTAATCCTGTTGGGTTTGGCATTCCCATCCTGACAGCGTTTCAATTTCATTTTGAAGACATAATCATTTATAAATATCAGGGGCTGTGGTACAAACATTATTTTTCCAGAAAGATAAAATAATATTCTGTTTTAATATCAAAAGAAGACAATTTGGTATCTAAGTTCCAAGTGTTGCAAAAAGCGACGTCTTTTTCCAAAGGATAGTTTTGTCGTTTGTGACACACACGTATTTGTTGATGTGTTTCTGTTGGACCGAAGCACATCTGACTTATGCAGAGGGTGTCAGGACTAAGGGGTGGAGGAAGGGTCATATCACTTCCTCTGTGAATGCCCCAGCCTAGCCAGAACAAGAAAAGCAGCCCTCGGAGAATATTTCTTCGACGACCTGGGCGACATCTCTCTTTTGCCACTGAGAAACATACTGAACTTTACTCATAGCGCAGGGTGGTTCAGGGAACCACCAAAACTTTGACAAAATCACTCCTCTCACCTTTCCTATCCCTACATTACTAACACCCCAGGGAGCACAATGGATCCATTGAGATCCGAGTGGGGTGGTACAGCTTGCCTTATCATCATCCCTTAAAACCTAACCTAACCCGGACCGAAGTTATATCCATTGACACATATAGACGATTAAGTGTCTGTTATACAAACGTGGCACATCCTTTGAACAAGATTTCGCTCACCCGTTTCTTTATTGCCAGAGTTTCAACCAGTGCCCACGTTCTGTAACTCTCGCATCGCTGAAGACCGGCTCAACCTACGCACTGGTTTCGAAAATGAAATTGAAACGCCACCGGTCGGATCACACGATAGTGCAATCAAAAACCTAGCATTTATTTGTATATGTTGTATGTTTGTGTGTTTTACTAATTATAATTGCTCTTTTTTCAGAATCGGGAGTTGCAGATAATGAGAAAATTGGAACACTGTAATATTGTGAAGTTATTGTATTTTTTTTACTCGAGTGGTGAAAAGGTAAGAAAATGTGAAATATTATTATTTGTTAGTTTTGTTACACTTTCTTTTGCCTATTTCTATTTCTCAGTTGCATGCATTTATTTAAAAAAAAAAAATAAGTTTATATAATTATTATATAAAACAAATCAAAAGAACTGTATACTAGTGGTTTAGCAAGCATTGCTGAAATGATTTTCACATTTTTATTTCTCAAAATCAGTTTGGCACTACAAACTTTAATTAAATACACTCTCTTGAAATACAGTGTACAGTTTTATAATTTAGTTTATTCTTTTTTTTTGAGAATTCGCATCAAAAAGCAAAACAAAACCTAAACAGGATAATAAAACAAAAATATATACTTACAAATGAATAAGATAGTTTCTTAATAACGATTATTTCAACTGAACATAAAATAGATCACCCCTATCACAAAATTCGTCTTTTGAGTTACATATTTAAAAAAAAAAATGAGAATTTGAAGCAAAATATTTTAGAAGGGCCGAAATGTATTTAATTTAAGCCACATTGTTATACCATCGATCAATTTAAACTTGAAAACAAATCAATGAACAAACTCAATTAGGCTAATTGTAACTTTTGAAAGACTTTCATTTAAAAACAAGAAGTGTTGAGGCTCAACAACATATCTATTGCAAACGCAAACCAATATATGTAATATCTTAATGGTACTCTAATTGAGGATTTGAATAAACTTTATTAAATACAAAATTGAAGATAGACCATTCGACCATTCAAATATGGGTTAGATTTTAAAATACAAGCCAAAAAGAAAAAGATAAAGAAATAGAATAAAATGAGATAGATAGAGAAAGACCGATACATTATCTGAATGTGAATTAGTTTTGTTCAGAACACGTTTGTTTCTCCAACAACTCTTACATAAAACTGAACTCTAGGAAAAATATGTGTAAATGACGAAAAAAAGGGAGATTTAATGTAATTTTTCTGCTTACTTTTAATTTAGTTCAATTTTGGGTTAAAATTTTTCTAAACTTCCATTAATGCTGCGACAGTCAAGGCTGTTTCTATAAGCATGTGATGCAAAAAGTTCTTGACTGTCTTAAAATCATGTTGTCGTTTTTTTCGGCTCGATGCTCACGAGAATTTTAAAAATAAATAGCGGTAACGCTCTTCTCTCGAAAACAAGAACGAAAAATCAGTCACTTCGTACATCTTCCCTATAAATAAGTCCTATATTTGCTTAAAGTATTTGATATCAACTTCAGATATTCCCAGCTTCTTCGAAAGGTAGGTGACAAAACAGATTTGACCTCTACTGTATCTGAAACGCTATAAGTGTTTGGGACATTTAAATAGATTTTTCAACTCAGGTGTAAGTAGATCCATTATTATACTGAGGTTGAAGTCAGAATAATAACGGATCTAATTTAAGGCCACTGTAAGCTAACAATACATCTCAATATAATTGGCCTAGGGATTGCATTCTGGAACCAAATCCAGTCTTAATTCATTTATTACCCATTTCCATAACACACATGTTGTGGGATGATAGTTCAGTCATGATGAATTCAATCTCAAGGACAACCAAGCAGTACTACCACTTTACTTCAATTGAAGTAGATCTACTTCTTTTTTTCAAAAAAAAATTAAATCTACTTCCTACTTCGCCTCATCACCAAATGTTTGATATCTACTTCATTTTAGAAATCTCTGTTCAACTTACTTCAGTTTTACATTAATAGGTCAAATCTACTTCTTTTTTGTTTTGTTTTTCCATTAAAAAAAAAAATAACACAATTTTAATACAAAAATGAACAATTTTAAAAGCATAGAAACTCAACACACTCTTGTGTTTACGAATCTTGTGTAAAGTTCGCTTTTTTTTAAATTTTTGATTCACCCTTTTCTGTTTTGGTTGATGATATTTGGTCTGTGTATTTGTTCCCTAATTTAATCATTTTATTGATCTTTTTTATAAAAAAAAAAAGAATTGGTAAAGTACCTTAACTAAATAAATCTAAAAATTGTTATAAAACCATGATTCAAAATTTACTTGTAGAAATTAAGTACCTATGCTTTTTTTTAAATTGAAACAAATATGGAATTACGAAGTTTGAAACAATTTCTTTAGTTTTTATTTTAAGTTTTATTTTTTTTTTGTTCAAGCCAGATTGACATTATAGTTCTAATATCGATAAAGTCTCGATACGATAAAATATTATTCTTACACACTTTTGGTTTTGATAACTATAATATCTTAGCAAATAAAAATTCGGGGAAGGATTGAAAAATTTGAATAGGTCTTTAACAGGATTTTTTTTAAGATTTTGTAGAAAAATACTAAAAAAAAGAGCTTTTTGCTGTCTTTTTAAAATTTTTTTTAAATATAGATTTGTATACAAAAATTTCATTTTGAAATCTACTTCGATTTATGTCAATCTACTTCCTTTTTTCCTTCAAATCTACTTCGACTTTTTTTCTCGAAGTGGTAACGCTGCAACCAGCATCTCAAACTCATCCTTTTAGACCGAGAGCCCACAGCAGATTTTGGGTGTGAAGTATAGGCGTCAAAAGCTTCGTTTAAAGCTATTTAAAAAATCGAAGTTTTGCAGGCCACAACTAGGGCCTTTGTGAATGAACAGTGCATCAAAAAGCTTTTCGGATCACATATCACGGAATCTGAGACCATTTGAGTGTATAGTAAAGTTCGCCATGTCCGACTGTTTAAAAAAAAAGTTTTTTACTTTGAGTTTTGGCAGGGTGAGCTATGCACAAAATGGTCTTGGATTCCGTGATATGTGATCCGAGGAGCTGCTGTCGGCTCTTAGTCTTTGTACAATATTTTTTTAGACAATACATATTTCGATCGGCTATGTCGGCTTCTACATATTATGTGATATGGGTGAATTAAAACATCATAATACATAAAATACAAAATAACTTTCTTTTTTCGATGTAGATACATGTTTTGTTAATGAAATTTTACGTTTTTTCTTATATTTTGTTTGTAATTATTTAAAAATAAAAAAATCCACTATACATTTATGTATATGTTTAAAAAAAATACATATATTACTATCGGCCATCAGTTAGCCGAATTTCCCATCGATTTGGGGATATTTGCAGGGGTGCTTAAACCACAGGTAGCTATTTTTCAACTAATAATACAATTCATCCGTACATTTTAATTTTCCTTAACTTATTTCACACACATTACCATGTTGTTTGGTTTTAATTTCCCATCCATACAAATGGCTAAATTGTAAAGTACATAATTATTTATGAATTTACATTTTAACGCTCGTCCACATATTTTGATAAATTTTTATTTTGTTGATTTTTTTTTTTTTTGATAAAGATAAAATTGTTTGTCACACAAAAACAGGCAATGTAATGGCCAAGGGTTTATCAACAAAATTGTGTGTTTAAAAAAAAAGTAAAAAACATACATACATAACATACATATAATAAATAATTACATATGTATGTATAGCATTCTCATTAGTGAGTGAGTTTGTGCATCGATGGAAACGAAATAAAAATGATCGTGCACAAGTTGGGATTTGCATGTTTTACAAGTTTCGCATTTGTAATGTTGATTTATTCCATCTCAAAAAGTGAAAAAATATATTTCATATTACACAAGACAGTGAAATCAAAAACAAGGTGTTTATTTTCAGATGACATCGAAACAGAAACAAAATAGCAAGGATTTTTGTAAATGTTTTCTAGTTTATGCGACATTAAATGTATGTACATATATTTATTCCTTTTCAGAAAATAGAAAATCTTCTAAAAGCAAGTGCTTTAGCAGGTCCTTTCTTTCAGATTAAGTATTGATTTTCCCTCAACGAATATTACGTCTGATTGGAGAACATTGAACAAAACAGAATTGGGTAGTGATTATTATATTTTTTGATTGTTAACAGGATCGATTACAATTAAATGTAATCTGTAATTGGTTTTTTCCAATTACAATAAAGTGTAATATGTAATTGGAAATGTTCAGTAATAATTGCATGTTATTGGAAAAATTAATTGAAGAACAAACAGTAATTGATTAAATCTGTAATAATTACTTTTTTTGTAATCATTCTACACAAATTTTTTTGCAATCAATTACTTTCTTTTGTTCAATTACTTTTTTCCAATTACATATAATTAAATCATGTAACTTTTTTTTTATGATTACTACCCAACTTTCCATCAGAAGAACTCAATCCTATTTAACTTAAATCCCTAAGAAACCTCCACTAATACTTGTGGCCCTACGTCTAGTGCTCGTTTTACTGTCGGCTGAGAAAAATTAACTATTTCACTTTAGGATCCCTTACTTTATCTCCAAATCAAGGAATTACATCAGATAGAGATATTTTTTAATACTGCTTAAATTATATGATCGGATTTGGTAAGTCGATCGTCACTTAAAATGCAAAACAAGATGGTCCCGCTGACGGGGTTGTGCATTAGACCACACTGTGAAAAATAACTTTTTGAAAAATACTTCTGCCGAGAATTGTCATTCGTTCATTATATTCATAGTATTTTTTGTATTGACAATTTTTACAAATCATGTGTTCATTTTATAAGTCATACAATCAAAAAAACACAATGGTCCAAGAGCTTTTTTTCAGATTGACACCATGTGTTTTTTTATCTTTAGCTATAATTAAAACAACACAAGTGTTTGTGGTGGATAAACTTTTCTGTGGATATATTGCATATCCCATTTGCTTATTTGAGGTGCTATTCGCTATTCCGTGATAATAATGATAACCTGATCGTCTTATCAAAGTTTCTGAGGTCTCTCTTTCGATTAACACTCTGGTAACAAATTTTTTTTCTGCTACTGATAAAGAACGCGTCCACTACGTTGAATGTGAAGAAATGTCAAAAAAACTGCTCAAATTGCTCCTAGATTCGTGACCTTCGCTTCTAAATATGTGTGAAAGGTCTTTAGGTACACACAAAAAAGTTTTGTTCATAGCAATTAATTGACTGAGACTATTAAAAGAATTCAAATATTTCAGCAGTGTGGTTAAAAAGAATTTAGAGTTTTGTTTATAAAATAAATGTTTTTTTCGATGTTTTTGTTCTAAATCTATGATACTAACATAAGACGAAAAATACTACAAAAAACGAATGTAGGTAACATCTTGTTTAATGTCAGCATGTAAAAAAATATAAATCTTTAAGCCTAGTTTATACTTCGAAGCGAAGTGAAATCAAAATTGAAATGAAACATCAATACTTATGCACCAAAGGGTTTTCAAAATAAAAAAAATATTTGCGTCATAAAATTTGGTTTGGAAAAGCCCATTGAGTTGCATTTGTTTCGAGACAAATTTGTTACTCCTTGTCACCAAAATAATTTAATTTAGTTTTTGACAGTTTTTTACTCCTAGGAAAAAAAGCATTTTTTTACACGAAAACTACACTTCGCATGGATGTATAAACTAGGCTTTATATAAAAATAAAACAATATTTGATTTGATGATATTATTTTTGTTTTTTTTTTTACCACATGAAGTATTGTTGTTTCAATGTTGTTTTGATATAATATAATTTTGGTTTTATTTTTGAGATGGTATTAGATTATTGCGTATCCCTTCGATATATAGTTTGCTTTTTGATGAGATTATCTTTATTTTGATCTCCTAAAATGCTTGTTCGTTTTTATTTTTTGGGATTACTTTATATGATAAAAGATACATTTTCAGAAATAGTGTTATTTTTTATTACAATTCATTTCTTCATCCAAAATAAAATGAAATAATTATAATTCAATAATAATTAACTACTTCGTAGTTATGTACATTTAAGTATAATATCCACTCATCATATTCTTTTTATGGTCTTATCTTTCAGCGAGACGAAGTATTTTTGAATTTAGTACTCGAATACATACCGGAAACCGTATATAAAGTTGCTCGTCAGTATGCTAAAACTAAACAAACGATACCAATTCATTTTATCAGGGTAAGTTTTTTAATTGTTTTTTTTTTTATATATACCTACATAACTCTCTAAACACGTGCTTATTTATATATTTTCAGCTTTATATGTATCAATTATTCAGAAGTTTGGCATACATACATTCTTTGGGTATCTGTCATCGTGATATTAAACCACAAAATTTATTGCTAGACCCAGAAACGGCTGTGCTTAAACTTTGCGACTTTGGCAGCGCTAAACAATTGCTGCATGGCGAACCGAATGTTTCGTACATATGCTCTAGGTATTATCGGGCACCCGAGTTGATATTCGGCGCAATTAATTATACCACAAAAATTGGTAAGTATTATATTTCTGTTTAGTATAATAATTTCTGCTTAATATAATACTTATTCCTTTCCTTTGATTTGAAAGCTGTTGGGAAACAAACTTCAAGATAGAACATTATTTTACACTGAAAATAGTTGACATACATACATTTCAAAGTTTTGCACAAGATTATAACAATTGTATGCCCTTAAAACACGAAATATGCACATAAAATGAGAAAATATGAGCTTAAAAAGTAAAAATTTGCTCTGAAATTTTTTTTTTAATGTAATGAAAAACTATAAAAAATTTATCAAAATGATAATTGAAAATACAATAAAAATCATATCAAACAAATTTTTTTTGTTGAGAAATTAAATAAGCCCTTGAGACGAAACCGCATGTATAAATTTTGTTACACACACTGACTAAAACTGCCAATTGTTAGTATTTGACACCAATTATTGCCAAATTCCTGTATCACAGTTCTCACATGAAAAATTGGGTTCGTAGAGGGCTGACAAATTTCGAAAGTGTTCAAGAGAAAATATTTTGAGATTTATCTGTTTATGGATGTAGATGAGTTGGATATGTTGATATTTTATAAAGCTATGCATAAAACAAACATTTTAATATTTCTTCAATAATTTCGGTACCTACATATTGTCATTATAATATGTATAAACTAATTTTATACAATAGAATTTAATTCAGTAGCTTATACAAAAATAAAATTCATGTTTCTCCCAACGATCTGTCTTAAATTGTAAAACCAAAAAAAAAATTACTTATGAGTTAGGTACCACTTTTGTATTCGATAATTAACTAAAAAATCGAGGCAGAAAAATGGCCTAGTGGCTCATGGCTCACTGAGAAGCAGGCCATGTAACTCACAGCTCTCTGCCATTCTCCTTCCAAAACGGCTAAGATGAGTTGGGCTTTTTTATGACAAAGCTCTTTGAGAAGTTGTTACTTCTTCTCAAAAGGTAGCAACATACATATCTTTGAATACAAATAATTAAAACTTTATGTTACGGTTGCGGTATCTGGCCAACAATATTTTTCTCATGGATTCTTCATTATTGATGTTAGGAGCGGTTAGTTATGTTATAGTGAATGCGTTAGAAAACCTAAATATAATCATGTTCTTTATTGTATACGATGAATTAAGGGGTGCACCCCAACTTGTTTCATAAGAACCTAAAAATTAAGTTTGACGTTCATGACACAGGAATTAGCATAACAGTCTGCCAGTACTACATTTAGGAACTCAGCCAATTATATAAGCATACGACAGAATCAAAAAACTTCTCATAATTCGAATTTTATCTAGGCTAAATGTATTGAAAATATTTTTCAAAACTGTAAAAAGTCTGTTTTTTTATTTATTCCGGGGGTGATAAATAGAATTAACAATTGAATAAACAAATATTTTTTTGTTATTATTTATTCAATGCATAGTACTTGTTTCAATTATTTTGTTTTATTCTGATGTTAAAAAATATAATAACCTCAATGCGAATATGACGTACATAAATAAAAATAGATATGTAAATTGCACTGAACGCACCATATACTCCTTTTATTCACTCATCATATTATGGAATAAAAATAAAAAATATTCCTTTAATTTTACATTTTGTTCAAATAAATAAATTGAACATTAAAGAAAATATTCCGTTGAATAAAAAAAAAAACGCAAAATGCTTATTCCGAATATATAATACTAATTACAAGAATTTTATCTGGAGCAAATAATTGATTATTTGAATCCCAAAGTTAAGCTTAATTATAAAACAATAGAAAAAAGTAAAATAGCTGCTGTAGTTCCGGAGAAAAACAATGAAACGTAAAAAGTATGGCCTTATGCACAATTTTAATGACCTCGCACAACATTTTACTTGGGATATTAATTTTTGATTCAGTGAGAGTCTGATTTAAAAAAAAATTAAATACTCGTAAATAAGATTCACCGTAGTTGTTATATTCAATAACTATTTATTCAATATTCTTTCTTTATAGATGTGTGGAGTGCCGGTTGCGTACTCGCTGAGTTGCTTTTGGGACAGCCAATATTCCCTGGTGATTCTGGTGTCGATCAATTGGTCGAAGTGATCAAGGTATTGGGAACACCAACACGAGAGCAAATTCATGAAATGAATCCAAATTATACGGAATTCAAATTTCCCCGAATTAAAAGTCATCCATGGCAAAAGGTGAGTCAAACATTATCCCTAATAAAAAATTAATGCATTTTGTTTCAATATTTTTTCTATCGAATTGGGTTTGAGTTTAGAAACTCTGATCTGACTATTATTATCAAGGCACTATTTATGTGCTTTTTTATTTAATCGTTTAAATTTTCATTTCATGTGATTTCATTGAACATTTGCCAAAGGTGCAATTAAGTTAATTCAAATTAAATAAAAAATAAAAACTTTTTGCAGTCACTTCTTGAATGTAGTCTATTTCCAAATGCCTTAAATCAAAAACAACGCTGGAGAGTAAGGAAAACAACCTAAGGAAAAAGAAAACTATCATCAATAATTATTAACTAATCTGATTTGTTTTTTTTTTTTTTTTTTTTTTTTTGGTATACACTCGGGTCATTTGAATAAGGGCACTTACTTGCCTTTCCATCTTTTTCAAAGTCTTTCCAATGGCTTAAGAGCAGATGTTGATATCCATCGTTAAAATCTAGTGCGGGTGGAAAATGGTCGTGAAAGTTATAAGACTGCATTGACTTGGTGTTGGGATCGGCATGTGAAATAAAAATATTCGCTTTATCAGCCGTTTAGCAAAAACAGCTTTCGTTATATTTTTTTATTATTTTACTTCGTACTTCTATGAGAGACTTAATAAATAATTTTCAGCTTTTGCTTTCTTCAGCCATTGGCAAAAAAGTATTTCTTATTCAAATAACCCAGGATGTTGATGTTTGGTTGAGCTTAACCAAGTTGCATGCTGTATCATCGACTGATTTGCAAATATTCAAACTGCTCAATATCTTCGAGTAGTGAGATAATTTTCAAAAAGCTTGTGTAATTACTTGGATTTGAAATTATTGGCAACAAAATTTTATCACTGTATTAAAATAGTCCACCTGTTAAAAATGCCAATTTCAAACTTTATTTTTGGTGTGTGGAAAAATAATTCCTTCAATCATAAAAATTTGGTTAATACTTCGGCATGGTAGACTGATGGTCTAAAAAGTAAGTCACCAAATAATTAAGGGATTTCAAGAAAATTGCAGTTATATTAAATGCTTTTTATAATTTGAGCAAGATTAGGTAAGGAGGGGCTTGCACGCACAGTCCCCGTGAAATAATTCCCCAAACTGAAAATAAAATAACTCCCCAAATTAAGGGAGCGCGTCAGAGTGCGTTCCACCCGGCGCGACCGCCATGCGCACCACTCCAAAGCAGTTTCATTGAAATTCACTTGTCCCTTTGCAAGCAATTGTTTTGAATTTCATTTTCCTGTGTTTCTGATTTTATTGTTTTTTTTTTTGTATTGATAACGCATAAATCGAAAAGAAAGTAATACATTGGACAGAATATTTGTTGGGACTTCTTTCATTGCATATTTTGGTGACATATTTCATCATGATATTACCTCCCAATATAAAAACGAAAAAAGTCATGAAATATATCCCCAATTTTGGGGAGTTCTTTCATTTGAAAAAACTTTACAGTTCCATACAAATTTTGGGGAGTTATTTCATTTCCAGTTTGGGGAGTTATTTCACGGAGCCGTGAGCACAGCACAGAGGATGTTGCTTACACGGGGGCCTATAAGTCTATTGTAATTCCCTTATAAAAGAAGGCAGAAATGCTCTTAAATTGAAGTCTTAAATACACAATACGCTATTTGTTTGCCATTGAGACCTTCGCTAGATCGCCTAATTCTCCAACAAACCTGTTTCCCAAGTAACGGAGGCGATTTGTTTGGAAGTTTGGACAATCGCAGAGCAGGTGTTTAGTCATTTCTATTTCTTCTACGTCCTGCCAACTCCTACAGAAATCGGATGTGAATACACCCATTCTGGTGGCCAAACTGTCAATGACAATGCGCAATGACCCGTTAGTAAACCTATCAAGATTCTAATATTCTTTTTACGATCAATGGTACTGAGATTTCTTTCATTAATGTTTGGCTATACGCTTCTAGAGATAAAGCAGTCGTTCCTGGTTATCCAGAAGTCCAACTCTACCCATATTGAAGGTAAACTCTATTTAAGATGCAATTAAAAACTTTGGAATACGTACATTTATCACGTACATTCATTAAATTTAGAGAATCGATTCAACTAAAATGGCCTTTATACTCTTCACATTGTCGTTTAACTTTCAGAATAGATCTTGCGCATAACACGTACTGTGCTGTAAGCCTTCAATTTGACTCTATTTTCTTGAATGACCAGATGTTTTTTTTTATAAATTTGTGGCAAGCCATTTGCTGTATAAATTTTTCAATCATGCTTCAAAGTTAACACTTCTGCTAAACGCATGTAGGTTTGAGATCGAGGGTTGTATTCCCGTTTTATGCGTTGATCTAATTGTTTTTTTTTTTTTTTTCTTTTAATTTGAGAAATGTATTTGCCCAGTTTTTATTTTTTGTATAACATACGAGGGTCGTTCAATAAGTAGACGGACAACCATTATTGGAGGTGGTATAAAAGGCGAAAAATGCTGTTAAACAAATTATGACAAAATTTCTGCGCACAAAAATTGTTTTAAGAGCTTCGGCGGCGGTTGTTTTCAAGTGAGCCTAAACGTGCGGAACCACGACATAATTGGACATAATTTTCCAGCAGAATCGAGAAGCTTGTCAAAACATGGAATAAGACCACTGGATTCTAGAGGACTGAAGTCCAAAAAATCTACCAAAATTGATGTGTATTTGTCAATGTACTTATTGAATAATCCACGTACTTTGAATTATTAACCTTACACTTCATTCATATTTAATCCTTATATCAAGCCAATTCAATGAAAACCATACACATAAGTATAAGTATTATACACAACTTTAAGTTTTTGTTTGTTAATTTCTTTTAGGTATTCCGCATCCGAACACCTCCAGAGGCTATAAGTCTAGTATCGGAACTACTTGAATACACACCTAGCGCCAGAATAACGCCTCTTAAGGCTTGCGCACATCCTTTCTTTAATGAGTTGCGTGAGGGACCTCAAGTCTTACCGAATGGGCGGGAATTTCCCCCATTGTTTAATTTCACTGAACATGGTATATTTAAAATTTTAACATTTTCTTTAATATAAAAATACTTATAACATTCAATACTTTTCATACAGAACTTTCAATACAACCAAGCTTAATCCCACAATTGTTGCCACAACGACAACATGATGCTTCAAATAGATCAGGATCTGGCGCTGCAACAGCTTCTGGCTCAAATTCAAACCCATCAAGTGGCGCCGGAACGCCAGGAGCCACCACGCAATCAGCAGGTGAGATAATTGCTACATATTGTAAATTATTTATTTGTGTTTTTTTAGTGTAGATTTTTTGCATTTTTAACATTTTATAGTTTTTTTTAATATCTGAATACATTTCGCTATTGCTTTAAATAAAAAAGATGGAAGATCAGAAAACAAAACAAAAAGATATTAACTTTGCACGTTTTCCTGATGAAGGTTATATTATGTTTGTTTATGTGCCCATAGTCACGACGCTACAGGGATAAAATTGTATCAAGAGTGCAATTTTTCTATAGTGCGAACATGTTGAAACTCCATCGGAATGTTGACACTTATAACACCTTTAAATGTATCTCAACTGTGTCAAAATCATATTATTCAATGCATTTGAATTGCTTGCTCTTACTACAATATCCTGCCGAATCTTTGCGGCTGAGACATACTCTATCATAACAAGAGATACACTAACTTTGTTTAGAGTATATGTCAGTTTTTGACCATAGGGTGTTTTGCTGAAAAGATTTTAGGTGGAATTTTATGGATTCGAGCTCACACCTCCGGATTGATAGCCCAATACACTAACCATTTGAAAATTATAATTTGTTATATTTACAATATAAGTGGTTTTTCCTGATAAAGCTTAGTTTATACATCAGTAAAAATAAAATATTTCGTCTAGTTCTATACAAATCAATAAAGTTTTGTTTCTACCCAAACAAATTAGTTTTTCACGCCTGGAATAAAAAAGTTCGTTTTAAAAAATTTCACTTCGCTTGGATATATAAACTTGGCTAAGAATAAAATTTTTGGCGATAGCGAAATTCGGTTTAAGAGATTTCTTATGTGTTTTTAATTTTACTAACTTGAATCATTATTACCCTTCCTTTTCTTTAATGTTTTTTTTTTTTGTTTCCCCATTTTTTTATTTTGTTCTACTTTCTATTCTTTGCAGATATGTAGTTGGCATTGCGAAATTACAGTCTTGCTTTATTTTAATGTATAAATCTTGATATCTATTTAACATTACAACTGATTTGACAAAGAAAAACAGACAGAGATAGAAGCATCTCACTGTAATTTAAATTTTGTTGTTCTTAATAAAATAATGTAGTAGTTAACACAAGAAACAATACTATTTTAATCAAATAATTATTTATAAAAATTTAATGTAATAAAAATAGAAACAAAAATATATAAATATTTTTTTTTTATAAAATGTAAAGCAATTATATGATTATGAGACCTGTTTTTGTCTAATATTTGAAAGAAAATGTGAATTTAAATAAAAATTATTCAAGGTATTCTGAATTTGAATAAAATGACTTGTATATTAACCATGATTAGAATTATAATAATTATTATAATAAAATGGCCTTTATAAAAATAAAATACACGCAATGCCCACAATTAATAAATTTAAATTTGTATTTTCTTTCTTTGACAGTGATGTTTTTAGAAGAAGGTTTGTTTAATGTTATTTTAAATTTTGTAGTGCATACACAGAAAACATTTGAAATGATCATAAGTTAATAAGCAACAAAAATACATAGCAAAAAATGCTTTTACAAATGTTGTTTCAAAGTAACTACATAGGATTTAAGTACTCACTAATTAGTGTTTAATTAGCTACATTAATAAGGGTTATGGTTCAGATGTGGCAAATATATTCATCTGGTGGTGTTGACGAACCTCTAGAACACTTGTGAAATAAAAGGTTAAGTTAAATTAGTAACATTCTAAACTTTATTTTCGTGTACATTCTTAACTTAAACGAGGAAGACGCAAACAAAATAGTAAACATTTTAAGCCCATTTTCAAAAACAAGCGCAACTTGATTAACATATCTTATAAACTATTATTATGAAGGATTACCTACAAAAGTCACGTAGTGCACAAAGATGTTGATTATAGATGTTGCAATCACAAATATTTTTGTATCTTCTGTCGAAAGGATCCGTGCACAGTACACACCATAAAGGTATATCATTAGAGTTTTAATTTTTGTTCGGTTCAATGGTGGATCCAGAGGTCCTTTTACTTTTAAAATATCAATATTTGTTGTGTTTACGTGTTATTTGAGGGGCTCTCTCGAGCAGCCATTTTTAGTTTCTGACACTTTCAAATTTAATAATATGTTCAATATAAAACCTTAGATTTGTGTACTGTGGGATCCAATATTTCAAAAGTCATAACTCTTAAACGATTTTAAAATATTGTGGAAAATTTTTTAAAGTTTAAAGTAAATTCCTCAGGGTAGACAATAGATCAATTCTAAGAACAACGATTAATCCACCTTTCAAAGGATTTTACTGTAATACGACTTTTTTACCATTAGCAATTTATATAATTTTTTATTTCCTACAATGAAAATCATTTTAATAATTATCGAGAGAATATTTTTGTTGTAACAAGGGAATCAATTTTCGCGATAGTAATCAATTCAGTAGAGATAAAAGTAATCGAACACAAACATTTAAATATTTATATTTTGAAAGCATTTGAGTATTTTCTGTTGATATCTTTGTCGGTTCTGTCTGACATGCCTAAACGAAGATATAAGGTTATAATGATGCTGTAAACAGAATTTCTTTTTAGTCTTTTGATTGGTACTAGATTCTTATGTTATATTGATAATGAGTCAACATACAGTAGGTGCAAATTGTTTAACGGAATACTTTTAATAAGTAGACAGTTTTTGGGCATACTGCAAAACCTTGAAAGTGTTAACCTTTTCCATGTAGTTTCAAATGAAAAAAAAAAACATACGTTAAGCGTCGTTATTGGCTTTGATTTCAAAATTTCAAAAGCGGACATGTTAAAGTACAAGAAACGAGTTCAAAACCCGTTTCAGGTAGTTGGACTAAAACCTTTTTTTAATAGTAAATAATTTTGAATTTACTGACTTTAATCTTTTCGCTAATTCGTAGAGCTCAAAAAACTTCAGACATGCAGACCTAAAAAATTTAATTTGTCACGTTCTTGTCGAGTCAATTTCAGAATTCTTGTGTTTTGAATACGAGCAATTCAGTAGCTCTGAAAAAGCTATTTAAATTTTATTAGATAAAATTAAGTTTTGTTTATCCAACTTATGAAAATAATTAGCAAGAATTGTAGGAACGATTATTTCGTATTAATTTGCAAATGTTAATAAAACAGCTAACAAATTTGATTACTAATTAATTTCACAAGTGTGAAAAAAGGTTTTTTGTTTTGTTTCCTTAAAGTAGAATTTGGCATACTAACTAGTCGAAAATTATTTCAATCAACGTATACATAGTAGCAATAATTAAAAATTTGTATTATTAGTCGAGAGGCTTAGTTTTTTTTTCACTATCTAAATTATATTTCTTCAAATGCTTACAGGCAACCAATCATCGAATGTTGGTGGTGCGAGTGGCTCATCAACATCTGGTGGTGGTAATTCATCATCAGCAGCAACCAGTTCTGCTGCAATTGGCTCATCATCTTCAACACAGCCCCAACCGGCCGAAGGAACGGCAAATAATAGTCAAGCCACGGCAGCTTCTGCAACAACTGGAGGAGCAGCAGCAGCAGCTACAACATCACCGGGGGCAGTGGGAAGTTCACAAATACAACAAACAGCGACGACAATGGGTTAGCAAGCTTCATTAGGGCTTAATTCACATGATTATAATACAATAATAGTTATTATAATGATTATAACAGAAAATATTAATAAAATTTATATTATTATTATTACATTAAAATTATTATTATTAATATTGATAAAAGCAACTATTATAAATACTATTAAAGTACTAAAAACCAACCAACAAATCAAAAATGGAATATAAACTTCAAAGCGATTTTTCAAAAAGAAAAACAAAAAAATCAAATGATATAAAAATTTATTTAAAAATGTGCACCAATATTTTTGTTTTTCCTCGTAAAAGATGTAAGTAAAAATGAGAAAACAAAAAAAAATGTCATCTCATTACAGTTCAAACACCATCACTGTCTCATTCATTTCAATACAAAAAAAAATGCATACAAATATATAAAGTTATTAACACAAAAAAAAACCAAAACACAACAAATAACAAAACATTGTCCACATGCATATACAAAAAATTAAAAGGTCTCCCTTCCCCATTAGCGAAATATTATTATTAAAAGTAAAAAATTTTAACTAATTAAAACAAAAATTATATACTATTTGCAAAAAAAGTAACATGATTTAAATCCTTTTACGTGTATCAGTAAATGATGGTAAAACAAAAAATAGTAGCTATTTGCTTCTGTTCTTAAAAAAATAAAAAAATAAACAATTTCAAAACTAAAGTTAAATTAAAATTAGTTATTTTTTAGTAAGACAGTAGGTACGGTTACTAATAATTGAAAAAAATAACATTATATTAAAATATATGGATATTTAAATAAAAAGGTTATAAGAATAGCTACCGCCGCCGATAAGAAAGATTTTTTTGACGATGTATAAATTAACAAAATTATATATAAACTTTAAATTTGAGTAGATATTAAAATAAAAAATATTATGGATACATTTTAAAAAAATCATACCACACATTGCAAAAAAAAAGATACACATACTATGTCCTGCTGTACTCCGAAACTCGGGAGACTATCGTCAGCAATATTTAAAAATATACAAAACAAAAATGTTTAAAATAAAACAAAATCTTACTGAAAAAAATTATAAAATAAAAAAAATCATTATTAATATACATAATTATTATGTATATGGAGTAAAAATAAATTTAATATAAAATAATGTTTTAGTGTCTTTTTAGTTAATAAGTTTTCAGAAATATATATACAAATTTCAAATTAAATGTTGAAGTAAATCACCCTAATCAGAGCATCCGCCGTAATCGGAAGTCTAACACGACAAAAATGATCTTACGAATGGGATCCGTTGAATTTTTGTTTCGGGATTTGTAACAGGATTCTGATTATGGTGAAATCTATTATAGGAATGGATTTTATTTATTTTTGTTTTCTAATTTTCTGTAATTGGAAACTAGGTTGAATAATATATAATCCATATTATGTATGTATATTTGTTTTTACTTCCTTTAAGTATTTCAAAAGCAAAATAAAATATACAAGCTTTTAAATGTCATTTTTTTTGCACTACGCAGGGCCAGAGGCAAATGGTATTCTTTGTAAAATCTTATCTACTTATAATTTACTTATAATAAGCAAGTTGTAGAATTATCAAAATTTGAATGTGCTGCTTGTACCGCTTCATCACGTTTTCTTCTTTCTTTATTTTGTTTTTATTTTCGAGTTGTCAATATAAACAAATAACAATTTATCATTAAATATATATGTATTTTTGTATTCAGTTATAGTGTTTCATTTTAATACTTGTTTATTGTTTGTACCTATTTTATTAAAAATAAAGCAAAAAACAAATACATAAATATAGTATATACATATGTATATTTACATATATATATATATATATATATATATATATATATATTTCTCGTTTAGTTATTAAGATCTTTTAATTAAATATAAACAGCAACAATTTAAGAAAAAAATAAAAAAAACTAGGTAAAAGAAAATATTTCGCAGGTTATGTTTTTTTATATACATATAAAGAAAGATAACAATTAAAATTATATAAATATAAAAGAAAAAAACATAATTCACAACAACAAAAAATTAAGTTTAGAAGGAAATACTGATGTTTATTATTAAAATAAATATTATTTAAATATAAATGTAAAAGGATACAATTTAATAAACAAAAAACAATTCACTGTATTTTCTGATAAAATTAAAACTAAAATAGAGAAAATGATAATGTAGTAGAAAATAAATATCGGTAAATAAAATGATGAGAAAAAATAAAACACATAAATATGCCAATCTTAATGGGTGAGGATTCTTTATTTTATCGATTTATTTACTATGCGGACTACAACCTTAATGAGCGGATGAGTGGAAACATTCATGGAACAAGTGCAGGGCTGCTTTTCTGGTTCTGGATAGGCTGGGGCATTCACAAAGAAAGTAATATGAATCCTCCTCCACCTCTACACAAGCCCGACGAGCTTCTGCCCATTCTGTGCCTGTTGGTATCCATGCAGTTGTGGTCCTTTAGGATTCCAATAAAAGTGGACAGTTGAGGCCTGCTAATATTAAGTAAATATTCCGTCTTTTTTCTTGAAATATTCAGCCATAGATTCATCGAAACCCTGCAAGTTTCGATGATTGACCATCTGAAATCCGTAGCCTCGAGGAAACGTTGGTGAATTCTACTTTTTTCTTACTTCAGTGGCATAAATACCGGTTTGTTTTGGATCAAGAGATGACCCGTTTTTAAGCCAGTTCATCTGCCATTTCATTTCTGGATATATCAGGGTGTCCTGGGATCTCTTTAAGGATAACTGTGTTCGTGGCGCTGAGAATGCTCAGTACATTTCGGTAGTTTAGACTGAAGTGATTGAGAAAATGGCTTTTATTGCCGCCTGACTGTCCATGAAGATGTCGATATTTCTATTAACTATTTCACGTGAGGCAAGATGTTTTGCGTCTTCGCAGACTGCAAGTATTTCTGCTTGGAATACAGTACCGAAATTTGGAAGCTTTAGGTCTGTTTCTTTACTCGCCCGCGGGTTCCCAAAGTAACCCAAAACTTGTTTCTTTGCTATTTTCTGACACAAAAATGCCAGAGCTTTTGACTTTTTTACATTTACCTGTAGTAAGAATCTACCCCAACATTTTAGTTCCTGCACTTTCTTGCTTGTCAAACAAGAAATCAGCTGATTAAAAAATTTTAACTTAAATTTGTCAAGTAGCGTATATAAAATGGTTTAATTTAATTAAATTAAATGAAAATGATACAATATATATATATATATATATAAATTAAAATATTTCTTCTGGGTATCTTTTAATAGAGCCCAAAATGATAGGTGCAAATGTTAATAGAATTGAAATTGCATAATTTTATATGCGTTGAGCCTCATGAAGTCGAATGGATAATTTACATCGCAACAAACCAGAAACATCCCAAATGCGTTTCTCTACTTTTCATTTCTGGTTAAACATTACAACAACATCAAAAAGCTCATCCCCAAACTTTTTCCCCGAGCTTTTTCCCAAACTTGATCCCAAAAGTAAAGAAACAGACCTTTTATTGATCTGTTATTAGGTGGGTCTACTAAGTAGATGCCTGACCCCATCCCCTCACATATTTTGGAACCGTCTGTAAACACCGAAACATGATGCTCGTTAGTGACCCAGTTTTCATTAAAGGACTCCCTTGTCGGGATATGTGTTATGGCCACTGTGTTAAAATCTATGTGCGGTGTAATGTAGTCTGTTTAAATAGGCGCGTCATAACTAAAATCGCACTGAGCGCTCAATGTCAAGTTGACGGAGGCAGAATTCTTTGGTAAGACAAGATTTTCAGTACGAAACAAAGATTCAACTTTGCTTAAATTATTTATATCAAATGAATGAAAAATAATAGCAGATTCAGTTTGTTTTCATTTTTACTAACATTCCACCTTTATTTTGTATTTTTAATCGATGTTAGTAGGTCTGTTTCTCTACTAGCCCGCGGGTTACCAAAGTAACCCAAATCTACCCAAAACGTGTTTCTTTACTATTTTCTGACACGAAAATGCCAGAGCTTTTGACTTTTTTTCATTTCCCCTTCAGCAAGAATCTACCCGAACATTTTAGTTCCTGCACTTTCTTGCTTGTCAAACAAGAAATCAGCTGATCGAAAAATTTTAAATTAAATGTGTCAAGTAGCGTATATAAAATGGTTTAATTTAAATAAATTAAATGAAAATGATACAATGGAGTCAAATATAAATTAAAACATTTCTTCTGATATCTTTTAATAGAGCCCAAAATGATAAGTGCAAATATTAAGAATTGAAATTATATAATTTTGTATGCGTTGAGTCTACAAGCAATAAAGTCGAATGGGTAATTTACACCGCAACAAACCAGAAACATCCCAAATGTGTTTCTTCACTTTGCAATTCTGGTTTAACCAGAAATGAAAAGTAAAGAAACGCATTTGGGATGTTTCTGGTTCGTTGCGGTGTAAATCACCCATTCGACGTCATTGCTTGTAGGCTCAACGCATACAAAATTATGCAATTTCAATTCTATTAACATTTGCAATTATCATGTTGGGCTCTATTAAAAGATACCAGAAGAAATATTTTAATTTATATTTGTCTCCATTATATCATTTTCATTTAATTTAATTAAATTAAACCGTTTTATATACGCTACTTGACAAATTTAATTTCACATTTTTTGATCAGCTGATTTCTTGTTTGACAAGCAAGAAAGTGCCGGAACTAAAATGTTCGGGTAGATTCTTGCTGGAGGGGAAATGAAAAAAAGTCAAAAGCTCTGGCATTTTTGTGTCAGAAAATAGTAAAGAAACACGTTTTGGGTGGATTTGGGTTACTTTGGGAACCCGCGGGCGAGTAAAGAAACAGACCTAATGTTCTTTCTCTGCTTAAACAGCTGTTAATTTGACAACCAAATTGGAATTTCTTGCTGATGTACAAATACTAAAATCAATAAAAAATACAAAATAAAGGTGGAATGTTATTAAAAATGAAAATAAATTGAATTTCCTATTATTTTTCATTCCTTTGATAAAGTTTTGTGCTTTTACATTTAAATATTTTAGACAAAGTTATATTTTTGTTTCTAGAATTTTCGTAGGGCAATGGTTTTTTACAATTCAACGGAGAATCTTGTCCCACCAAAGCATTCTACCTCCGTCAACTTGACATTGAGCACTCAGTGAGATTTTAGTTGGTGAGACGCGCCTAATGTCTTTGTCTGTAATGGGGTTTTCTCGGTAACAAGAATTGATTTTGTCCCATTCTGATCTGCCAAAACACAGATTTTACACAACAGAACAATTGACAGCCATCAGTTTGACAAGCTTGGATCGCCACAGTTCCACAGACACAATTTGTACACCAATACAATAAAAGCGAAAAATCAATCTACCATCATCATAAATCAATCAATACCATTTGCGACGAAAAAAAAATCAATTTTCAGATGAAAATCTAAATTTACCAAAAGAAAACCCCATAAAAAGCATAAATTGCAAAAAAACACAACTACTGTTGACGTCCTAGGCGCCATGATTACAGCTATCATTGAAACTCATCATTTCAATGATTGATTTTGAGACATATAGGTGCCAGTTATAGCTACCATTGAAAATTTTAATGATAGCTTTTTGAGACGTTTAAGAAGTAAAACCATTTATTTTTTTTTTATGAACAAATAAAGCTCAATTCTAGTAAAAAAAAATTTCAAATATGCCCAACCTTCCACATAAAAATTTTTTTCTTTTTTCAATGATTGCACTACCTTACCAATGATCATTGGAATCTTTAAAGTCATTTTATGTGGAAAGTTGGGCATATTTGATTTTTTTTACTAGAAATATTAATTAAGTATTGAGCTTTATTTGTTCATCAAAATAATAAATGATTTTGCTTTCTAAATGTCTCAACATCAATCATTAAAGTTTTCAATGATGAGTTTCAATGATAGCTATAACTGGCACCTCAGAAAGGAACATTTTTTTGATTAATCATTAGTCGCGTTCGGCTGGTAAATTGATAGGGTATCCATAATCCAACAAATTTTCAGATATGTTGAGTTGTTTTTGCATCAGCTGCTTTTAATCCGGTTTTCTAAAGATACGTTGCCGAATGCACCCATTAGTTATTTTTATGAACAAATAAAGCTAAGGACCTAAATTTTTTAGTTAATTGGCCAGTTTATATTTCTTGAGCGCTCAGTATTTTTCCTCAATTTTTTGAAAGAGCAGGAGATTAAAATATAAACAACATTCCTCACATAGAAGTCAAAACAACTCCCTTTTTCTTTTTTTCTTATGTAATTTACTGCGACAAAAAATAATTGAGCATGCGAATCCAAAACATTTCAGTCTCAGTTTTTAAGGGGAAAAGTCAGGAATTTTTTAGAGGAATCCTGTTTTTATTTCTGAGCGCTCTGAGTCTTCTGAGATCTCAGAAATATAAACTGGCTTAATATTTCTAATCAAAAAAAATTTAAATGGGCCCAACTTATTTTTACTTGAAATATTTACTAATACTACGTTTACATGTGGTGTTGAAGCGAGCTTGAAGCTCCTTATAAACCTGGGTCGAGTTGAAATGAGTTTAACTCGACTCGACTGCACTCGAGGAGCAGAGTCGAGTCGAAAATTTGTGATGAAAAACCTGGGTCGAGCACTGATCTCTATATACACTGGATAGTGTATTCTTTATAATGTATAACATTTTTTTTTGCTTCCATTTGAAGATGACAATTAGGTGGTCGGCTTCATAATTTGACGTCTACATTAACACAAAAAAAAACTTGTTTTCAAAATTTCAATCTGAAGAAAGAGAAACAGACCAATGATATGAAAGGGAAAAACTTTGTGGGAGTTTATTTTATAATTTTTTTTATTAAGTTATTCATTGTGTACATTTTGTTTGTGCTATTATTTTCCAATGGCACTAGAATTATATCAATAGAAAGGTGTTTAAATAGGTAATAGTAAGTAATAGTAAATATGTAGATAGGATATGGGAAACCATCGACTTCGTTCATTATTTCAGTTTGCAAACAAGTTGAACAAAACAGCTGATAAGTGTGATGAGGAGAATGCGATTACATAGTCTGTGTTTTTTTACGATTTTACCTCCTTGTCACACTCTTTACATTTGTAATTCCGTTTCATTTAACCATTTGTGAATGAAAAAAAATTACAAACACAACAATGGTAGCAAAGAGATTTGGGGGGGAGCAACGAACGGAAATTTGACGTCTTCATAGTGGATTATTTTGTATTAATTGTTATAGTCATATTGTTATACAAAAAAATGGTCAGCTTCATAATATAACAATTCTTCAAATGAAAGCAACTTTCTTATGTCGATACGCTATCCAGTGTATTATAGAGATCAGTGCTCGACCCAGATTTTTCATCACAAATCTTCGACTCGACTCTGCCCCTCAAGTGCAGTCGAGTCGAGTCAAACTCATTTCAACTCGACCCAGGTTTATAAAGAGCTTCAAGCTCGCTTCAACACCACATGTAAACGTAGTATTAGTTAATATTTCAAGTAAAAAAAAGTTGTCGAGTGGGGTCGAGGAATTAGTTTTACAAATATAGCTTTGTTTTAATTAGCCAGTTTATATTTCTGAGATCTCAGAGGACTCAGAGCGCTCAGAAATATAAACAGGATTCCTCCCAAAAATTCCTCACTTTTCCCCTTAAAAACTGAGACTGAAATTTTTTGGATTCGCTTGCTCAATTATTTTTTGTCGCAGTAAATTACATAAGAAGAAAAGAAAAAGAGAGTTGTTTTGACTTCTATGTGAGGAATGTTGTTTATATTTTATTCTCCTGCTCTGTCAAAAAATTGAGGAAAAATACTGAGCGCTCAAGAAATATAAACTGGCCAAATATAAATTAAAGTTTTTTCGTTAAATTTTAGTTAAAAAAAAAATATTTGATATTTTTTTTTATATTATTTTATTTTATGAAGAATTTAATTTGTAAACCGGCAGCGATTCTGCCTCCGAAAATATAATGATTATGATTACCTAAAATCTAGAACTTAAATACCTATTTTATGATTACGTAGCATATATGTATTGTTATTTATTTCCCAACACATTGCTTTCACATTTCCACGAATTGAAAATTGTTTGCGGCAGCAAGTTGCAACATTGGTGTCATCGCCCAGACACCATGTCAGCATTTTTCGTGGGGAGCACAATGTTCATTGAAGTTAACATGTCGTCGTTCAGCTTTATTTGTCCATCAAAATAATAAATGATTTTTCTTTTTAAATGTCTCAAATCAATCATTAAAATTGTCAATGATAGCTATAACTGGCTCCTTAAGGAACTTTTGGCTGCCAACTCTTTTGTAAACAAATCGAGTGGGGATAGTGAAAGAAAAGTCTAAAGGGCTGCTGTTTTCGTTATGAGAGCTACCTCAACATTTCTCAATTTTTGCAGAATATTTCTCGCACCAGCTCGGCCCGTGGTGTGTTTACATATACTGGTATTTTTTCTTTATTCGGCTCAATCTTGGGAAGAAATTTTTGGTTTTTGTTTCTTCTTAGAATTTTTGTAGGGTAGAAAAATATAATATGAAGAAAGGCTTCGGGGAAAAGTTTTTGGCTTAAGCTTAGTATACAGTTCTTTTGAATAAAAATAAACTTGATGGTGAGAAAAAAATTTTGTTTATTCGTTTTCAGTTAACAGTTTGCAAAAAAAACTCAATGAGAATATTCTATGCAAAAGCAAACACAAATGCAAAATGCAATTTTCTCCGCAAAAAAATATCAGTGACATTGTTTTGCGCGAAAAAAATGATCGTGTTGAATAAAAAATTTATTTTCTTTGGGCAAGTTCTCAGTTCGATAAGAAAATTTAAATATCAATTTTTTCCGCAAAAATCGCTCCCATAAGAAATACATTCAGTTTCATTTTTCGTCAAGGAACTGTATCCCTACTTAGCTTTAGGAAATAAATTCTTAAAAGCCTAGGTATTTCAATAATAACATTCCTTCCGGTTATTAATTAAAATCGTCAAAATTTGAAAATTATGTTATATTTGAAATTGTGTTGTAGGTACACACCTTCATATTGTAACGACTGTCACATTTGTATTATAACGACTCTCGAATGAACTATAACCACTCTCGAATAAAAGAAACACCGAATTTCGGATTAGACGGTACACAAACCAACCTACGGAGAGCTTTGGTGAGCTTACGAACTTCCAATACTAAATGTCAAATTGAAAGCTTTGGAGAGGGAAATTTATGAGAAATCTCCCCTATGGAAAGCTCTGGAAGCAAATACTAGAACCTTCCAGCTGTTTCGGGAACCTTGCGAAAAGTAAATATTAAAGCGCATGTCTGACCGACAGAAGATGCAGTTTATTCTTTGTATATAAAAACCATAGTACTACCATGGAAGCCACCGAAGAGGGCGACATCTGAAGTACCCAAGGGGTACCTTGACGTGGAGAATTTCAATTTTCAATGGAGACTTGTAATTGTGAATTGTCAAAATATAATGAAGATACAATGAGGAAAATATTCAATCTTGTTTTGGTTTGTTATTGTTTTGTTTTCATTTTTTTGTAATGAAGATAAAGCTAAAGACATAAAAAGAACAATTTTGGATATTTTCTTTGGCTTCCTGCCACAAACATGTGGTGCAAGAGAAAGGGGTAGGTATGCATGTGAAGGTGTATTTATTTTTCACTGTTGCAGCATTGATAATATAAATAAGATTATATAGGTTATGACCACACAAGAAGGTGAAGGCATTTTTTAATCTGTAACAAAAATAAGTCATGAAACTCTGGCAAAGTCAAGCACCAAAAATAAAACATATTAAACTCTGGCTATCTGCGATAGCACAGATCAGTTCATAAAGAACAAAGAGATAAAATGCTGACAAAGTCAAGCACCAAAAATAAAACATATTAAACTCTGGCTATCTGCGATAGCACAGATCAGTTTATAAAGAACAAAGAGATAAAATGCTGACAAAGTCAAATACCGAATAAATGAATCTGGCTATCTGCGATAGCACAGATCAGTTCTTAAGTAACGCTTCAACAATAAAGACCGAAGAATCAAGAGCTCTACTCTTGAATTTCTTTTTTAAAAAGTGTATTTAATAAAGTACATTTATTTCTGGCGCAGTCGGTATCATGATATCATAGTGCACGTATGGGATCATGAAGAAATGCCAGAAGACTGGCGAAAAGGTATCATATGCCCCATACATAAGAAGGGAGATGTCACAACGTGCAGCAATTATAGAGGTATCACGTTGTTGAGTACCGCCTATAAGATACTCTCCTCTATCCTACAAGACCGGATAACCCCATACGCTAAAACAATCATCGGCCAATATCAGTGTGGTTTCATTCCAGGCAAATCAACAACTGATCAGATCTTTACCCTTAGGCAGGCGAGGAAAAATGTCTTGAATTCAACATTCCAACATACCATCTGTTTATAGACTTTAAGGCCGCCTATGATAGCATAGCCAGGGTAGAACTTTACAAAGCCATGAGAGAATCCGGCTTCCCAAATAAATTGACACGACTATGTAGGTTGACCATGACCAACGTAAAAAGCCAAGTAAAAATAGCCGGATTGCTATCCAGACCAATCAACATCTTTAATGGACTCCGACAAGGGGATGGTTTGGCCTGCCTCCTCTTCAACCTGGCGTTGGAGAAAGCAATCCGTGACTCTGGCACGGCAACAAGAGGGACCATCGTCAACAGGTCCAGCCAGATACTAGCTTACGCAGACGACATCGACATCATCGGAAGAACCGAACAAGCTGTACACGATTCCTTCATCCAGATCGAGCAGGCGGCACAAAATCTGGGGCTGCACATTAGTGAAGGTAAAACAAAGTACATGGTGGCGTCGAATGCGAGAAGAACAGTTGGTCAAACAATCAAGGTAGCGGAGCACGAATTTGAAGTGGTGCAATCCTTTAAATACCTTGGGTCAACAGTAGCAGCCGATAACAATATAGAAGAAGAAATACGCGGGCGGCTTCTCAAATCCAACAGAGGCCTACTACAGTCTGTCAAAGCTATTAAAATCTAGAAATCTAACCATAACTTCAAAACTGCTGCTGTACAAGACCATGGTCCTGCCAGTACTCATGTATGGATCCGAGACTTGGGTGCTTAGCAAAAGGCACTGTGACCTCTTAGCCGCGTTCGAGAGAAAAGTCTTACGGAGAATTGTTGGCCCCATATGTGAGGAAGGACGATTCCGGCGACGGTACAACCATGAGTTGTACGCAATCTACCTTGAAGCAGACATAGTGACAAAAATTAAGCTCGGTAGACTCCGGTGGGCAGGGCACCTAGCTCGAATGAGCGAAGAGGAACCTGCTCGGAAAGTCTTTTGTGGTACATTCTATGGTAGACGGCAGCGTGGTAGACCATGCTTGCGCTGGAGAGATGGCGTAGACCAGGATGCCCGAAGCCTTGGGGTGCGCAACTGGATGGCGTCGGCTCGAGACCGGGATAGGTGGAGAGACTTGTTGAAAGAGGCCAGGACCGGACCCCGGTTGTCGAGCCGATGATGATGATGAAATAACGAAATAATATTCGAAAGAATAGAAAATACAAAAAACAAAATTTTAGAGAAAATTAATAAAAATAGAAAAGATACAGATATAAACCCAAATTTCACGAAGGTAAACAACCCTGAAAACCTTAACAAACTAAAAACAAAGCATAAAAAAGTAAAATTAATTAAAATTAGCGATAAAAAGTTATTAGTTAAACCCCATCTCAGAAAACAGTTACTTCATAAAGACCAGTTTCGAAAGAAAAAGAAATTCACCAAACCCCATAATGAAGACAATAAAAGTAATAACTCTATTTTCAATAACTATCCTAGTAAGATCTAATCTCGAGATAACCAAAATAGACAGAGACTTCTTTCTATTACAAGAAGGTCAAGTAAAACTGATTAATGACTATAATATAATCCTACAATTAATTAATCTAATAGAATGCCAAATACTAATTAATCAATTAAAGGATCAATATCAGATCCTGCCTGATAAAGATGACCAGCAAAAACAGAAATTAGACACTCTAGAAATAAAACTTCAAACTTTAATCCCCCACCATATAATACACAAAAGAGGATTAATCAATATTATCGGAAAAGGTATGAGATTCGTATATGGACGATGACGACAGGGAAAGTATAGAACAAAGCTTAAAAGCTTTAGAAGAAAATAATGAGGAATTATTAAAAAATAATAATAAACAGGTAAAAATCAACCAACAATTCAATGAACAATTTCTACAATTAAAACATATTTTTAAACGAAGTTCAAAAACATTAAATAAATATAAAGTAATCAAAAGCGAAATTAATTCCCTACGTATGGAAATTGAATTTAACAAAAACCTATTAGTAGTACAAGAAATTATAGGAAAAATATCTGACATCATTATGACTAGTAGAACGGGTGTCCTAACACAAGACATTTTAACAGTTCAAGAAATATTCGAGTATGAAATAAATTTCGATAAACTTAAAGATAACTTTGGCAACTTATAATGAAAACCTATTAATTATCCTAAGCATTCCTGAATTTAATGATAAACTTTTTAATAAAATTTATATACAAACATTCCCCGTAAAGAATAAAATAATTAAAGTACCTAGCAACGAATTGATTGAAACAAACAAAACTCTTTACTATGTAGCAAAAGAAATTAAGAACTTACAGGAAATAAAAGATAACTGTATTAGAAACTTATTTAAAAATAATATAAATTTAGATTGTAAAACCGAAAAATTTAAAGAAGAAAATATAATCATAAATAAAGAAAAATACCTAATAATCAAAAATTTGCAAAAAGAAAAGATCAAACAAAATTGTAACAACCTGTATTACACTTTAGAAGGAAATTATATTTTAGAATTAGAAGATTGTAAAATAGAAATAAGAAATAAAACATAAAACAAAAAATTATAACAAAATAATTTCAAAATTATACCATTCATAAATTATAACTTTACAGAAGACTATTATAATGAATTAAACTTTGAACCAATTGATAATATAGAAATGTTAGAATTCAAAATACATAAACACGTAACTTATAACCTGGCAACATTAGCAGTTGTAATAATAATTGTAATACTTGTAACTATCTATTTAAGAATAAAGTCAAAAAATAAAAAATCAACTACAAACATAAGCCTCCCAACGATTACTTTCAAACCATTGGAATCCTCTAAGGAGGGAGGGGTTATGACCACACAAGAAGGTAAAAGCATTTTTTAATCTCTAACAAAAATAAATCACCAAACTCTGGCTATCTGCGATAGCACAGATCAGTTCATAAAGAACAAAGAGGTAAAATGCTGACAAAGTCAAGCACCAAAAATAAAACATATTAAACTCTGGCTATCTGCGATAGCACAGATCAGTTCTTAAGTAACGCTTCAGCAATAAAGATCGAAGAATCAAGAGCTCTACTCTTGAATTTCTTTTTTAAAAAGTGTATTTAAAAAAGTACATTTATTTCTTATATACGAGTATGTTATATTATCTTTAGTTGCAGGTTTATTGTGCGCAGGATTTTTGGGTTTTGTGGTGCTAGAAGAAGGTATTGTTATATAGGTATGTGGGTTAGGTATTAGATAAACGTGTTTTGTGTGAAGGATTTTGTACATGCAAAGCTTACACTATTTTAATCAGTTGATTCGTCGTCATTCTGGTTCTTGTATTGTTTTAGTTTTTTCCAAAACTTTCAAAAAAATACTTTTGGATTTGCGGCTAAACTTAGCGTCCTAGTGACTATAGAAATACATAGGAAGGGCCAATTGATGGATCACATTGTATGAAAAATCGATTAGCGGCTGAACTAATAGCCCAGGAAAATTAGACTTTCACTTACAATACAATTTACTATCGAAATGGATATAATTTAAAAAAAACATTAAGAAAGTTAAATTTAAAAAAAAACATCATTGGGTGCATGATTCTTTCTTGACCATTAAAGTCAAAAACAATATAAAAATGTATTTTTATCGCAGTTTAAGAATTGCCATCTATTTTTTTTTTCTCAAAATTTAAAATATATAGTTGCCAAAATCAACAAACTTTCTTTTAAAAAACGAGGGGTTTGAACATATGTTAGCTAATTTTATATATATAATTATATGAATATTAGAAGGGACGAAAAACTAAATTCTAAATTCTAAACCGGAATTTTGCTAGAAAGCTCTTGAGGTTATAGCGTGTCAAAGTGACACTTTTGACGTCAAGACGTCAAAACAAAGCTCTCCACCAAAATTCAGCTTTGTCGGATTTTTTTCGTAGTTTTTCCATTTTGATGTGTCTAATTTTCCTGGGCTGTAAACGTCCTACAGGCAGGGCCCGATCCAGCTTTTACCCCGCCCTGGGCAATGTTTTATAAATCGAATTATATTTTATTTTGCAATTTCGACTTTCTTAAAATAATTGTTGTTTAAAATGAATGAATACAATTTATTGCACAAGAAATAATTTTTTTATTTAAAAACAAATACACAGTAATTTTTATAAGGCCATAAAACGAACAAGTCTTTCTTACGAATACGAAAAATAAATCTAACCTTTTCCGAGAATATTCAAGCCTAGTCACTACCTACGAGTGTACAATAGTTTTCTTAGCACTTTTTTTAGCTAAATTTTTAATTGTTTTAAATAAATTTACTTAAAGGTACATAGCAGCGCAAACCTTGTATTCTATAGACATCATATCCAATTCATATTATCTTTGAAAGTGGCACAAGTAGACAGGCCCGGCAGATCATATTCAGCCGGAGTGGATGATAAAATTTTTAATTTTTGGGCTTACACATACATACTTCTATGGAGCCATTTTGTAATTCTACTCTGACGCGTTATCTGAGGTTCAACGACAGCTTCAACAAAATTTCTTAAAATTTTTGTCAAACTGTTATAGTTTTTTTTTTTTTTTCTTAAAATCCAACTTCTCGACTCTTGCAGTTTTTTGTTCAATATCGTAATGTGGTCAAACATTTGTATCTTAGTCTTTAACAAAAATATAAATTTGATGCTTCATTTTTGTATAGGATTTTCGAGGGAAATCTCTATAAACATTTTCCGCTGGGCGTTCAGCGTTGCCAATTGTATGCATAAGTTATAACTATATATATAATTTATATAAGCCCAAAAAAAGTCCGACAGAGTTGAATTTTGGTGTAGAGCTTTGTTTTGATGTCTTAACGTTTCCTAAAAAATACCGTAAATTTGGGCCGGGGCAAAATTTTGTAGGGAATGTAAAAGGGAATAAAATTAAGTTTTTTTCTTAATTCTTCGAAACCTATCAGTATTTTTGAAAAAATGTGAGGTACAGTAGCTTATGCAATTTTACACAAAAAAGATTAACATACTTTTTTCATACAATCAATAGATTCAAACCATGTAAGAATTTCGTAATGGAGCAATTCTTTTGTTTAAATTATTAAAATTCCATTAATCGATGGACATAATTTTTTGTACGATTTGTATTTGAATTGATTGATTTGTATTTCAAAAATCAATTTAAAATATTACCTACATACCTAGGAAGCTTCTGAATGCTGTCAAATTTTGGGGGGCGAGACTAGTAATAAATAATGGGTATGTAAGATAGCAAAAAACAATAACACCTACCTAATTAAAAAAAACCTGAAGACCAACAGGTACCTAAATAACTAACTACCAAAAGATGAACATATACCCACATATTGGTAACACCCTAAAAATCTACCAACTAAATCAATAATTGCAAAAAAAAAAAACTTTAATTCAATTAAGTACCATTCGTATTTTCCAAAATATCCAGCATTGCAAAAAAGATTACAATTACCAAATCAAGTATACCCTCCAAAAGATATGCCACCACCAAAATCATGCAAGAAAAGGAGATTTCAATTTAAATGCCTACTAAAAGATGTATGCCTATTATGTTTGAAGTCAATTAGAAAAACAAAACCTACCCCCAATATAAAAAAATATAGCTTTACTTATACCATCATACGTTTCTTTTTTCACATTGCCTCCATCCTACAGCAAAGTCTTGGCAAAATATTAGGTGTGTTTTATTATCTTCTATCGGGATCGGGATCTGGATCCTGATTCACTTTTTACACGTAATACAAAAACAAAATAATGGGAAATTTTCAAAATTGTTCTTGTAACACGTGTTAAAAGTAAATCCAGATACAGATCCGGATCCCGATAGAAGATTATAAGACACAGCTATTTTTCTCCTCGTTGCTATGACGCGACGGCGGCGACGCAAGCAGCTTATTTTCAGATATTTTGTTCACCACTTTCTTCTATTTTTCTTTGGTTTTTTTATTTGGCCAGTTTATATTTCTTGAGCGCTCAGTATTTTTCCTCAATTTTTTGACAGAGCAGGAGAGTAAAATATAAACAACATTCCTCACATAGAAGTCAAAGTCAACTCCCTTTTTCTTTTCTTCTTATGTAATTTACTGCGACAAAAAATAATTGAGCAAGCGAACCCAAAAAATTTCAGTCTCAGTTTTTAAGGGGAAAAATGAGGAATTTTTGAGAGGAATCCTGTTTATATTTCTGAGCGCTCTGAGTCCTCTGAGATCTCAGAAATATAAACTGGCTAATTGTCTTCACCTTTTTTTATTGTTTGACATTTGACAAACACCTGATTTGGTTATCTCTTTTACTCCCTATCATTCTTATCAGGATGCAAAAAATACATTCCTCTTGCTCTTACTACTTATCTTCCATTCTTTAATTATGGCCTATTTCCATGTCTCCACGCAAAAAGCCATGACCGAATGTGGCACCGCCGCTGGACCAATGTTCTCCTAAAAATATCCTTCATGATAGTACTATGGTTTGTATATACAAAGCTTTAAGTTGCTCGGCCGCGCCCTCTGGGCAACTTTTGTTGCCGGCAACTTTATCTGTCAAAAGGATGGCCATGTTCAACGATAAAATCTTACATATAGATTTTCAGATTTCTCAATTTTCTAATCCTCTGATTCTGATTAATCAAAAATGAGCTATAAACTTCAATGTTTTTATTTGGTATTTACATTTTTATTAACGTTGTAATGGTGTCCGTTTCAAAAGTCAACACAACAAATACACAAAAACATGACGTCAAATTCCAAAAAGTTGCTCGGAAGTTGCCTAGTGGGCGATGGCGAGCAACTTAAGTTGCTCGGAGTTGCCGGCAACTTCGAGCAATTAAAAGTTGCCGGCAACTAAGTTGCCCAGTGAGCGCCAGGCCTTAGAGGTTAAATGAAAGTAGTTCACAGTGACCGTTTACACCGTTATAATGGTGAAGGGACGATCAATCTTAAGGAGAAGGCAGTGTAACGACTGTCACATTTGTACTATAACGACTCTCGATTGAACTATAACCAAACCAACCTACGGAGAGCTTTGGTGAGCTTTCGAACTTCCAATACTAAACGTCAAATTAAAAGCTTTGGAAAGGGAAATTTATGGGAAATTTCCCTTATGGAAAGCTCTGAGAGCAAATTCTAGAACCTTCCAGCTATTTCGGGAACCTTGTGAAAAGTATAAAAGCACATGTCTGACCGGCAGAGGACGCAGTTTATTTTTAATCGTGAATGCGTAAAGTTGGTTGTAATAAAAGTAAAGTGGTGAATTGATTTCAGTGTTGAACAATAAATTGTTTTGTGTTAAGAAAAGTAAAGTGTTTTATTTTGTGAAGTGAATAAAAGGAGAATTTAAATAAAGTGAATAAGTTTTATTAACGAACCTGAGAAAATGTTACAATATTGTTACGACTGTCACATTTGTACTATAACGACTCTCGAATGAACTATAACCTTTGTATATATAAACCATAGTACTATCATGAACGATTTTTTTTAGGAGAACATTGGTCCAGCGGCGGCGCCACATTCGGTCAGGGTTTTTTGCGTGGAGACTTGGTAATAGGCCATAATTAAAGAATGGAAGATAAGTAGTAAGAGCAAGACGAATGTATTTTTTACATTCTGATAAGAATGATAGGGAGTAAAAGAGATAACCAAATCAGGTGTTTGTGAAATGTCAAACAATAAAAAAAAAGGTGAAGACAATGAAAAAACCAAAGAAAAATAGAAGAAAGTGGTGAACGAAATATCTGAAAGTAAGCTGCTTGCGTCGTCGCCGTCGCGTCATAGCAACGAGGACACAAATAATTTACCGAGATCTTGCTGTAGGATGTAGGCAATGTGAAAAAAGAAACGTATGATGGTATAAGTAAAGCTATAATTTTCTTATATTGGGGTAGGTTTTGTTTTTATGATTGACTGTAAACATAATAGGCATGTAGCTATATCTTTTGGTAGGTATTTAAATTGAAATTTTCTTTTCTTGCATGATATGCATGGTAGGTATATCTTTTGGTGGGTACCTATATTTGACTTTTTAATTGTAATCTTTTTTGCGATGATGGATATTTTGGAAAATACGAATGGAACCTCTTTGAATTACAGTTTTTTTTTTGCAATTATTAATTTAGCTGGTAGATTTTTAGGGTGTTACCAATATGTGGGTATATATTCATCTTTTAGTAGATATTTAGGTACCTGTTGGTCTTCAAGTTTTTTTTGTATTAGGTAGGTAATTGTTTTTTGTTATCTTACATACCCATTATTCATTATTAGTCTCAAAAATTTGACACCACTCAGAAGGTTGCTAGGTAGGTAATATTTTAAAATTGATTTTTGATGTTTTTTTTTTAAATTTAATATTTTGTGCACAGTTATCGTTAACTAAATTTATCTGTCAGTGTTTAATTTGGTGATTCGCACACTCCTTGTAATTATGGCTTTCCAAACATATATAAAATTTATCCAAATCGAACCACAATATTAATTTAAAGCTTATATGGGTGATTCTGAAAAAAATGGAATAAAATGATGATAATTTCGACATAACACTTTTGAAAACAAAAAGTCGTAAGACCGTACTTTATATGAACTTTAGAAAGTCTTTTCACATAATTGAAAACGGCCAGTCAAAGAAATTAAAAACAACGATTTTATAGCCATTTTGAAAACAGGTGTTCAAAAGAACTGAACATTTTTTTTTTTTAATTTTTATTATTTTAAGTCAATTTTTAAGAAAATCATACCCCTCACCTTAATGGGGAGAAATGTACCCCCTTCAACACAATTTTTTTCTTGTGTCGGCCGAACCTGTCCCCTCTAGTACTTTTAAATAATGTATGAAAAACACCCTGTCTAAATAATTATCTTTAAATTTCTTAACCACTTGAAAATATGAGTAAGTTCATGCGATTGAGTCCTGCATTTTATTTTACATGTATTTTAGAATAAAAGCAACATTTTGTGAGCATTTTTGGGACATCAAGACATTAAATCAGTAATTGAATGTCAGGGGACTGAGGCCAGAGGATTGAGTATTTTCATAGTTTTTGCCACTAAGCATGTTAACGTACTGTACACAAAAAATACAAACATTTATATAATTAAATCTTACATAAAAATATTTTCAGTAAACTGAACGGACAATCCATGACCTCTCGCACAAATGTCTTCATAACAAATGAAATAGCCAAAAGAGGCGTATGATACGAAAATGATTTTATTGTCACCACACCTAATGCTTCACGCTGCTAGATCTGAAACTTGGATAGCTTTCAAAGTTAAGGATATTTATGACTGTTTCAATCGGTCAGGGAACTGATTAGAAATCCGAGGGACAAATTTCAATGATTTTATTTTGTAATATAATGTAATAGTACTAAATATTCATTTTATCATAAAAAGATATATTATCTAACGTCAATAATTGAAAGTTTATTTTGGTTTTGAAACTTAAATTAGAGAACTGTAAGAAATTTTCACTTCGAAAACGAGCAGGGGACACTTCCGGGGACTGAGAATTAGACCCTTTGAAGAATGTTTTGAGTACTGAAAATATGTCAGATCTTAATAATTTTGTCTGGCCATATAGACATCAATTAGATTTATAGTTATAGGTAGAATACTTGAACAGTTATTAAAATATCAACGGAGCCGTCAAAAATTCCATCATTTGTAGAACCACCACTATAGATTTTGAGTGGGTACATATCTATGTACCATGTTGGTCAGTATTTCAATAAAATTTTGTTTGCAACATTGGGGCTGGGGGGCTTAGGCAATTACCCCATAGGTAATTTTGGTAGGCAGGTAGGTACATAGGTACTAGAGCCTCCTATTCTTTACGTGTATCGGGATACCCCGATTCTTAATAAGTACACGAATTTTTAATACACGGATTTCATGATTCTTAAAACACGGATTCAGACAATATTTTGGTTCTATAGGTACAAACTTCAGCGTAAAGAATTGATTTTATTTTCTTATTTTTCTTATATGTAATTCATATCATATTGACATTTTGCAATGAAGTTCAATTTGTATTCGCGATATTTTAAGTAAGGTTACGCATTAAAAAAAAAAAAAAAAATACCCCGAGATTTGGATCAAACTCATCATTCAATTTCATTTTTTTCTGAATTTCTCGAAAGCTATAACTTTTTTAAAAAAAAATATGTGAAGGTACATATTGTTCCTTGTCATTTTACACAAAAAAGATTAATGTACTTTTTTTTCAAACAGGCAAGATTCTGAGAAAACCATGCAAAAACTTCACGCTGGAGTAAATTTTGACTTATATTAACTCATGAGTTTTTTGAAAAAAAAATGTTTGCTGAGATATTAAGAAAAAACCGTTATTTGTAAATTTATAGTACAAAATCAAAAGTGTTACTTTGACGTCCTATGACCTCAAAATTAATAAACCTACAGAGTTCGTTAATAACCCAATTTTTAGATAATTGTACCGTCTAAAAGTTTTTTTTCAAGACTTTGTTGTAAAATAAAATGTCATCAAGTTGTAGAACAAAAACCAAATCACTTTCTTTTCCAAGAAAGTGGTCTTCCCCTTACCCCGGACACCCTAAGAGATTGGTTTTATAAAGAAGAGATTTCAACCTATCGATTAATGAACTTTTAATAAATTTTTTGAAAATATTTACTCAAGAAATCAAGAAAAGTGGCATCAAAATTTTCTTAAACATGGTTCATTTTTGTTTTATTACCTTTCTAAAAATATAAACTCGTATTAAATCAAAATCAGTTGAAATCCAGATTTGTGATAAATTATTTTATAGATACTAATTTTTTAATTTTCATTTTTTAATCACTCATAACTTCTTTGATAATTTTTTTAGAATTTTAAAACGTATGCATAACTTTCTTATATTTTTAACATCTTCCTGGGGAAAAAAATTAAGCCTTCTTGCAAAACTCCCATTTAGAATTTAATATTTCGATCTTTATAATATACATATAATTATATGTATATAATTAGCTAACATATGTTCGAAAACCCGGTTTGTCAAAGCAAGTTTGTTGATTTTGGCAATTATTTCAAATTTTGAAAAAAAAACAGATGGCGCTATTCTTAAACTGCGAAAAAAAAATTATTTTTCTATTGTTTTTAACTTTAATGGTCAAGAATGAATCATGCACCCAATGATTTTAAAATTTAACTTTCTAAATGTTTTTTAAATTATATCCATTTCTATAGTAAATTGTATTGTAATTTTCCTGGGCTATTAGTTCAGCCTCTAATCGCTTTTAGATATAAAAGTCGATTTTTCATATAATGCAATACATCAATTGGCCCTTCCTATGTATTTCTATAGTCACTAGGACGCTAAGCTTAGCCGCAAATCTGAAAATATTTTCTTGAAAGTTTTGGAGAAAACTAAAACAACGCAAGAACCAGAATGACGACAAGCTTTGCATGTACAAAATCCTGCACACAAAACACCTACATCTGTAATAACTAACCCACATACCTATATTACAATACCTTCTTCTAGCACCACAAAACCCAAAAACCCTGCGCACAATAAACCTGCAACTAAGGATAATATAACATATATACATATAATCTTATTTATATTATCAATGCTGCAACAGTGAAAAAATAAATACACCTTCACATGCATACCTAGCCCTTTCTCTTGCACCACAACACCCAAGGAGCCAAAGAGAATATCCAAAATTGTTCTTTTAATGTCTTTAGCTTTATCTTCATTACAAAAAAATATAAACAAACTAAAACAAAATTGAATATTTTCCTCATTGTGTCTTTTATCTGTTTTCTCATTATACCAATATCCTTTTATGGAAATGCCTTCCACCTGACTCTATCGAACTCTCATGAATTCGGTATACGTCTTTCCCGTTCTCATTATATTTTGACAATTCACAATTACAAGTCTCCATCGAAAATTGAAATTCTCCACGTCAAGGTACCCCTTGGGTACTTCAGATGTCGCCCTCTTTGATGGCTTCCATGATAGTACTATGGTTTATATATACAAAGCCAATACTAAACGTCAAATTGAAAGCTTGGGAAAGGGAAATTTCCCCTATGGAAGCTCTGGAGGCAATTACTAGAACCTTCCAGCTTTTTGGGGAACCTCGTGGAAAGTATAAAAGCACATGTTTGACCGACATAGGACGCAGTTTATTTTTTATCGTTAATGAGTAAAGTTGGTAGTAATAAAAGTAAAGTGTTGAACTAATTTCAGTGGTGAACAACAAATTGTTTTGTGCTTGTAAAAGTAAAGTGTTTTATTTTGTAAAGTAAATACGTCAAGAATTTAAATAAAGTGAATACGTTTTATTAACGAACCTGAGAAAATATTACATTGGTGTTAGAAGTGGAATAAAACTTAATTTATTTGTGTTTAGATAATTTATTGTGCTTTAACAGGCAATAATTACAAAAAAGTGAACGTGACTGTGAAAGTGAAAATAAGAAAAGACAATGGATAAAACTCTAAATGATTTAAATTTAGTTGAACTTAAGGCAGAACTGAACGAGCGAGGTCTTCTTACTGCTGGAACAAAGAATAATCTTATAATTCGTCTGTAAGAAGGTTTAAGAAAACATGGAGAAAACCCAGACACGTTTATATTCCACATTGGCTGTGTTTTATTATCTTCTATCGGGATCCGGATCTGGATCTGGATTAAATTTAACACGTAATACAAAAACAAAAAAGTGGGAAATTTTCAAAATTGTTTTTGTAGTACGTGTTAAAAGTTAATCCAGATCCGGATCCCGATTATAATAAAACACGCCTATTGAAATGGAGGAAGAGCAAGAACAAGTAAGTACGTTTGGCATGACCAATCTGCTGTCTCAGCTGCTCGCCAAATTTGATATTCAGGAAAAGAATCTTCTCGAACGATTCGAACAACAAAGCCAATAACAAAAGCATCTTCTAGAACAACAACGCAGTGAACAAAAGAGTCTGCTTGAAAATCAAGAGAAAAAACTTCTTCAACAATTCCAAGAACAGACAAGTCTGCCCGACGGTAAGCCTTTGACAACAGAAATATTGCCCTTGACGAGCTTGTCGATAAACAATTGTTGACTATCGATAAGCAATTGTCGGCAGTAGAAGCAAAGTTCGAAAAGGTCGAAGATAAAATCGAACCCATTAAAAAGGAATTGGATAAAGTAATGAAAATGAAGGTTCGAGAAAGGTCTGGTGACTGTCCAAAAAGAAAGGAGATGCATCCACCAACCTTCGATGGGCAAACTTCTTGGTCAATCTATAAGAAGCAGTTGGGGCAGCTGCGGCAACAAATGGCTGGGACGAGGAAGACAAATATATAGCTCTGACACTTGCCCTTAGAGGAACTGCTGCTGAACTGCTGCAAACCATACCAGCAGATAAAAATGGCAACTTCAGTGCTCTTGTTCCAGCCATTGACAAACGCTTTGGAGATGGCCATATGCAAGAAGTCTTTCGCGTTCAACTCAATACTAGAGTCCTGAAAAGAGGAGAAACTCTGCAACAGCTCCAAGCAGACATCGAACGGTTGGCACATCTGGCATATTCGGCTGCAGGGGATGAAATCATCAACCAATTCGCAACAGAAGCCTTTGTCCGTGCTGTATCTGATATCAACCTTCAGCGAGCAATTCGAACTGCTGGAAAACGCACACTTCCTGAGGCATTAGCATTCGCCCTGACTATGGAAGCAGCAGAACTGGCTTCTCAAGGAGTCCATCGAGAAAGAGAAATAGAAATTGAGGAGTGTTCATACCAGAGAGCAGTGTTGCAAAGGAACCAGCGAGTTGGACCTGCTCGATGCTGGAATTGTAACAAGACTGGACATCTCCAACGTCAGTACAGGTTACCACCTAGAAGACACCTGCATGTCAACATTGTGTTAGCAGAAATGGAAACAATAACGTCAATACTCCAACTCTCCAACGAGTAAGAACCAACTTCGAGGGGCAGATCTCACAGACTAAACGAAACAATAAAAGTCTGATTGTGGAGGCAGTATTAAATGGCAAGAAACAAGTGGCTACGATCGACACCGGTGCCATTGCTTCCATTGTTAGAAGAGACTTGGTGAAGATGACATGGCTGCATAACACCAACACCTACCGTCTGAAAACTGCAACAGGAGAGGCAGCCAGAGTGTACGGGGAGGTTCGTCTTACGATCCGTTTGGCAGAACTGGAGTTCTCACATCTGTTTCTGGTAGCAGATATTTGTGATGAGTGCATCGTTGGAATCGACTTTATGAAAGAGCACGGAGTAATCCTTGATATCGGGAAGCAAGTTCTTAAGTATCGAAATGTGGAAATTCCTATGGTTTATGGCAATGAAAGCACATCAACTCTAAGAACTGTAATAAAGGAAGATATTTGCCTGCCACCTTCTTCAGAAGTGTTCGTTTGCACTAAAATAAAGGGTGATTTGGGAAGCCATCGATACCTTATGGTGGAGCCAGACTCTGAGCAGTCTTCCCAAAACATCATCTTGGGGAAGACTCTTGTAGCACCAAACAACAACAACAAAACACAACATGGTGCCCGTACGGATACTTAACATCAAACCGTACGAAGTCCAGCTGAGAAAAGGAGCAGTTGTGGGAAAGTGTGAATCAGTGTTCGCTATAACTAAGATCACAGACGTTGACACTCAACAATCTGTGGACCCGAGGAAATTGAACTCTATGAAGGCAAAAATTCTGAAGTCATCCAATTTAAGTGAACAACAGCTAAGTGCCGCTGGAAGCCTCCTTCACGAGTACGCTGATATACTCTCTTCACCCAGTGGGCAGTATGGTCGAACACAACGAGGCGTCTCCCATTAGCCAAACATGCCGAAGTTGAAGAGATGATATCGACGATGAAGAAAGATGGGCTAATCGAAAATTCTAAAAGTCCTTGGGCATCCCCAGTCGTCTTGTCAAAAAGAAGGATGGAAGTACTCGATTCGGTGTGGACTATCGGAGGCTGAATGATGTAACAAAGAAAGACAGCTACCCCCTACCAAGAATCAGCGATACTTTGGATGCGATGGAAGGAGCTGAATGGTTCTCAACCTTGGACTTAAAGAGTGGCTACTGGCAGGTAGAATCCATCCAAAAGATCGAGAAAAAACGGTTTTCTCCACAGGAAATGGACTGTGGCAATTCAAAGTAATGCCTTTCGGACTATGCAACGCTCCGGCAACATTTGAGCGTTTGATGGAGTGCGTTTTACAAGGACTTACTTGGAAGTCATAGTTTATGGTAAAACATTTGATGAGCATTGTGGAAACCTTAAGGCCGTGTTCCAGAGGCTTCGAGAAGCAAACTTGAAATTATATCCAGACAAGTGTGCATTCTTTAAGTCTGAGGTAAAATACTTGGGACATATCATCTCGTCCCAAGGAGTGAAGACTGATGCTGAGAAAGTGGACACAGTTAAGAATTGGCCAATTCCACAAGATAAACATCAACTTCGTTTTGTTAAGGATTTTGCTGGGATCGCGAAAAGTTTGCATCAGCTTACCGAAAAAGGCAAACCATTCAAATGGTCAAGCGAGTGCGAGAAAAGCTTTCAGGTACTCAAGCAGCGCCTATGCAATACACCTATTCTGGCCTATCCAACACCAAGAAAACCTTTCATCATCGACACTGACGCAAGTAACGTGGGAATTGGAGCCGTACTGTCGTAAGTTCCTGATGGAGAAGAGAAAGTCATCGCCTATTACAGCAAGGTACTCTCAAAGCCAGAAAGAAATTATTGTGTGACCAGAAGAGAACTTCTAACTCTAATATCAGCTACAAAACACTTCCATAAGTACATCTATGGGCAGAAGTTTCTTCTTCGGACAGACCATGGCGCACTTAATTGGCTTTTGAACTTCAAAAATCCACAAGGTCAAGTGGCAAGGTAGATCAAGAGATTGCAGACATACGACTACCAGATTCAACATCGAAGAGAAAGGTAGCACTCAAACGCAGATGCCTTGTCCCGGAGACCCTGCAAACCGGACTGCAAAATTGCACACGTCAAGAAGAAAAGGAACCCATTCTGGCATGGAAAGAACACCAGGAGAAACCAGGAGAAAACATCTCCGATAGAAGTCCAACTCTTAAGGCGTATTGGCACAATGGGAATCACTTCATGTGCAAGAAGGAGTGCTAAGACGTAAGTGGGAGTCCACAGACGGCAAATCATATGTGATGCAGCTAATCGTACCTCGATCCAAAGTTAATGAAGTTCTTCAAGAGCATGAGGGAGCTTCCGGAGGTCATTTGGGAATCAATAAGACACTGGAGAAGGTAAAGCAGCGATTCTACTGGCTACATGCCTTCTCTTGTATTGAAAACTGGTGCCGCAAATGTGATACTTGTGCTGCCAGCAAGGGACCAGGCAGGAAAATCCAGAGTAAAATGCAGCAGTATAACGTGGGCACGCCTTTTGAGAGGATTGCAATAGACGTTGCGGGCCCTTTTCCAGAAACCGCAAGTGGAAATCGATACATCCTGGTAGTAATGGACTACTTCAGCAAGTCACCTGAGGCATTTGCCATCCCAAACCATACACCATCAGAAATCCTGCTAGGGAACACAATACGACTGCCAAGTGAAATAAAATTAGGATGTTATGGTAATGAGCCCCAAGAAATAGACGACTACGTGGAAAACCTGAAAGAAAAGTTTCTTCACATTCACGAAAGGACAAGGGCAAATATAAAGCTATCGAGTGATCAGATGAAAACACGATATGACACAAAAGCAACAACGAACGGATTCCAAGCGGGAGAACTTGTGTGGTTTTATAATCCCCACCGTCGGAAGGGACTTTCACAAAAACTTCAACAAAATTGGGAAGGCCCGTGTATACTGTTGTAACATGAATAAATGATGTCGTCTACCGCATTCAGAGAGGACTTAGAGGTTAAATGAAAAAAGTTCTTAAAGAGGGGACAGTGTTACGACTGTCACATTTGTACTATAACGACTCTCGAATGAACTATAAGCACTCTCGAATAAAAGAAACACCGAATTTTGAATTAGACAGGACACAAACCAATCTAGGGAGAGCTTTGGTGAACTTCCAATACTGAACGTCAAATTGAAAGCTTTGGAAAGGGAAATTTATCGGAAATTTCCCCTATGGAAGCTCTGGAAGCAAATACTAGAACCTTCCAGCTTTTTCGGGAACCTCGTGAAAAGTATAAAAGCACATGTTTGGCCGGCAGAGGACGCAGTTTATTTTTAATCGTGAATGAGTAAAGTTGGTAGTAATAAAAGTAATGTGTTGAACTAATTTCAGTGGTGAACAATAAATTGTTTTGTGGTTGTAAAAATAAAGTGCTTTATTTTGTAAAGTAAATAAGTGGAGAATTTAAATAAAGTGAATAAGTTTTATTAACGAACCTGAGAAAATAATACAATATATTGGGGAATCAATTTTTTTCTTGAATTCGGTAAAGTACCATTGGTGCAGGCTAATTAGAATTTATAAAAAAAAATTGAAAATAGCATTTTTGTCGACTGAAAATGGTAAAGAACGTAAAATTCATCTATTTCCAGGAGCGAAGTTGGAAGTAGTTTTTGGGGGGTGAAAGAAGGGAGCTTAATTGTATTCTTTGTTTTCTGACTAAAGTTGACCTCAAAATTAAAAGTATTCAATGGAAAAGTTGTAGACCACGCAAAAATCTACAACTTTTATTTCAGTCATTTTTTAACATAACCTCAAAATTTCCGAGAAAATGGAAAAAAAACGTCTTTTTTTTTCTCTGGTTTTTTATTCGTCATTTCTCCGAAAATAGTTCAATTTCAATGAAACTTTGTGAAAATATATCTTGTCGTGTCTTTTATTACCACAATTTTTTTTCAAGTAAAACCTAGGAGTAATTTTTGAGATATTCAATTTTGTTTGATAAAAAATACTTTTTTTCAAATGAAAATTGTTACCACGGTCAAAAATGTGAAAAAGCAAAAAATTAATTTTGCGACAGCTAATTTTTTAATTCGTGTTGATAAATTATTTAAAATTTTGAAAAACTGTAAAAAATAAGTACACCATTGAATTCCACGGAAAATACAAAAAAAAAGATGTTATTATATTTGATACGAAACAATTTGCTAAAAAGATTCATTTCAGTACACACCGTTTAATAAGAATAGCAAAAATAATAGTCTAAGAGCCCACAGCAAGCTTTGGAGTCTCTTTAGATTCTGTATAAAATTATATTTTTGACTCCCTCGGACCTTCAACAAAATTGTATGCAGCATTCTCGTTCTTTTTTGTTTCCATATTTTATTGTTTTGAATCCTTCGACTCTCGCCAACATTTCTCAATTTTTGCAGACTAGTTCTGACTCTGATCGACAAGGGGTCGCTTCGATCTTTCGGCCTCATGATATTACTATAAAGTTTATATACAATGGATGCATTAATCCGAATGTTGCAAACATTTCCTTACAACATTTTCTTCCGATTCGAAAGTCATACAGAGTATAATTTCAAATTAGAATCGGAAACAACTTTCGAACAGTTTACAGAGCAAGGTCCCTGCTAATTTCACAGACGGGCATATGTCGGTATGCGCCTGTATTTCTATTGCGATTCGGATACCACGAACAAAGTTTTTTTTTTTTTTTGTGGTTATTTTCCCGTGGGTAGGTGCAAAACCTGCTATTCAGGCTCTATGAGGACCGAAAAACGCGTGCTCATAGAAGTGTGAGATTCTTACTACACTAAAACCACCTCCACTTCCCGATTGCAACTAAGTTGAAACTTATCTAGCAATTTATTTTTAACGAAGTTAAGTAACGTGTTGCAGGTTACTTTCCGGTGAAAGTTCCTGCTTAATCCGCGATTTTAAAGGGGTTTTCTGATCACCGCACCAAGTCGGAAGGTATTGTTCTTCGCAGACGGCGGACAGTGGGGAAATTTGTATGGGAGTGCGGAAAAAATTCAATAAAAACTGAACCACTCAATCGATTTGGATGAAATTTTCAGGGATGACAGCTTAACTCATAACAAGTTATTATAAATCATTTCAACCCACTGACTCTCCCCCTCCCCCTAGAACCAAAAAAATGAATAATTAAAAATCAGCTTTTTTGATTTTTTTTTAAAGAACTCTTATTGTGATTATATTATGGCCATCCTTCCTATATAATGACATTTAAAAAGTGCATAAGGTATTCATATTTTTCTTTGGTAAGTTCTAACTTTGTGAACATGTCCTTGTTTTACAAATTTTTTCATCTGACTTTAATTCAATGGAAGAAGCGAAGTTGATAACCTCTTGGGGAAACAAAGCACGCATTTCTTCCCTTTTACGAGTATATCGCTAAGCGCGGTCAGAACACTCGCTAAATGATTTTCGCGGTCGACCAGATTTATGGCTAGTTGAAGGTGTCACGTCATTCTCGTCCTCATCACAATCAAAACCAATGTTAAATGTTCCCTCGAGCCAAATTGAGTTCTTATCATCAAATCGCGATTTTGTTCGTTTATTCCAACCACCTTTTTTATTAACAAAAATAAGGAAAAAAACATTTTAATTTTTGTTAAAACAAATTAAATTTTAGTTGTACTTCTTTAATTAGTTAAAACCACAGCCCGAGGATAAAATAGTTTTCAAATCATCACTATTAAAAAATTTAAGAATCTAATAAATGTTATAATTCAAAAAAGTACAATAAAATTTAATTTAGTTCAAACAAAATTGAATATTTTGTTCAAATAATTAATTATCACAACACAACACAACACAATATAACAGTTGGTTTATAATCATTATTCATTAATAAAACCTTTTTTTAAATTGAGAATAGAAGCGTTTGTACACTTCACTCACAATTAAATCAATATTTAGTTCACTTGTTAACGTATTTGTATTTTCCAATAACAATTTCAATTTTAATCTATCTTTGTTGCATTCCATAAGCTTTCTGCTTAGATCTATGTATGAAATGCTAAAAACTCCCATTATAATTAATAATTTTTATTTATTAAGAAGACGAAATATCCGTTTTCACACGTTTTTAATTTGAGCGGGTGACGAAAACGTTTACGCAAAAAAAAAATAACGGCTAATTCATTTTTTCTGAGCCAAGGTTAGAGTATCAAGAGAATATTTTTTGTAGTAGATTTTTTAAAAAAAGTGTTGCAATTTGTAGACTTCTTTTTTCATTTTTTTACTACAGTTGTATTGTATTGTAGTCTGACAACGATAACTAGTACAATTTTCTCAGTGCTAAGAAAAAAAGTATTGACGAATATATGATGCACATTAAATTAGCTATAGCTCCTAAACTATAGATTTAAGAAAAAAAAGTTGTTTAATATATTTTGTAGGAAATACAATGTTCTACAACTTTGTTAAAGATTGTTTGTCTCTATCATAAAAATTGAACAAGCTACAAGCGAAAATCCTTAAAAAGCTTAAAAACAAAATGGCGGACAAGTGCGTAGGATTTCAAGTGTGTCTGTTTGGAGTTTTTGGTTTTCATTAATGTTATTTAAATATTTTGAGTCTAAATTATGGCTCAAATTTTTTTTAATCTAATTTATAGCGTTTTATTTTTTAAAATTATTTTTGCTATAAATTACAGTTTTCAAGCGTCGATTAAATTCGCAGTGGCACCTGGTGGCACCTAAATTTGGTATATATCGAAAGATAATTTCATAAGGAAAAAGATGGTAATAGTCTCTAACTGTAGGCAGATGTAGCTAAAATTATATATACAAAAATATGAAAAAAATGTCATATTTTTTTCTTATTTCTTTAAATAATTCTATAAAAACACCAGAATCTTAAAATGTAATTATTCTTTCGATTTACAATAACAAAAAAATTGTATTTTTAGGAAAAAATATAAATGTATAAATCGGCTCAAGCGAACAAAAAATACACTACTTTTATTTAAGAGGTTTTTACCCTATTTTTCAACTTCACAAAGCTATTAAAAAAGAACTATAAATTCGATTTCATTAATTCTTTTTGATTTTGATCAGTTTTTATTCTGGAATTAAGATATAAAATTTCAATTTTCTACGAAGAACTTTAATTTTCGACTTTTTTCCGCAAAATCCCCACTGTGCGGCGTACTAAATTCGACTCGTCAAGAATGTCAATAATCGTTGAATTAGCGTGTTCTAATAGTCGATTTCTATGTTTTCGCGCGAAACTTTTTATTTCCTCCCGCACCGTAGGAATCCCGAGATCCCTATGATGATCTTCGTTTCTTATATACCACGGAGCATTTACAAATGACCTAAGCAATTTATTTTCAAACGTTTATTAATTATTTAAGTTTGTATCGCAGGTACAACCCCAAAGTTGTATATCATAAGTCCAAACAGGTTTAAGAACCTGTCGGTATAAAATCAATTTATTTTCAATACATATCTCTTAATTTACTTTTTAGTTCTTCGCATTTCTTTTTCACGTCCGGCTTTCATTTTAATTTCGCGTTTAGAGTCATTCCCAGATACTTTGCCTCATTTGCAAATGGAACGCGGGCGGTATTAAGAAAGACGGGTAATATATTTATTTTTTTATACGTAAAGTCCACGTGGACTGACTTTTGTTCATTGAGCGCTATTTGCCATGTTTTCGTCCACTCATTAACATTATTAAGAGCATTTTGTAATTTAATTGTAGCTTCGCTAATCGTTTTGCCTACTGCTAATATTGCAGTATCATCAGCAAACGTGGCTACAATAGTGTCATCTGTTTGAGGTATATCGCGTGTAAATAAAAGGTACAGAACTGGACCTAATACACTTCCTTGTGGTACCCCAGCCACTATTTCTTCGAAATCAGAATAGTCATTTCCGTGTCTTACACGAAAAAGTTTTTCATTTAGATATCCGTTTAGAATGTTGTAAAGTCCTTCAGGCAGAACTTGTCTTAATTTGAATTTGAGGCCTTTGTGCCACACCTTGTCAAACGCCTGCGACACGTCCAAAAAGACAGTCGAACAGATTTTCTTTTCTTCAAGAGCTCTCTCAATTACGTCAGTAATTCTATGCACTTGATCAATTGTCGAATGCTTGCTTCTAAATCCGAACTGATGTTCAGGTATTAATTGTTTCTCTTCTATTACCGGTTGCAGGCGCAGGAGTAGTACTCTTTCAAAAACTTTTGATATAATAGGAAGAAGCGAAATCGGCCTGTAAGACTTCTTTTCGTGAGATGGTTTGCCAGGTTTCAATACCATTATGACTTCCACAACTTCCCATTGGCTCGGAACATATTCTAACCTTAGAGCGGCATTTATTATGTAAAGGTGGTTAATAAACCCTTTACGAGGGAGCATTTTTAAAATTTCAAATTAGAATCGGAAACAACTTTCGAACAGTTTACAGAGCAAGGTCCCTGCTAATTTCACAGACGGGCATATGTCGGTATGCGTCTGTATTTCTATTGCGATTCGGATACCACTAACAATGTAAAACAAATGTTCTACGATCGTAGGTTTCTCCGAACGGATACGAAGATAGGGCTGAATAAATTGTATGTGATGCTTCGTGGCAGGTGGTGCGAATTAGTGCAAATTATTGCCCAAACTGTTCCCGACATTTTGATAGGTTTCTTTCTAGTTAGTTTAATTTTTCTTTTCTCTGAGAGGATTTTATCCCCACTTAGTCCGAAATAGTGCCACGAATTAAAGGGATAAGGCTAGTAAAAGCAAATAGTTCAACGTAAGCATTTATCAACATTCCATTATACGCCTTGAACCTGTGCTTATATAATTATTTTTTTGTTACAATCAAATTTCGACATTGAGACTAAGAAACATTTCGTTTGTTCTACATATCTATATATATTTTTTGTAAACTAATATTTATTTTAAGCTTTTTAAGATAATTCATCAACAAACATTAAAGAAAAGGAAGAACTTAATAAAATTTTATAATATGTACAAAATGGATTCTGCAATTATCATTCTCATTCATGGTTTTAACCGCAAAACAAACAAAAATGACGGCCCAATTTAAAATAAGTAACAGAAATATAAATAAGAATTAAAATATATATTCAAAACTAAGAGATATTTTATTTTATATCCTTAAAATTTTTGTATCCTCTTGAAGAATGATTCAATTTTTGTCTGATTACTAGGTAGAATAGATACTCCTTTCTGAAATGAATAAAAAAAAATATTTAAAAAAGTGCAAAAATATTTGTTTATATTTGCTTTAAATATTTACCGGAGATTTTTGCGAAGGAATGCGTTTAATTTTATTTTTGTGTATTTTCGATTTATCTGTTGCAGCGAAAATTTCATAGATATTGCAACTTGTTCCTGTGGCGAGGCTGTTTTGTTTAGTTATAACATCTTCTGTTAACTTTCTTTTGACTTCCGGTTTGGTTTGTTCCATGCTTTTAGACCGTAGAATGTTTGATTTGCCTGAAAGTGAATAAGTACTATCGTTTGTTAAGCTTATTTTATAAAATTAATTAAAACTCTATCTAGTAACTCTCGGTTTTATCTTTCTAACTAAGCGAAAATAATGAAACTCACAGTACACATTATGTGTCCTGCGAATTGAAACTTTTATTTCAAAATATTTTTCAAATGCTTTGAACTCCTTAAGTACTTTATAAAATTCCTTAAGAATTTCGAATTACTTCTAATTCTTTTCCTAAGAAAAAAAGCTTTTGTAAGGTATATGAGTGCAATTCATAATAATACTAAATAGAATTTTTAATTACAATTCAATTACCATGAAATTTTACGTTTACTTAAACAAAATAAAACAAAGTACATGGTAATTGTACTCAAGTCAGAATACTACGTTAAACATCTTTTGGACAGAATTGGAGACGTATTGGTTTTTTGTTTTTCAAAAAGGATCGATGTAAGATGAATTGAGCTTAGGAAAGATTTCGTTTGGGAGACACTTCACTATACTCTGTCCAGCAAGAATTGTCAGCACCAGGAAGATAGAACTGTTTCATCAAAGTGTTGGTGCATTAGCTTGCATACATCTGTCTCAAGTTAAAGCTCCGCACTTTTCATTATAAATCGGAGAACAATGTGCATATGGTAACCTTCTGATTTAAAAATATAAAACAAAAATGAATCATTTCATTTTTTTTTTTGTTTTTTTGACTATTTCGATTTATGCTTGAAAACCGTCGAAAATTGGGTTCAGCGTCTGGACTTCTGCAAGCGTGCCCGTGGTGGCCATGCAAAAGAAATCGAGTTCCATACATAATGGCATCGAACGTACTTTCACAATAATAAAGAATTTCATTGATATCCAAAACCGTTTTTGTTTTATTTAAAAAACTTTTGTACCGCTCTTATTGAAAAACCCGATAAAAACTACAGAGAGTCGGCCTTATGAAAAAAATTCTTCAAAATTGTAAGCTTAGACACCTATTATGACTTGCGATTCGCCAAGTCGAAAGTTTAAAAGTTATTATGTGTAATTACCGTTTGCGGCTCGCCTGAATTAAGTAAGAAGTTCGCCTTAAATGACTAATCTTTGGAAAACTTAAATGCCAGTCGATACCTTTAGCAAAGGTTCGCCTATATCGTCCATTTCGAAATGTAATTCTTGGTGATACTTTGAACAAAATCTCAGTTTTTATTTTTGAAGTCAAAAGTTCGAGTTGAGTCGAAAGTGAGACTCGACGAATCGGAAGTCACAATAGGGGCCTTAATATTTCTTGCCTACAACTTTTTCTCTCAGACCAATAGGTATTGAAACAAATCAATTTTAAAAATTAAGGCTTAATGGGGGGGAGGGAGTGCTTGGAGGAAGAATATTCCAAATTTAGTTTGTTATGACTTAATAATAATATAATATAATAATAATATTAAAAGTCCAACATGAAACCAATGTTTGTGATGTCAAACCCTGGTTTACTGTACTATCAGTGAAATTAAGTAAAGAAAAAAACTTGTTTTGGATTTTAATACGCTTAAATATGTTTCTTTTAAAAATTACATTATCAAAATCTTCTTTATATACCTGACTTAATGAATATTGAAAAGAAATTCCACTATCTCCCTAATCAGGATGTTTTTTTACAGTGTCAATCATAAAAAACTACGTAATTTTGAAATTTCTGCAGGCGAAAAAAAGTTAATTTTCGCGCCCAGTGTTACTTGTGTACACATCGGCTTTATATCTTTAATCAACTTCGGCTATTTTGAATCGAAGTAAATTAATGTTTGTTAACTTTTTTTTTACTATATAACTACTTTTTGATTAATTAAAATTTGTTTTAATAATTTAATTGCTTTTAATCTATTTAAATAAAGGACAAACACTTTAAAATATTTGTTTAACCCGTCGCAGAATATACTTGGAAATTCAGAGAAATGTCAATTATTGCTAGTGTGCGAAATTTATCTAAATTTTATCTATTGCTAAAAATGCAAAATCTATTTTGACAGAATAAAATTGGTTTTGTTTAGAAAAAAGATGTTTCATTCAAGACAAAAACGATATAACTAAACGATTGTAATGTAACATAACGTGATAAAACTCACAAATTCATGTAAATTTCAGTTTTTTTTTTGTCAGCTTGCAAACAAATGCAGACAAAAAATGAGTGTATGTATTTAGAAGAGAGAAAGAGAAGCAACTAAGCTGTTTTGGTGAATATTTGTAGAAAAAAATTAATGTAACGTGGGTAATTATTAGCGAATAACTTCTTTCACACAGTGATTTGAAACAAGCTTCTTTTTCCCATACTACACAAAAGCATTTTTTTCACACTAAAATGCACCAAAATATTATACTGGTTGCAAACAACTTTGTTCATACAGTCATTTGAATGTAACAGCCATAAGAGATATTTTAGATACAAAAATACCTTTTCAATGATATATGTAGTGTCGATATTGGTTCGTACTGTTAAATATATTTTGGCTATACTTAAAACATTTTATCAATGCAACAATCCGCCAAAACACAACTTTATTTAGCGAATAAGTTTTTCACAAAACGATTTAAAATAAACCGTCATAGTAATAATTGTAGTACACAAAAATACCTTTCTAACGACATATGTATGTCTCGTTGTTATTGGTCTAATAGACCGTTTTGTCCTATTCTCCTTTGTGGATTCCTTGAATTTCAATTTCAAAAACAAAAGAATTACCTACAGCATTTTTTTTTCAGTTTCAGTTTGAGTTTCAGAACTCATAAAAAACCTAGTTCTACTTCTTCTACTTCAGGGCGAGTTTAGGGTTTAGGTTTAGGTTTCAAAAAACACAGAATTGGCTCGTCAGGGTGAGTTCAGGCTTAAAAAAAAAAACGCTTTAAGGCGACCACAGGGCTGAACGAACAAACTTTCTACTTTTGTACTTTGGTTTGTGATGCTCTTATGTTTGTGTTCAGAAATTCTTTAATTTTAAAGAAAAATATGTTTATAAGAAGGTTTTTTTTTATAATACAAATTCTATATACTACTGAAATAAATCAGCCAAGTAGAAGACTAAGAATTAAGGATTGGACTTGGTGGATTAGTTCCAAAAAACTTTTTTATGGCTTATAGTACTACAAATTGGCGTTTCTTCCGGCTTACTCACTTGGACTCATCAGTGACATAGTGAAGGCCTTTGTCATACACAATCTGTATTAAGTTCAATTTAACTTACATGAATTCTTTGACAAAAATCCACTGTAAACTTTATCCAACAAGATTAGAATTCCTTATCATTAAGCTGGAATTTTTTTTGCTCGCGGCGAGGCAAGTTTGCTTAAATATTTAAATTCACTGTAAGAAGGTTTTTTTAATATGTATATTAATCAACGAAACAATTTATTAAAGGAAACCAAAAATCTTAAAATTTTCTTTAGATACCCACAGCAAAAATAAGAAAATTGTTGAGAAATTAATAAATGCTACTTTCTTTAGTAATTTTCTATTTTAAACATTCCTCTAAGGCCACTGTATAAACTGAACTGTTATTTTTCTCTCTTTAACTTATCATTGAAATAAATCTTCTGTCATTATTAAGCACTTTATCGAAGCAGTTAGTTATATTCAACAGGTTTTGGGCCCAGACATGCGGTAAAGACATTTGGGCAGTACGATTTTTTATTAATTGATTGCGAAATATTTTTTTCTGCAAGGACAAAATAACGTGGAAATATAGAAAACTTTTTTTTGTAAAAAGTTGTTCGATTAAGAAAATCGGGCAGGTAGTTAAAGTGCTAGAATTATACTCACTTAAGATAATCGTGCAATTTTTTTTTTGTTAAATTTATAAAAATGGCGGAACCAGAGTATAAGATCGAAAAGTTGGCTGGTCAACAGCAATGGAATTTGTGGAAATTCCAGATTAAAATTATTCTTAATGCTGCTGACCTGCTGAGATATGTAAATGGGGATGCTACTTACCCTGTTGTTAGTGGAAGTATAAAGCAGGAAAATTTGGCTGCAGCTGAATGTGCTTGAAAACGTGGCGATAGTAAAGCACAAAAGATTATTGTGACGGCAATGGAAAAGCAGCCTTTTTTACATATAATAAATTGCCAAACTTCTAGGGCGATGTGGGAAAAACTCGAGACAGTCTATGAGGCAAAATCGAAAGAGAGCATTCATATGCTGCAATAACGATTTTACATGTTCTCGATGGATCCTGTAGATGATGTGGCGACACATGTTTCCAAATTGCAAAGCCTTGTACAGCAGTTGGCCGATGTTGGAGAAAAAATTTCCGATTCCATGATTATATAAAGATTTTAATGACTTTTCCTGAAAATTATAGCCATTTCTACACTGCATGGGAGTCTACCGCAAAGGCTGAACAGACATTGGATAACCTCACTTCGAGGTTAGTAATGGAAGAAGCACGTTTTAAGTTGAGTCAGTCAGATAACGGGGTAAATATAACCATTGCGTTGTTAGCGAAGAAGTTTAGTAGGAACTCTAAGGGATCTCAAGAAAAGGGTTCAAGGCAAAAAAAATCCAGGTAGATGTTATGCATGCAAAAAGATTGGGCACTGGAAACGAGATTGTCCAGATAGACTAAAAATGAGAATCAAGGTACGAAGAGAGGTGAAGCATTTATTTGCGAAGCTGCAGTAGCGGAACAGATTTGCAAAGATGATGAGCGGTTTTTGGATTCCGGTGCGAGTGACCATATGACGAATAGGAAGGAGTGGCTCGTCAACTATATGCTGTTTAAAGTACCAGTAGTCGTACGAATTGGCAATGGGACCACGATTCGTGCAATTGGTAAGGGTGACGTTAACGTGCTCTCTTTCGTGGACTCATGCTGGAAACAAAACCATATGCTTGACGTTCTGTATGTTCCAGATATACACGTTAATTTGTTTTCTTTGAACACTGCTTTGGACAAAGGTCTTCGTTTTTTTTCTGACAACAACAAATGTACAGGGTGGCGCACCAATTGTGCTACAATAAGAAATTCAAATAACTTTTGTTTTAATCGATGTATTTCATTTTTTTTTTTTTATTGGTTAGAAAATTAAATTTTATTTTAAATAGTTAGTTGTTTTTAAAGATTATAGACCGCAAATGACCTCCACGCTCTCCCACACATATGCGGCACCTGATCAAAAAATTATTCATTGCGGCCTGAAGAGTTGAAGTTGGGATCGCCTCAATTATTGTCGTTATGGACTGCTTTAATTCAGTTAAATTCCTGGGCTTCGTTTTATACACCTCTTGCTTGACATAACCCCATAAAAAGAAGTCTGGTGCAGTCAGGTCAGGTGACCTTGGGGGCCAGCGAAGAGTGGAGTTCCTAGAAATGAATTTGTTTGCGAATTTTTTGTTTAGCTCCGCCATAACTGGTCTGGCTATATGTGCAGTTGCTCCATCTTGCTGAAACCAAACGCTGTTGAATGGTATACGTCTTCGGCGCAGTTCTGGGTAAAAAAACTCCTTCAACATCTTTAAATAACGGTCCCCATTGACAGTAACGGTTACACTGTTTTCTTCAAAGAAGTACGGCCCGACAATACACCTTGATGAAACTGCGCACCACACAGTGACTCGTTCTGGGTGCAGTTCCGTCTCATGGAGCATTTCTGGATTAGACTCATTCCATATACGGCAATTTTGCTTGTTTACATTGCCGTTAAGATGAAAATGGACCTCATCAGACATGAACAAACAATTGATCAATGTGTTGTCTTCTTCGGCCATTGATATTATTTTTTGGCAAAATTCCAGGCTAACAGGCAAATCCTGAGGGTTTAACTTGCTAGTAATTTGGACTTTGTACGGAAACAAGTTTAAATCGTCATGAAGTATCCGTTGTAATGACCGTCTACTAACTCCAATAAGTTTCGGGTCGAAACGCTCGGATTGGCCTGTATTGCAGATGCTAGTGCTGCGATTGTATCCTGAACCCGAACATTGGCATCTCGATGGTACGGCCTTCGTGCGATGCTTCCAGATTCGGCAAACATGTTTACAAACCTCATAATGGTCCATCTACTCGGGGGATTACCGCCAAACTCCCGCCTAAATTCCCTTTGGACGGAAATGACGGACTGCAAAGCATGGTACCGTTGCACTATCCAAATTCTTTTCTCCGTATCCCAAGCATCCATTTTTATAAATCTAAATAGTAACCTACAAAATAAAAAAAAAAATAAGCCGATTACTCACACAGAAAAAAAGTTATTACGTTTTATTTTTGTAGCCCGATTCGGGCGCCACCCTGTAGATTGACTAAAAACAACAGTACTGTTGCAGTGGGAGTTCGTGAGTCAAAGCTCTTCAAACTGTTGTTTAAGGTTATGGTAGATGAGCCGTATCAGGTTTCTGCAAACGTTGCTGTGAAGAAAATTGACACATTACATCACTGGCATGAGAAATTAGCGCACCAAAATCTTTGTCACGTGCGACAAATTTTAAAAGATCTCGAAATTCCATTTATCCAACAAGATGAATTTGTGTGCGATGGTTGTATGTTTGGAAAGCTTCATCGCACGTCTTTCAATGAATCTAAAAGCAGGAGTTCGGACTTCTTACAACTGGTTCACACAGATGTTTGTGGACCCATGCAGACGGAGTCAATTGGGGGGTCGAAATATTTTCTTTTGTGTAAAGATGATTTTTCCCATTATCGAAAGGTTTATTTTATGAAAGAAAAATCTAAGGTTTTTCGATTCCTTCAAATGTTCTTAAAAGAGGTAGAAGCTGAGACAAGAAACCGCGCGAAAGTTCTAAGGAGTGATAATGGCCTGGAATTTGTTAATAAAAATGTCGAGGAATTGTTAAAAATGCAATGTGTTATGCATCAAACTGTTATTTACACACCAGAGCAAAATGGTTCTGCTGAGCGAGAAAATGAGCCGAGCTGAAATGAGAACAATAATGGAAGCAGCTCGGTCAATGATACACACCAAAAACATGAGCTATAAGTTCTGGGCAGAAGCAGTTAGTACTGCTGTCCACGTTTTGAATAAAACGGGTACGAGCACAGTGAAAGGAAAAACACCACATGAGCTTTGGTTTGGGTTAAAGCCTAAAGGTGTTTGGTACACAGGTGTTCGTTCATACACCAGATCAGAAGAGGAGAAAGTTGGATGCCAAGTCCAAAAAGGGTTTTTTTGTCGGATACGAATGGGGAGTGAAGGGTTACAGAGTATATATACCTGAAAAAAATAAGGTTGAAATATCTCGAAATGTAGTTTTCAAAAATCTTGGAATCTCATCGTCGAAAGACGAGTCAATAAATTTCGGAGTAGAAATTGATGGTGAGGTTGATGGTGTCTTTGTTGATGAGGTTTGCAGTAACGAGGCTGATGAGTTTGCTGGTGTTGTTCATGGTAAAGCTGCTGATGATGAAGCAAGTATCTGAAGATGTCACGGGTTGTGGCTTGGAGCAAGGTTATTGTCACAGAACGATGGCATAGAAAGTCAAGCTGACAAGTAAAAACAAAAACTATCCAACTATCATATTTATGTATACTCTTATTACTTATCCTCTTACTAATTTTCTTGCTACATAACAATGTACGTATGTATATTCATGTTTTTTCCTTTTAGTATAATTATTATGTTTAACTTGAGTATGATCTTGAATTTTGACACGAACGCATCGGCGAAGAAAGCATATTGTCGCGATTTAAGAATAAGAATTACCTATGCAAATAAATATAAAAATTTATAATTTATAATCGTAAAAGGCCTTTGTCGTTTATTTCTTTTTAAATCATGGACATTTACGAAATGCAACGAGACAATTAAAAAAGGTAACGAATACGAAACATTTTGGTGCCTCCTGTGAGGAATAAGTCAACGGTGGTTGAATAAAAAACGAAACTTGCGGAAAAACAGAAAAAAACGGGGCAATCGTATGTTCTGTAGTTGACTCAAACGGTCATGCGCACTCGACTTACATGTATGTACCTAACCTACATAACATAGGCAACAACTACGGAGCATAATTCCCCTGCGAAAGTACATAAGGCGAACGGTGATTGTTTAAAGCGGTCATAGAAACGGGACGATAGATTTTTCTATTATTTTTTTTGTCGCTTTCAATTTGTGAATTTACGTAAAATATAATTGAATTCAAATAAAAAAAAAAATATAATTTAAAGAGATTATGGCTGAATTAAAGTTGCGGATGAGTGCTGTTACGTCCATTTCAAAGTTGGCTACAAAATTGGAGGCTGGTCAATTGGCGGAGCTAGACCTAGCTTTGAAGCGTGCCAATTTGGACAATTTAGAAGGCCATTTCACACGGTTTATGGATGCACACTTCTTGTTGGTCGGTAGTGCGAAGGATAGCGAGATGGACGCACATACAACTTTGTTCGAAGTTGTGGAGGACAAATACACCAAGGTGAAGGCCATGCTTGCGGGTGCAATCGATCTGGCTATTCAGGAGCAGCAGGCATCTGATGTTAGTATGGTGCGCTCACTTCACGGTCAACAAGGCGACCTGAATGATCTACGTCTGGAGAAAATTGTTATTCCAGAATTTCATGGAGAATTCAACAAATGGATTGCATTCCGTGATATGTATGAAGCAATGGTGCATTCCAAAGAGCATCTTTCAACGGCTGCAAAATACACCAGGCTTATGAGAACACTGAAGGGCTCAGCTGCTCAGGTAGTTGCTGGTTTCCTACCTACTGATGATAATTACGAATCGGCATGGCAGACGTTGAAGGCAAGGTACGACAACGACCGTCTCATTGTGTCGGCGCATTTAAATATTTTCCTTAATATGGACTCGATTGAGAAGGAAACAAATATAGGCTTGCGTCGAGTAGTTGACATTACCAATGAAACTACACGCTCGTTGGCGGCAATGAAAAGACCAGTGGAGACGTGGGACGATATCCTTGTCCACATTTTGGCGTCGAAACTTCCAAAGGCAACAATCATACACTGGGAAATGCAATTAAAGGGAACCGAACTTCCCAAGTTGGCAGAGTTGCTAGCGTTCATCGAAGGCAGAGCACGAGGTCTTGATCATATGGGAAGCGCTATGGCTGATAGAACGTGTACATCAGGCAATAGCTTCAATAAACGATCATCATCGACTCCGAAGGCTCATATAAGCACAAACTCAGGTGGTACTTCAAGGCTGACACGAACGAACTTGCCGTCTGCAGATCGGGGTCATTGTTACTACTGCAATGGTGACCATTACATCGGACGCTGTCCGAATTTAGAAGCACTTTCACCAGCAGAACGTTTTGGTAAGATTAAAGATTCTAATCTATGTTATAATTGTCTCACTCCAGGTCATGCAACACGAGCGTGCCTTTCTAAACGTCGATGTGTGACATGCCAAGGGATGCATCACACTATTCTGTGTCGCACTGTGACATCAAATCAGGCATCATCCAGTACAACTTCAACGGCTAGTACTTCGTTGGCACCACCACGACCACAGGCGCCAGCATGACTTGATGAGGCAGACAAGACTCCAGCTGTTGCATCCTTCGTATACAATGGTCACACTACTCTGTTGGCAACAGCAATCGCTATTATACCAGATTTTCAAGGCAATCCCATTACGGTACGCGCACTATGCGACACAGGCTCCCAGATAACATTCATTACAGAACGATGTATGCAGCGACTACGAATCAAAAGGCAGAAATTTGACATGGTTATCGCTGGTGCAGGTGGTGTACAAGGCCCAACAACACGAGGCGTAGCAGTACTGCAGCTACAATCAAGATACGAGGCAGACTTTTCCATTCGAGTCAATGCATTCGTGTTGACAAAAATCACAGTGGATTTGCCTACTCATCGTATAGGCATCGATCGATGGCAACATTTACAAAACTTATCTCTGGCAGATCCAAATTTCGGTAGTCCAGGTGAAATCGATATTTTGATTGGAGCTGATGTTTGGGGTTTGATAATCCAGGATGGAATCGTTAATGGCGAAGCAAATCAACCTCATGCTCAGAATACACATCTTGGTTGGGTAGTATCAGGACCAGTCGATTTAATACAATGTAACTTGGCGCAAAGTTTGCATACACTAGGCGACGGGGATCTAGAAGAGGCTCTTACACGTTTTTGGCTGTTGGAAGAACCAGCTCCATCTGAAGACGATACTCGAACAGATGACTGCGAGCAGCATTATGAAGCAACAGTTCATCGACAAGACGACGGGCGGTACGTAGTCAGCATACCCTTTTTAAATGAAGAACCGAAGCTTGGCGACTCACGTCGAATGGCAATGCAGCAGTTTTACCGAAATGAGAGGCGACTACATTCTGATCCAGATCTGTTGGCGAAATACATAACATTTATGCGTGAATACGAGGCACTAAGTCATATGGCATTATACGAAGGTGAGGTAGGCGAAGGTACTCCGGCCTACTACATTCCTCATCACGCAGTCACAACAAAATTTCGGGTTGTGTTCAATGCTTCGGCAAAATCAGACAACGGTGTGTCCCTTAACGAAACACAACACATCGGTCCCGTAGTACAGGACAAATTGGCTAACATCATTCTGCGATTCAGGTTTTATCGTGTAGCAGTGGTGGCGGACATCGAGAAGATGTTTCGCCAAGTTTTGGTGACTCCAAATCAACAAAAGTGGCAGCTTATATTATGGCGTGAGAATCCAAATGATCAACTCAACACTTATCGACTGAAGACGGTAACATATGGCACCCGTTCTGGGCCATACTTAGCAGTACGCACACTCCATCAATGTGCTCGAGACAACTACAACATTATCAAGCAACAGGCTGAGGCAAATGAAGCGAGGCGCAGCATCGAGAAAGATTTCTATGTTGATGACTACCTTTCTAGTGCTCCCACTCCAGCGATCGCAATTCGTCGATCAAAAAATGTTGATAATATCCTTCAACAAGGCCACATGCATCTCCGGAAGTGGCAATCCAACAACAAAGCAGTCGTTCAAGCAATCATTGGTCAAAGTGACCCAGGTAAGAACCCATTACTAATTAACACAAAAGAATCCTCTGTTTTAGGCCTGCAATGGGATAGTGAGTTCGATAAGTTGTCATTTGAAATCACCTTAGATGAGGCCATGACACGCACAAAACGAACGTGTCTCAGTGATATTGCGAAGCTCTATGATCCGACGGGATTGTTAGCACCAGTCGTCATCAAAGCAAAGATATTTATGCAGAGGCTATGGTTGGCAGGCATTGGTTGGGATGAGGAAATGCCAGATAATCTACTTGAAGAGTGGTTCATTTTTCGTCAAGGCTTGTTCCAATTGGCATATCTGGCCATACCACGACATATTGGGATGCATCCAGGGCAGCAAACAACTCTGCATGGTTTCTGTGATGCATCACAACTCGCATATGCCGCGGTTATCTATGTGCGGACCATCGATGAGCTAGGCCAGGCGACAGTCCGGTTGCTCACATCCAAAACACGAGTAGCACCGGTGAAGACGATTTCGATTCCGAGGCTCGAGCTTTGTGGGGCTCAATTATTGGTGACTACAATGAACACAGTACGAGAAGCAATGGGAATGTTGGATGTGGACTATTTTCTGTGGACCGATTCAACAATCGTTTTGGCATGGCTACGACAACTTCCAGTCAGATTCAAACCATATGTAGCAAATCGGGTGAGTTACGTGCAACAGCATAGTGAACCATCTACATGGCATCATATTCCTACGGCACATAACCCAGCAGATTGCGCCAGTCGAGGGTTAACGACTTCGCAGCTGCAGGCTCATACACTCTGGTGGACGGGTCCAGATTTTCTCCAACGAGGCGATCGATATAGTACACCAGGCGAACCATTATGTTCCCCAAGTGATCTTGAACACTTACGACAGGAAGAGAGGCTACCAGTTGTGACACACACACGCATAGAACAGACAGGTTTGCTCTTAACAAGACGAAGAGATGGTCAGGTGATTAATTTCCTGGATCGAACAAATTCCCTCACGAAGCTGAAGAGAATAATGGCACATATCCTTTACGCTCTTTATGCAGGTAGAAAGAAGCGTATAACATATGGCTCCGACATATGCAGTGCCGAACGATTACATCAGGCAATGCAAGTACTGTCACGTTTAGACCAAAGGCAATGGTTCAAACGAGATATAGGATTATGTAATCAGGCAAAAAACTTACCAGGCACCAGCGCACTCAGCTCATTGAATCCATTTCTCGATGAAAATAACATCTTGCGAGTTGGTGGCCGTATAAAACGGGCGACATTGGATGCGGATCAAAAGTTTCCGATTATATTATCAAGAGAAGGCAGATTAGCTTATATGATCGTTTCGGAGGTTCATCGAGAAACTTTACATGGTGGTGTACAGTTAATGCTGCAGATCATTCGACAAACACATTGGATCATAGGAGGCCGGGCACTGGTGAAATCTTATATTCACAAATGTGTCACTTGTCGTTTACAACGAGGTGCTGTGGCTAAGCAACGAATGGGTGATCTTCCAAAGCATCGTGTTACTCGACATCGTCCATTTCTAATCTCAGGCGTAGATTATTGTGGTCCTTTCCTGCTTCGCTTAGGCGCGAAACGGTCGAGAACAACAACTAAGACGTACGTGGCAATTTTTGTATGTTTGGCGACGAAAGCGGTTCATATTGAATTGGCAACGGATTTATCAACTGAGGCATTCCTAAACGCATTTGCACGATTCACCAGTAGACGAGGACCTAGCGAGCAACTTCATTCAGATAACGGCACAAATTTCCAAGGTGCAAATCGTCGACTACAAGAGGACCTAGCAGCATGGCAGAACGAGCACGTGAAGCAACAACTGGCGCATCGTGGCACTACATGGCATTTCATACCGCCAGCAGCACCACATCAGGGTGGGATATGGGAGGCTGCTGTTAAGTCAGTGAAAAGGCACATCGTACGAGTGGTTGGCAGTCAGACTATGAGCTACGAACAATTCAACACCCTGCTTATCCGTATAGAGGCTTGCTTGAATTCCAGGCCATTAATGGCTTTATATGACAATCCAGACGACAAGTTAACATTGACCCCAGCTGATTTTCTTACGGGTGGTCCAATTATAGCGCTACCTGAACCTACATACATGAATTTACCATTGAATCGCATCAAAGAATGGAACTTAGTGCGGCGGTGGACTGAAGAAATATGGCAACGTTGGCACCAGGAATACCTAACAACCTTACAACAAAGAAGTAAGTGGCGCAAGGCAGAAGAAAACGTCAAAGTTGGTGATATTGTGGCAATCAAGAATGAAAATTTGCCACCGACACATTGGTGTATTGGCCGAATTACTGCTGTACATCCAGGCGAAGATCAACTAGTTCGAGTTGTTACAACGAAGCACTACGATAAGATTACAGGCCGAACATTTTCTCGACAGCGACCAATACAAAAAATCTGCATCCTGCTCACAGAGGAAAATTCAGAAACGAATGTTTCAGAGGAGGCCGGTATGTCACAGAACGATGGCATAGAAAGTCAAGCTGACAAGTAAAAACAAAAACTATCCAACTATCATATTTATGTATACTCTTATTACTTATCCTCTTACTAATTTTCTTGCTACATAACAATGTACGTATGTATATTCATGTTTTTTCCTTTTAGTATAATTATTATGTTTAACTTGAGTATGATCTTGAATTTTGACACGAACGCATCGGCGAAGAAAGCATATTGTCGCGATTTAAGAATAAGAATTACCTATGCAAATAAATATAAAAATTTATAATTTATAATCGTAAAAGGCCTTTGTCGTTTATTTCTTTTTAAATCATGGACATTTACGAAATGCAACGAGACAATTAAAAAAGGTAACGAATACGAAACAGTTATGGTGAAAGTACTGATGGACAAGAGGCCGGTATTCACTGCAGGCAGATTGCTGATAGTGAGAAGTTCGTTTGTGAGTCTTCAGACGACCAAAGTTGCATGACTCCTGAAAAAAATATGGACACTTTTGGAACAAGGCTCGAAAGTAGAAAAGCTGATAAAATGGGTAATGTAAATTTATCTATTATGGAAAGTTTTGCTTTTGTTGCAGAAACAGACTCTCCTACATGCTATGAGGACGCAATTTGCTGTCAAGATGTTGAATATTGGGTTGCAGCAATGGATGAAGAAATTTCTTTAGTGGGAAACGATACCTGGTATTTGACGCTGATGCGGCTGTGGTATCAACTCCAGCAGATTCATCAATTAATGCAGCAGAATATGCTGACACTACGAAAAGAAAGATTGTTTTTCCATTCCGGCAGGCTGTTGGAAGTCTGATGTATTTAATGGTGGCAACGCGTCCAGATATATCTTTTGCTGTTGGATGCGTTAGCCGTTACTTGGAGAATCCATCTCAGATTCATGTCAACATGATCAAGCGGATTCTGCGCTACTTGAAAAGGACTTCTAGTCATGGTATATTTTTTGAAAATAAATTAAATTTATCATTAAACTGTTACAGTGATGCTGACTATGCTGGAGACATAACCACTAGACGATCAACAAGTGCCTTGGTGATTCTTATGGGCTCGAGTTACATCACATGGGCATCGCAGCGCCAAAAATGTGTTGCACTTTCTACAACCGAATCTGAACATGTCGCTGCGGCAGATGATGTTAAAGAATTAGTCTGGATTAAGCAACTTCTTGGCGATTTACTTCCGAATCAGAACATCAAACCAGTTTTGTTCGTCGACAATCAAGGTGCCATCCGGTTAATTCGAAATCCAGAGTTTCATAAGAGGACGAAGCACATCGACGTCCGTTTTCATTTTATACGAGAAAAATATTCTGATGGGCTATTGAACTTGAAGTATGTACATTCAGATAATCAACTCAGCGACATTTTTACAAAACCATTACCCAAAGACAGTTTTTTTTGTCTTAGGTGTCTTATGAATATCATTGATTTTAAAAATGTTATGAATTAAATCTTTACTATCAAGAAAGTAAAAAGCTAAATTTATATTTTTTGGAAATTTTTAATTGATGTTTGAACTACAAATAAAAAAAAAAATATGTATATATATGTGTATACATTCATATAAAAGTGGGAGTGTTGAGAAATTTATATAATTGTAACATATCTGCTACTTTCTTTAGTAATTTTCAATTTTAAACATTTCTCTTAAGCAACTGTTATTTTTCTCTCTTTAACTTATCATTGAAATAAATCTTCTGTCATTATTAAGCACTTTAAATAAGCAGTTAGTTTTATTCAACAAAAATTCTACCTAAATACATACATAGGAATATGTACCTATATTTCTGTAGTAAAAACAACTCGTCTCGAATGTCAAAATTTGTTTAAGATAGCTATGAGGAACCTTAAAACGCGGTGGATGGCGTTTAAGTTAAGATCCATTTTAGGCCAGTCAAAATAGACATACAAATGTGCAAACCTAGCTAAAATTCCGAAAAGACTGAAAAATTGGTATAGACCTTTCTTTTGACATAACAAATCAACTGCCAAAAGTCCCCCGGTTTATTATATCGAAAAGTAATATGAGTAAGCTTTGTAGATCATGCAATTCTCTACAAAAAAGATTAAGACACTTTTTTCGTAAGATTTTTCGTTAAGGAAATTGAATATCGGTTTTTCGGGAATAGCTCCTTAACGGTAAATATTATCGGAAAGTATTTGAAGAAATATTTGTAGTTTTTTTGAGCAGTTACGTGAAAATGCTAAAAATTACGTTTACCGTTAAAAAGATATAATTATTTTAAGAATTTGTTCAAAACACAAAAATAACGGTTTTCTGTTTTTACTCGTAAATGACAAAGGTGTCCAAAATAAATGTATGCTCATTTTGTAGATGGCAAAAGGTTCTACTTAAAAGGTACTCTTAAGCAATTGATGTTATCGAAAAGAACTTTATTGAAGTTTTCTAGATTGTGTCAAATTCTAAAATAAAAAATAATTTTTTAGTTCTAAAATTGACCATTCAAAAGATATAAATATTTTAAGAATTTGGCTTAAGTCAAAAATAACAGTTTTTTTGATTTTTACTCTTAAATCACGAAGTTGTTAAAAAAAGTTGATGCCTAGTCTGTAGAAGTTAAAATGTACTACCAAATCATATCATCATCATCATCATCATCAAGTCCTGAAACCCCGATTGGGGCATAGGGCGCCAACAAATCGTCTCCATCCTTCACGGTCTGCAGCTAGATATTTTAACTGTGGCCACGTCTTTCTCTGGGATTCTGCTTCTGCTAGGACTGTTGATTTCCATGTTGTTCTTGGTCTTCCAACCCGCCGTGCACCCTGAGGATTCCATTCAAAGGACTGCTTTGCAATTTGCAATTTCATCGTTCGGTTTCCTCAGTGTGTGACCAATCCATTGCCATTTACGCTTTCTTATGTCAATGTCCAGCCTCTCTTGACTTGTCCTGCGCCACAATTCTTCGTTTGATATAATTTGCGGCCAGCGAATTTTTAGAATATGGCGTAGACAGCGATTCACAAAAGCCTGCAATTTCCTCGAGATGGTAGTCGTGACTTTCCAGGTTTCGCAAGCATATAATAGCACGGATTTGACATTGGATTCGAAGAATCTCAACTTAGTGCGTAGGGAGATTTGACTGGATTTCCAAATTTGGGACAGAGAACCGAAGGCTGCGCGAGCTTTATTTATTCTAGTTTGAACGTCCAGATCAGTACCACCATTTGCTGAAACAATACTTCCAAGGTAGTTAAACTGTTCAACCTCTTCTCCTGTATAAAAATACACTGATGTGTGGAGCGGCCTGTGAGCATTATTTTTGTCTTTTTACTGTTTATTTTTAGACCACTCGACTCTCCTTTCACCTTCAGAGCTTGACACATCCCGTTCAGCCCGCTGATGTTATTTGCCAAGAGACATATATCATCGGAAGAGTCTAAGTGACTAAGCCTTTCAAACGGTCTCCATTGAATGCCCTGTCTCTCAGCTGTTCCAACGCTGGCCGTCAAAACATCATCAATCGCCAGTAGAAATAGAATTGGCGACAGAACATCCCCCTGTCTCACACCCTGCCGCACTTCGAACGTCCAGATCAGTACCACCATTTGCTGAAACAATACTTCCAAGGTAGTTAAACTGTTCAACCTCTTCTCCTGTATAAAAATACACTGATGTGTGGAGCGGCCTGTGAGCATTATTTTTGTCTTTTTACTGTTTATTTTTAGACCACTCGACTCTCCTTTCACCTTCAGAGCTTGACACATCCCGTTCAGCCCGCTGATGTTATTTGCCAAGAGACATATATCATCGGAAGAGTCTAAGTGACTAAGCCTTTCAAACGGTCTCCATTGAATGCCCTGTCTCTCAGCTGTTCCAACGCTGGCCGTCAAAACATCATCAATCGCCAGTAGAAATAGAATTGGCGACAGAACATCCCCCTGTCTCACACCCTGCCGCACTTCGAAAGAGTCGGATAGCTGCCCATTGTGTAAAACAAAACATCTTGCATTGTTATAAGACTCTCTTATAATGGCAACAATTTTTGGGGGAATTCCCCTACCAAGCAGTGATCTCCATATACATTCACGGTTAACTCGGTCAAAGGCCTTCTCAAAATCCACGAACATGAGGTAAAGCGGTGATTGAAACTCCGCAGACTGCTCCAGAACGATACGCAGAGTGTTGATATGGTGGACACACGACCGCCCACTGCGGAAACCAGCTTGATGCCTCTTGAGTGTAGACTCGATTCTAACCTTTATCCGCTCGAGAATGATGGTTGCCATTAGTTTTGGAAAAACGGACAAAACTGTAATACCTCGCCAATTGTTGCAATTCTTAAGGTCACCTTTCTTTGGCAGCTTAACAATCACACCATCCTTCCAGTCGTTGGGATAGATCTCGTTTTCCCACACAGCTTGTATCAACGGGTGTAGAATACTAGCTGTTCTGACTGGGTCAGCTTTCAGGAATTCAGCTGGTATTCCATCAAGTCCAGCTGCTTTGTTGTTTTTGAGAAGAGATATTGAAGATTGGATTTCCAGTACTGTAGGGGGTTCGATGTCAATACCCCTATAAGATCTACGCATCTCGTTCAGCTGGGGCACTGCAGCACTCTGCTCAACGGAAACCTCATTAAGCAAGGCACAAAAATGATCCTTCCACCTGCGTAGCTGATCCTCAATTGATACCAAAAGTGTGCCATCCACATCCATTACAGGATGATTGGTGTTGCTTTTTTTCCCGACAACTTCTTTGGAAATTTGGTACAATTCCCTCATATCTCCTCTTCTTGCAGCGTTTTCCGCATTTTCTGCGAGACCGTCTAACCTCACCCTCTTGTCACGTCTCACACAGCGAGAGATCATCTTTTGTGCTAGGCGATACTCTCTTCGCAGTTCAGCCTTTCGTTGAGCATCTGCTTCGGCATTTATTTGCAACTTCAACGACTTACGAAGCTCTATTTTATCCCAGGTGTCTTGGGATATCCAAGAATCCCTTGCTCTCGTCCTCTTGGGTACAGTTTCGGATCCAGCCTCCATAAAAACACTTTTTATATCACCCCACATCTCATCAATTGTTGAATGTTGAATTCCGCTTAATGACGAAGCTCTGTCGTTAAGGTTGGTGACATAGTTACGACATATGTTGGGATCACTTAAAGCATTCGTATTGAACTTCGAACTCCTTACTGCACCCTTTGATTGTCGTTGTACAGCTGCGGTTCATAGCTTGAGACTCAAGAGAACCAGATGGTGGTCGCTTCCCACGTCGGCATTTCTAATACTTCGAACATCGCACATTGACTTCCTCCATCGCTGCTGAATCATGATATGGTCAATTTGGTTTTCGGTTTGACCATCCGGATGTACCCAGGTGATTTTGTTGCAAGACTTATGTTTAAACTACCAAATACGTAATCAAATTTTGTCCCATACGAGTAGTTGGTCAAAAGATATAGCCATTTTAAAAGGGCCGAATGCCAATAATATAGGTTTTTCGCGTATAACTCTCAAACGGTGAATGTAATCAAAACGGAATTTATGCAAGGTTTGTAAATTATGTCCTTGTCAACCAGATGAAATTATTTTTTTCCTAAAAATTACCATTCAAAAGATATAGTTATTTAAATAATCTATTAAAAGTTAAGCCTGGCACTTTTTTGCTCAGCTTTTGGGAGGGGTGGAGAGATAAAACCAGCTTGGTTTCTTAATTATGCCTTACGGTCATTAATACTTCAATTCACTTAAAAAAATAGGAAATGGTGCTCTGTCATTTTACATTACCCTGAAGTCTTGATTTTTTGTTTTGTTTGAAATCTCCTAAAAAGGGGAGATAATGTTCGAAGAAAATTGTTATATCTTGAGTTCTATTTATCGGACCGGACAAAATGACAACGCATCATATTTTTTTTTTTTTTTAATAAATTGAAGTGGTTATAAGCCAGACAATAAAATACCAGGAACTGGCTCTTTTTAACCTCCCACCCCCCTCCCAAAATATGCCGCCGGCACTTATACTAATAGATGTTCAAATAGGGGAAAATAAGTTTGCGTCCCTCTTTCGTATTTTAGGTTTTGGGAGGCAAAAAAGTTTCTGAGATCAAAAAAGGGGGCTGTTCCTCCAAAAGGGGAACGTATGGTAACCCTATTTTATAGGGTGAATAAAATTTAAGGCTTTTGCTTTGACAATTGGATTAAATGGGATTTTTTTAGAACATACATTTCCCACTACTTTTGTTGTTGCATTTTTCCAGTAATGACAATTCAATCGAAAAAAGTAAGTATTTTCAATAAATCTTATTGATTCGTTACTATTACCAAACATTTATCACAGGTAATCCAAACAAACGACAGAGAGAAATTAAAAATTTTATAAGGCGATCAGTCGAAGTGGCTGCAAACATTTACGCTTGAAAATTGATACTTTTAAAAGAACAATAAGACCCTATACAAATAAAAATTACTTAACATTTGTCTGTTTTAATTTCTTGAGTTCATAATTTCATTTATTATAATGTTATTGCCTATATTTCTTGGAATTCGTGACTTCACGACAGCAAAATAAAATATTTATTTACATTCATCTCCCTCACTTCTTCATGAGCATAGACATGTCAAAGTTGTTTTTGTATCATTCCTAAAAAGTTTCAATTTTCGATTTGGTGTCGTTGAAAACTTCAATTAGTTCAAACAAATTTTAATACAATAAACAAAATTACTTACTTTTGCTAAAATTGTTTCCAACTTCGGGCAAATTTTGTTGCATATCGATGAAATCTTCAGTTGCAATTGTATTATCTGTAATTAAAAATTTCAGCTATCACGGAAATAGAAATGAAATACAAAATTATTGTATTAAAACAAATTGGAAGAAACCACATACCAACTTTTTGTGCATTGATCTTTTTAACGTAAGGCAGAGTAGTGTAAGCGTAAACATCGCAGAGGTTTGCACTCAGCGGTGATCTTCCTCTAGATCTTCGCCTCTTTATCCCGGTGAATTGCTCACGATCATAGTTGTTTTCATCCTTATAAGTTACTGTGATATTTTCTTGTTTTTGAGTTAGCGTACAACGGGCTTTATCAGTCATGGAATCCAGACGACTGCGTTTTACAAATGGCGATTCTAACGATTCGCTGGGTCTTTTAGTTCTATTAGATCCATGAATTTCAGTAATCTGATGTATAGGTCTCGAGGATGAACATTGAAAACAGCTTCTCCTACGCTCGAAACGTGGTGATCTTTTTGATATGTCTTCTGATCGACTTCTAAGACGCATAGGTGATACTTTCGGTGTTGTAGTATCCGAATGAAAACCGTCAATAATTTCATTTGTCACAGAATTGTCACTTGACAAGTCATTATTTGTTTCGTTTGAACAAGAAACATGATTATTTGTTTTTTCTGTTTGCAAATCCAAAACTTTTACGTGCGAACAATCCAATACGTTTTCTTCTTTTTTATCTGTTTTAGATACAATATATTTTTCCGAAAAATTCGATGTTTCCGTACACTCTGAAAGACACCTTTTGAGTCTGGCCTTACTTTTATTACTTTCTGTATCATCATTTAAGGATATGAACCTTCGACTAACTCTCTTTTCTATTTCAAGAGTATTCAACTTCTTCACATGAACAAGGACTTTACGGTCAGATTTGTCGGAAAAATCACTGGTAGAATTTTCTAAAGAGCTTTTGCTATTGCATTTATAGGCAATACTCCCGGAACGATCACTTTCTGCCCCACTGTCAAAAAGACTTTCCGTTTCACTGGAAATTAAACGCTTTTGTCGTTTGTAGGATGTGGAAGTATCTTGCTTGTCTGAAGAATCATCGGAAAGAATGCGATTGGTTCGTTTGAGAGTACTTCGACTTAAAATAAGATCATCGTCTAACTCGTTTTCAGATGTATTATAGTCTACTATTTTATATTTATTGTTTTTTAATATTCCTGAGGGCTTAATCATTTTTTCAATGCTAGAATTTTCATTTAAAAAGTTACAGTCAGTTTCGTTATTATTTGAATCGCCATCTGATGAAATATCATCGAGTATTGATCTCCTTTTCCTTATGTTCAAGGGCCTTATTGTTTCATCTGCGTCTTCTGTCTCGAAAGAGAATTGATTTCCAGAATTAATCAAAGAACTAGCATCGAAATCGTCACAAACATCAATATCTTCGTCCTCTTCTTCTTCGTTGCCATGATTATTTTGTTGACTGGCTGTTATGTTGACAACAGATGAACTTTCTATTGCAGCAGTAAGCGATGAACATTCGTCGCAATAAAAGTTCTCGACCTGAATTGTCATACACCGGCGATGAATTGCAACAGAACCACACGTCGAGCAAAAGAGAAACTCATTTCGTTTGGTTGTTGATTCCCGCCCACCCTCAGCGGAACAACTTTTAGCCGAACATGAATTTGGTCTTTCCAGAAGTTCAGCAAAAGCATTCGGTTCTAACTCCCATGCAGCATCCCTAAAAATATTTAAACATTTTAGTTAAAGAGTAACGACTTTGGAAAAAATAAGAAAAACCCACACTGAATAAAGGTATTAAAACAAATTATATTTTTCGTCAATACCGTTAGATATTTGTCACTGAAGTGATCACCTCGCGCGAACACATAGCGTTTTAGTTTTAGTCCACTTAAATAAGGGTTACTGCAATTATTGTTTGCTTTTGTTTGCATTGCTTGTGAGTGGATTTGTTTTCTTGGAAATTTTATTAGATAATGAGACTTCCATTATGTATTTTTTTGAGCCGCTTTTCACGCTATATACGCTATTCTTATATTCAGAAGGGTGAGGCTGTGAAATTAGGCTTTTTAAAAAAACTTACAATAAAACCGCGATCTGTGTTTTCTTTTAAACTTTAAACTGTTACGGCCAGCTACGCCCCCACAAAATTTTATATTGCTGCAAAGGTTCATTTATATATTTACTTTCAATTGCGGATGTACTTGTTATTGAACTTTAAAGGGCCACACGTGTTACTGTTTTTATTTAAAAATCTGTCTGAATACGCCCATTTACTGCATGGTGTCCACTATTTTTCAAAATTAATTTCCCTGATATTCCCTGACCAATTTTCATATTTTCCCTGACCAAAATATAAAAAAAATATTATTTTTTTTAATTTTTGGTGACTAGGTTCGTGTTTATATAATTGCATATATGTAGTGGTAGAAAATGTACGGCTCTAGGATCTTGGCACCTCCAACCCATACACGATATTCATATATAAACTAGGATGTCAACTGCTATGGTCAGGAATGGTCAACTAGTTTTACAAATTGGTTAGAACTAAAAAACTTGTAATAAAAGCTCAAAGTCGCAATTTTTAGCACCTACTTTGTGTGACACCCGGAGAACCTAGTGTTTGTGATAAAAGGTCAACTATTTCGGTATTTAATAAGAATTTTTAAAGTTTTTTCAAGGTCACAGAACAAGTTTTTGGTACTAAATTGTTCATAAAAGGCCAGGCCAGGTCAGGCAAAAATTAATTTAATTTTTAAATTTTTTTCGTGGTCATAGTTATATTTTTGTTTTTGCTTTCTCGACCTTTGGGACCTCATTTGTGAGATAATCCCAAAAAAAGTATACCATCTGAAAAAATCTACATAAAGGTCAGTTTTTCAGCCATAGATAATTTTTTATGATTTTTACTGTGAACTTGAACAAAACCTTATAAGTTCATAAAAAATAAAAATCAAAGGCTGACCAATTTTTGAAAAAAAAGTTAGAACGTTTAAAAAATTCAAGTTTCAAAGTGAAAACCGTTTTTTTTTTTTAAACAGTGTGGCAGACCGAACCATACCATCAAATGATCTCAGATTTCGTGATATGAGATCAGAGGACCTGATCTATGGAGGGTTGATGCCCATTTTCGGCTAATATGATTACCCTTGAAGTTGCAATTTTATCGAAATTAAGTTTATTACGAAAATTAAAACTGTATTTAATTATTGAATTAATTAACTGTAATTATTAAACCTATTATTTGTTGATCATATTAACAATAACAATCAAAACTTGTTTCTTTATTTTAAAACTACAAGAGTATTTGAGAACACACTTTCACTTTCACAATGAGAGTTTAAACTCCACTTTTGGTTTAAACTTTAGTTCAGCAGAACAATTGATCTCAGTTAAAGATTTAAAAGAGACTGTGAAACTGGGTGGTGTGGCATGATGATTAAAGCGTTGTAGTGTCATGCCGAAGGTCTGGGTACGATTCTCGGCCGCTGCCACCTAAAAACAGAAATGTTTTTTCTCGAGTTATAAATGCAGTTAGGCCATTATGGTTCTCACGGCCTCAAATGGAGTTCGTTAAATCTTAAACCAAATGAACTAAACTTTAATTTTCCAAGTCTACTTGAAGGTATAATAAACCGATTACTTTAAAAGCGAAAAATGATTACTGCACGAATTAAAAAAAAATGTTTATTTGAACAAAAGTGACGACTATGCAGCATAATTTGTTTAAATTATAACTCTTTGGGTTAAATATGTAAATTTAATAGTTTATTTTTTTTTAATAAATCACAATTTTAATCTTAAACATTTCATCTAAATGAAGTGTTCGATAAGAAAAAAGTTAAAATGACTTGAGCGAATTTTTAAAAATTTGATACAGGCAAAATTCCCTGACCGCTTCCCGAATTCGGACATTCCATAACTTTCCCTGACTATCCCTGACTCTTAGCGGACACCATGATATATTTTGTCCATCGGCATGACTATTGGTTTGCGGAATTTACATTATAAAACAGCCTATATGAGTCCTTAAATGTATTCCAAATGAAAATTATACCCCGATTGCGATGAAAATACATTTTATTTGTGAAATTAAATTCGAGTAGATTTGTTGAGAAAATAGAAAGTTGAAAATCTATAGAGTTGAAAAATCCTCAAGTTGTGTCCAACTTGCAGTGAAGAAAACGCTTCTTAATCAGTTTATAAATGTTTGAAGGATTATTACCTTGTTTTTCAATGAACACTTCTTGTCATATTTTGGAATTATTCTTCACATTTAAAATAAATAACTTTCGACTGCAAGGTTCCATTAAAAAATAAAAACTTCATACAAAATTCACAAGTGTGCTATTCCTCTGCATACTACTAATAGACTGAAGAATGATTTAAATGACCAAAAACAAAAATCAATGGGTGATAAGAGTTCATTTGACCTTTTTTGTTGTGTCAAAACAACGGAAATTGGTTTCCAATTATTTTTCATTTTAAAAATGTGCTATTTCTTTTTCCATAACTGTATATATACATAATACATTTGTATATTTAGATAAGGATCTTATATGACTATAGTTTTGTCGGGTTTCAGGAAGAATTTTAACATAAAATATCATGAAGATGAGATAGTGCGAGAAAGAGCCTTGGGGAACATAGAACTTGAAACCATCCAAATTTCCAAACAACTTAGATTGAAGTCGCCTAATCCAAGCCTTTTTGATAAGTGAGCTTTAAAAATATCTAGCGGCCTAATCTTGTCTTCTCCAAGACAATGTAAAGATTGGTTTTACTCTTTGTGAGATATGACATCAAATCAAGAATAACCCTTCATTCTTTATTATATTTTGTTGCAACTGAAAATAACAACATCGCAATTCACCATTTAAAAATTGGTGTGATAATTGCTGTTTTTAATCAAACGGAAAGGGAACTTGAAGAACTCGGTACATGCGAAAGCACGCAGTGGTTTTAATAACGTGGAACGGTCTTCATAATACCTACCTACAACAGATTTCCATAAAATACTTTCGACTGAAAGTAAAATGTAGACAAATTTTAATTTTGTTCTTCACGAATATCTAACATCTTGCGACCTTCCAGCATTGCATTTTTCTGTTATATTTGCAACGCTTCAATCATCTATTGCAAATAACAAAAAAATAATGGTCAAAAATGAAATAAAGAGATGAGCTTCTGCCTTGATAAGTATTTGTTTTGTTGGTGAAGGAACAAACATAAGCCCCACATATAGACCCTAGGCATTTTGTAGACACAAAGAATCGTTCAAATCTAATAGGTATGTAGTTAATAAAAAAATCACAACTTACCTATCCGGAATAAAAATACTTTTGTAAGCCAAACGTTGTCGAAACACTTTGGAGTCATTGCAAAGAGGACATTTAAAAAAGTAACCAGCAGTCTTGGCAAACGCAGCCAAGCAATATTTATGGAACCAGCCATTTTTGCAACAAGGAGCTCTAATCATATTGACAGTGTCGAACCTCTTACCCGGACCTAGTATATTATCATAGCAAATGCAGCATTTTTCATCTGGAAGTGGTTGGGTGACCTTTTTTCCCTTGACATGACGATGACAAAAAGACTTAAATGTTCCAACAAAGTTATGTTCTGTGCTGTTTTTGTCTCCACACGTCAGGTGGAAAGACTTGTAGCATCTAGTAGCACAGCAGGAAATGTTAGCGCTGGGTTTCTTGCAATAGCAACAGATCTATAAACAGAAAAAAATTATAAATGAATGTACCTACTTTTTTTAATAAACTTCATACCAAAGGTTTGACTCTGCGTGCTTCGTCTTGAATATCTTTTGGTAAAAATCCCAGTAAACCTTCGTTATCTTGCCCATTTTGCATAAGATTTGAACTCAGAAGCTTCAGGGTGATTTGTTTTGTTAAATAAATAAATATACATAAAAATCAATGTAGGTGTTCTTCATACCAAACAAAAATAATGCACAGAAATTTTGCCACGGGTCATAAATTCACCAAATTTGACTTCATCTTTTTCTTTTGATTTGCATAAATAACATTCCTTATCCATTTTAATATTTAAAGCATTAAAGTAACTTTCAAATAAAAATATATTGAGTTATTTGTAATTTTTTAAAGCGTTGATTGCTTCTTGAACAGAACAAAATTGAAGCTGGAAGCTGCTATATGTATTTTGGCGGTACAGTTGACTTGACGTTTCCAACTTTTCGTTCGTTGCTCTGTTCTTTTTAAAAAATACAAATAAATAAAGGGATATTTTAATAGGGCGTGTTCATTTTTTAGCATGGTACATATTAGAAGTTTGTTCGTGTACTATCTCGGCAAAATTTTGCAGTATGTCAAATTTTGAAGATTGGAAATGTAATTATCTCAAAGAGAGAAAAGTAACCACATCAAAGAAATTAAAAATAAGTACCACTCTTTTTCTTTTATTTTTCACTTTAGAAGTGGATTATACAACTTTTGCAGAGGTTGAAAAATAAAAGAAAAAAAGTAGTACTTATTTTTAATTTCTTTGAAGTGTTTTTTTACTATTTAATCTACAAATGATTTCAGATACAATTATTTGTTAGTTAATGTGTTGAAAATAATTATAAAAGCCAGTGCTTACGTTCTGTGACTTGGTCGAGAACTTCTCGCATCGAGAAAATAGGCGTGTTTTATTATCATCGGGATCTGGGTCTGGATTAACTTTTAACACGTACTACAAAAACAAATTTGAAAATTTCCCACTATTTTGTTTTTGTATTACATGTAAAAATTAATCCAGATCCAGATCCGGATCCCGATAGAAGATAATTAGGCCTATTCGGCGTGATCTTTTATTCTGCTATGAATTTCCACACAAAAGTTTAAGATGTCAAAAAATCTTTTATCAATTTTAATTTTGGTATTCTGCTGGCGTAAATCTGTTATTTAATCTGCTAAGAAATCTGTTATGTACTGCCGAACTTTCGAACTCATAGTGCCCTATTACACGACGACTTTAGAGTCATGACTTTTTTCGAAATTCAATGAGTGTGAAGGTGAGATCAGATGTTTTTTCTCGTTCGCACTCATTGAATTTCGAAAAAAGTCATGACTCTAGAGTCGTCGTGTAATAGGTCAGATAGCAAAATGTTTTACAAATCGTATTTTTGGTATTCAGCATGCCAAAATCTGTTATTCAATCTGTTATAAATCATAAAAGAATAGAAGACAAACTTCTGTGACTTTTATCATAAAAGATTTTAATAAGTACACACGTATATCAAGTAAAAATTGATATTTATCTTTTATTTCATCAACGAAATGTTCTTAAAAACGTAAAAAAAATATATTATAGATATGTATGTATAAACAAATTATCAAATAAAATACAATTTTTTTGTAGACGGATGTACAGGACCAGTAAAATCGGTTAAGTGGAGCCTGTTAGTGTTCTAGGTAGTCTTAGTGTGTTTCTTTATCACGACCGGCCACCAAAAACTAATTTATTAAACATTTAGAAATATTTTTACTATACTTGTTTTAATAAATAAATAAAAGATTAATTTAATATTTAGGCCTATTCGGCGTGATCTTTTATTCTGCTATTCTGTTATTCTGCTATGAATTTCCATACAAAAGTTTAAGATGTCAAAAAATCTTTTATCAATTTTAATTTTGGTATTCTGCTGACGTAAATCTGTTATTTAATCTGCTAAGAAATCTGTTATGAACTGCCAAACTTTCAAACTCATAGCAGAATCTTTTACAAATCACATTTTTGGTATTCAGCATGCCAAAATCTGTTATTCAATCTGTTATAAATCATAAGAGAATAGAAGACAAACTTCTGTGACTTTTATCATAAAAGATTTTAATAAGTACACACGTATATCAATTAAAAATTGATATTTATCTTTTATTTCATCAACGAAATGTTCTTAAAAACGTAAACAAATATATTGTAGATATGTATTTATAAACAAATTATCAAATAAAATAAAATTATTTCTGTAGACGGATGCACAGGACCAGTAAAATCGGCTAAGTGGAGCCTGTTGAGTGTCCTGAGTAGTTCTAGTGTGTTTCTTTATCACGACCGCACCAAAAACAAATTTATTAAACATTTAGAATTTTTTATTATACTTGTTTTAGTAAATAAATAGAAGATTAATTTAACATTATTACTTGTTTTAAGCTAATTATCACTCAGAATTATGCTCAGAATTTCATCACAAACTAAATCTAAATAAATTTTATAACAAAACAGCTGATTATGACAACAGATTTTAGGTCCGTTCGTTGACTGATTTCGTTTTCGAAGTTTCATAACAGATTTTTATAAAAGTTCGAACACCTGAATACAAATCATAAAAGATCTTTTATGTTGGAAATCTTTTATGATTTATAACAGAAAATTCATAGCAGAATAACAGATTTGGCAGAATAGCCCTAATTATTACTTGCTTTAAGCTAATATCACTGCTCAGAATTTCAACACAAACTAAATGTAAATAAATTTTATAACAGAACAGCTGATTATGACAACAGATTTTAGGTCCGTTCGTTGACTAATTTCGTTTTCGAAGTTCCATAACAGATTTTAATAAAAGTTCGAACACCTGAATACAAATCATAAAAGATCTTTTATGTTGGAAATCTTTTATGATTTATAACAGAAAATTCATAGCAGAATAACAGATTTGGCGGAATAGGCCTAAATGGGTGCGTTCACCGGCAGAAATCTGAAAATTCAGTACTGAAACGTAACGTTGAACGCACAAAATATCTGAAATTTCAGCTTAACGTCATATATTTTTTTTCTGCCAAAATCTTGTGTTTACCTGCTAATTTTACTGAAAGTAATATAAGGAAGAACTTTTTTGTCCCATAAAAAGTGACTCTGACGAGGAAGTTACTATGTAAGTTGACTGAAAAAAGTTTGTTCGTTGTTTTTACTTGGATTATAATACTTAAGAAAATAGTTGAAGCCAAACTTTTCATTTGCAACCAGAAAATCTTAACAGTTATTACTCCCAAATGCACGTCTTATTCGCGTTTTTCCAGCAAATTGTTGCGGACGCCTGGCATGTAATCCCGAGCATACAATGTGGACTCCACCTAGGGTGAAAGAAAAAAGATATTTGCATAAAATTCAATGGAAAAAAAAATACCTAAATAAATAGGAAAAAGAATATAATAAAATAATAACCAAATGCTTACCATCCATGTTCAATGTGTTTGTCTTTTTGTTTTCGTCGTGAAGGAGAATTGGCAGATAGCCAAAGACAATAAATATAGAGACGAGAATCTCATTGGAAGCATTGAAAGGATAAAGCAGTTGCAAAACACGTCTACACAGTCGCCATCACTTCGTGTTTACACGTTCGTCACCACGTACGCTTTCGTTTTTGTTACTTGTGTTATACGTTTTTATTTATATTCGTGGGCGTTTCTTTTTGCCAATTTACGTTTCAATTGTATTCTTGATTGTCGTTAAGTCCCAACCGAATTTGATAACGTTGAAAAAAAAAACAATTTTAGATGTTAGACTGTTACCGTAGATGAAGTGAGTTTTGACATTTCTCACTGATTATGGCTGGCAAATGCGTTGTGAACATTCGACGTTAGACTTGTGATTGAACCATCAACTGTTCACCGAGAATTTCCGTATATTTTGCTAGGGAATTGCTCGTGAGCGAAAACTCGCGTCACAGCTTCACGACCACGGTTGCGGATGAACCCAAAATGCATATTTTGAATAGATTCACGACGTGATTCACCAGGTTGTACTAGGCTGTACACGGATACGAAAAAAAAATAAATAATGTTACCATCTATTTCCTAAAAGTTTCACAAAACTTTATTACCTACACCACCTGTCGACAAATAGTTATGTCCACTTGTATCTGTGCCATTATTGTTGAACATGTCCTTGTCGAAATTCGAAAAAAATGAAAAAAAAAGAGAAGACTATAAAACTCATATTTTTGGTTTGTTCACCCATACTAGTACCCAACGGGGTAAACACATCTATGTTTTGTTTTTGGTTGGTTATATTTAGGTATGTGTTATACACAGAGATGTGAATCGAATGATGTTTTTCCAGTTAGAGGAGAATCATCCGACTTAGTTTTTATTATATAAATTGTTTTTCTTATTGCTTCTTTTAGTTCAGTAAAGATCTATCTCTTTCTTTCGTGTGTGATCGTTTCCACGTCTCCTTGGCATGACAAGTGTTGGACTCCTGGTATGTTCAGCAAGAATTCACATAATTGGATTGACATACGACGAAACGACCGGTTGGTGCGATCGCTTAACGTTAAGAAAAAAAAAAAAAACAAGAAAAAACACACACATTTTCTAAATCGAATAAAATTAAAGAAATTAAAGATACCTACAAAAAATAATAAATAATAATTTACGGTGTGTTGCTTGAGTTCATGTATAGTAGTAAATAAATGTTAAATTGTGTTTTTTTTGTAGAATCCGCCTAGGTAGTGCCAATCAAAAATTTTGTATATACAAAAAAAAAATCCAATCAATCTTAAATTTTAGAACAGTTCAAAGTGGTGAGTTCGATATTAAAAAAAGGTTTTATTAATCAGTGAATACAAAGTTATAAATTTGTAGGTAAATTCTCGGCGGCCCCTCATACGTATTCCAATACGGGCCGTTTGTTTTTTTCTTTGAATTTTGGGAGGAATGCCCATACGATTAAATCCCTTTTGGAACTTTCATCCTTTTGGTGGATCTTTTTGGTGATCATCTGGGGTCAAAAACATTATTTGCTGGCAAGAAAATGAAATAATCCGGGAGAATCCGCTTCTCCAAATGCAGGTTCACATGGATACAGCTAGAAGCCAGGTTAAATCCCCAAATACGTCTGCCATCAGTTAGATGCAAGAAGAACTTCCGCTGTTACCATCGTAAATGGGAAGCAGCATTATTTGTGAGTTTCAGATGTGCAAAGATACACCACAAAAGGAAGTCCAGGTATTTTATCTATAAAAAAAGAAAAAAAAAGTCAAAAAAGTGAGGAAGACGAAAGTGTTGTCAGCCGATAACGTGGGTTATAAAAAAAATATAGCCAATTTACTTGGAAAATTCTTGTTCCAATACATTGTTTTTTTTTAAATGATTCCGAATGTTTGGCAAGACGGGTATTGAAGTGTTATTGTTTTTTTGTTAAATTTTTACTATAAAATAGTTAAATTTTCTTATGTAAATGATAAGGTTTTGTTTCTTCGGCTGTCGCTAGTTGTTATTCGTTCGTCCGGTCATTATTGAGTTTTAAATCCACCTCCATTGAGCTCTCTTGAGGGTAGGGAAAACCGTTTTTGTAGAATTAGTACAAAGTGCCAAGAAAGTGGTACTATTTTGAATTCCGGTGATAGTCCTGTTAAGAAACATTTCAGGATCATATTTGTTTTGGTTTTTTTTTGTATTAGTGTATATTGTGTTTATTTTCAAACTAAATAATTTGATTTGATATAATAATGATTAAATTGATATTTATAAATTTCCTTTCTTAATTAGCTCAAGTTGTCCTTAATTAAAATTAATAATAATAAAACTTCAGCCCAAGCCACTTTAAAGAGATTGAAGTTTTGTTTCATTGTTTCAAGTAATCGAAACATGTCTTATTGAAGACCTTATTTCAGGGGTGCTGAGGGTAGCTGAGTTTCGGTGAAGATGGTATAATCCGAAACCGATCATCCACCACATTGGGGAATCCAAAAATGGCCAAGGATTCTATTGGTAGGGTGGGTAATGGCCTCACTGCAACAACATCCACAGTGCCTTGGTGTGACGATAGTCCGTCCGACAGTCCTCTAGTCCGACTTTTTTGTTCCCTAGTTTTCCTCAGGCCTGATTTGTATTTTTGTTTGCAGGCGAGGTTAAGTTTCCGGGGGCAAGATCCCCACCGTCCGACGAGCTGACGCCGTGCAGGTGCAAGCAGGCCGCGTCCCCGGAACTTGACATTCCACCTTCCCTTTCTAAATTCTTCCTTTTCCTCTTTCCTACCTCTTCCTTTTCCTACCCTTCCACTTTACCAACATCCTCCTCACCTCTTGCCTCGCAACAAAATGTAATTATTATAAATAAAAAATGGGAAAAACTTTCAATTTTTGATAAGGAAAAACTAAATCCAAAATGCCATGGAAAAAACTACTTCTCAATCTTATTTTTCATTTTATTCACTTACAAGAAAACAAAACTTAAAAAAAAACAACAAGCCGTACCAATCCGACAACAGAATACAAAATAGCTGCATCTACAATTAAGTTCAGCTTCTATGTGCAGATTCTTTTTTTGTCTTGTTTTTTAGCTGTCATCTGAATTTTCAGATGAAAATTTTTATCTGAAATACGTAAGCAAACGTAACGAAAAGTCATCTGAATTTTCAGATTTTTTTTGACAGCTGACCAATCAGAAGCCTCAAAAATTCAGATTTCTGGATCCTTGAACGCACGGAATAAAACACGGCCATTATTAATTAAATAAATAGAGATATACAGCCGAATTTATTAGATTTTATAAAAATGCCTCTTAGAGGTCATTTAGTTAAGTTTGCTTAAATATTTAAGTTGCCTTTAAATAACGTTACTTAAATTCTCATCTATAATCAATTTTCCATTGCTACTTAACTAAGCGATTGAAATGTAACGTAACGTGAGAAAACTCACTAATACATGTTCTTTTCAGCTGTTTTTTGACAGCTTGCAAACAAATGCAAACAAAAGATGAGCACATGTATTTATAAGAAAGAAAGAGAAGCAACTGGTATACCTAATGCAAACGAAATGAAACATGATTCCATTTTGGTTTCTGATGCTTTGATGTTTGTGTTCAGAAACTCTATTATTCAATTCTTTGATTCACACCTTGGCCTTTTGATTGAAAAATATGTAAATAAATCGAAACAATTTATTTTACAATTCATTTTACTAAAGGAAACCACAAATCTTAAAACTTTCATTGGGTACCCACAGCAAAAATATGAAAACCCTACCCACAAACATACATAGGTATACCTATATTTCTGAAATAAAAAAAAGCATTAGTCTCGAATGTCAAAATTTGTTTAAGATGGCTTTAAGTAACCTTTAAACGCGGTGAATGGCGTTTAAGTTAAGATGCATTTAAGTAACGTTGCTTAAAAGTGAAAATTGATTATAGATACCGATTTCGCACTTAAGAGCAACTTAGAGGCATTTTAAAGTTACGAAGCCTTTAAATTTTCTTTATAAATACGGCTGATAGTAGATTAGTTAATTAATTAGTACCAACCTTAAACATTGACAATAATAAGAAATATATGTGCTCAGTAGGTTCTTAATTAAATATAAATTACAAAATGGCCGATTATAGCATGGAGTCACCATATTCACTAATAAAAGCAATATAGAAACAAAGACTAACATAAAGATTGTATAATTATTTTACGGGCTGACTATTGAAGCGAAAATATCTTGGTTACTTCATAACAGCATTATAGAGAGATTAAAGAAACATTGGTACATCGCTTCTATCAAGCTGATATAATTTGCACCTGAAAATATTTAAGGATTCAGTAATGCCAATGAGGTATTTACTTTCTGTCAGAAAGCTAAAGGGAACACTATAAAAATAAATAACACTTTATCTCACTGAACATAGCTAGATAGTTTCTGGAAAACTGGAAATAACAAATTGTCAAAAGTGGAAGTGTATTTTTTTTGTTTACCTCACCTCAATTTTTGCATGCATTGCGCTAGGAAAGAATACAAAATTACAAAACAATTTCATTCATATTGTTATTACCATCTTTCGTTTGCTTTTTAAAAAAAATTAATTTGAAAAAATATTTCAAGGAATTAAAACTTCATCAACCTGATAGATTAAAGCTTAGAAAATAGACTGCAAATGCAATGAGATGCTTCCCAGACAGTACAATACCAGCTATGATTTGGATTTTCGCAAAAGACAGATCGACACGCTGAAGATTTTTAATGACAAGTGAGTGTGTAGCTTACAGCCTCATTTTTCGCTCTGAATACTGCTGAATACTTATTAAAATAATTTTCAACTTTATTTTCACTTAGTGTACTTGAAATAAATGAAAACGAAGACTACACCATCAAATTCGAATCGGGTGGTCGTATTTTTCATCTAAATGTCCAACTTGGTACGAACTTTCCCTCCGAAAAACCCAAAATAGTTATATCTCCACTAGTCCAACATCATTGGGTTAGTCCGAATGGATCTGACGTTGAAAATGCCCCTGGATTGCTAAACGTATGTACCTATGAAAATTATTAATTCACTGAATTGTCGTAGCTTTATATAGAAGTAGTTAACCTTTGCATAGCGTTTGACTTCGAACTTCCTCATTAGCCACTTGATTTTCTATATCAATAGCGAAAATAGTATAAGTAGTCGATTGAATTGGTTTAACCGAAAAGCCAGTTCATTTTAGATACTGCTAAAACTGTGAATCTTTGTTATGGTTTCAAAGAAGAAAATCCACCGTTTAAATGTCGCATTCTTCAGTTCAATATAAAAACATTTCAAAATAATTAATTTTATGCTTCAATGTTTTCAGATCTAAAACTTCTATTTATTTATAATAGGTACATATGCATCTATATACATAAACGTTAAATATAGCATTTTAAAGCTGTAAGTTAATGAGTATTTTGCTAGCTGTATCATTATTATATCTAGACCAAAACCAAAACGGTCACAGAAATAATCATGGTCATCAAATTAAAAAACGCCAGTATAACACTTCGGTTTCCACAAAAAACTTCCATTTTCAGCCTTGAAGGTTTCAGAAAAGGGTTCAATCACGTTCATTCTAATGTTTATGTATCCTAATTACAAACATTTAAAAAAAAAATTTTTTTAGTCGACAATAGAATTCTTATTATTACAATTCCTCTAGAAAAAAATAGTTTGAGTTGTACTATAAAATAATAGCATGCTTTAAAACACAAATTGCTTTGGTTCGTAGATCGGTTCAAAAAATGGTTAGTTTCCTAAAACGATGGAACGAAAATTACACTGGTCAACAATTTTTTTTACAGGCCCAAAATTTATTTTTTTATAGGTTTTTAGTGTGCTGAACTCGAATGCAAATTCAGAAAAATTCTATCAGGCCATGTTTTTGAGATATCTCCGTTTAAATATTAAAAAAAACATTTTTTTGCTGTTTCAAAAGTTGTACTGTAACGTGAGGTAAATTGTTTCAACAAAATTTTCAATGAATGGTTTCTAAAAGAATTAATTTTCTTCTTTTAGAATCTTGTTAAATCTCTCCTATATCATTTTACTTCACTGATAAATCCTTAGTTAATCGCCAGCCTTTTATTTATGATATAAATGCAATGTAATGGAGAATAGGCAAAAATGATGTGAAATTTAAAAAATAAATAAATAGTTTTTTGCTTCAAATTTTTTAAATTTTTATATGTAGCTACCCAGTAGGAATTTCGTCCTCAACGAAAAATTTTGGTGAATAGCACAATGAATTCATGGAGGAACATGAATGTAATGATTTCATTAGAAAAAAGTTTATTCAACGATGAATAATACTGCAAAAATTCTTGAGTTTGTGATTTGTTTGTGACAATGATTCTCATTTTGTTGGATATAGTTCACATTGGCTCTCTCTTGGAGGAAGCCAATCAAGGTAATTTCAACTGAAAATTACCTAAATTGCGTTTTTTAAACGCAAATATAACTTTTGATTTGAAATGAAACTGCTTTTTGGTTTTATTTTATTTTGAATTAAAAACAGACTACCGATGTTAATGATTTTATCCGATAAATGAGTGAGTTCCATCTATAAAGTGATTACCTAGGTGAAAAAGCAACTCCACGCACCAGTGATGTAATGTATATTCATGGTATTTTTCCTCAAATGCAATTCATTTTGGAATAAATAAGTTACATCCTATCAGTGATTTGACCACTGAATATTTAAAAAGTTGGGGATTCCTCGGTGAATTTTTTAAAATTTCCCACTGGGTAGCTTTATATTTTCCGAGTGGTGTAGAATTTCGACACAGGTGGGGCGAGACTAGTACATTTAAATATATTCAAACCAATAAATTATTAAAATAAATTTTTCAATAATAAAAAAAAAATAGTTAATTGTTAGTAAGAAGTTATCAAAATATCAATTAACTTCGATTCAAAGTGCCTAAAGTCAATTAAAGATATAAAGCTCTTCCTCGCCCATGTTTTCGCCGATTGATGAGTTTTTTTTATGAATTTGGGTTGTTTTTTTCTTACTTTAATCGCCGCACAACTATTTTTGTCTATTTCTGTTATATGTTTTAATCTAACATTACAACGTGTTAAACTGGATCCACTTTTAAATATTTGTAATTAATTTGTATGCGCACTAGTTTGTTTACTTTTTGTCCCAAAGCTACTGTTAAATAACACACACTATCGACCGCGAAAAATTTGATTTTTTTGTGTGTTCCTTGCAACAAAAAAAATCGATTTGAAATGGTTGTAAGGATTTCAACATAAGTTAATTTTCGCTCAGATCTCGGTGACCTCAGCAATCTCTCCTCAATTTTTTTTTTCAGTTTTGCTGACAAAAAATTAAGAAAAAATAGAGGTCTCGCGCTGTTTTTTTTGAATGTAAATGATGTCTATATCATTAACTAAGCCATTGTAAGATCTTTTTCTCTCTATTTATAATAACGGCAATATGTTCTCATCAACAGTATTCTCAGCACTCCGATTTGGGACGAGTAGTTCAAGCCATAATAAGAGAATTTGAAAAGTATCCTCCGCCACTTCTTTCAACAAACGAAGTCAGTCCAAATGCATCTGCAGTTAGCAGCAAAGATGGATCACCACTAGATAGTTTCACAACAAAGAACGATTATGATCTCCCAAACTTGTCAAATATGTCCTTGGATGAACTCAAGAAGTTGGATACCGATCCGGAATTCTTCGACGATTTTATTGAAGAGATGTCAGTTGTTCAGCATCTCAACGAGGAATTGGATTCAATGATCAACCAAGTTGAAAATATATCTAGTATTATACAATAATCGTAGCAAAATATCTCCTCGTAGTAATTTATTTTCTTGTTTAAAGGAGAAAACGAATCAAAAGAATCACACTTAAGTGAACTGAAACTCAAGCTGAATGATGATGTTACTGCCTTAAAAAATCTAGGCGAAAAATGTGACCAACTAAATCTGAAGTATATTAAGAAATCTGAAGAATTTGCTCCACAACATATAAGAGTAAGTGACATCAATAACAAATTTAATTTTTAATCTATATTCTATTTTAATTTAAAGGAACTTCTTCAAATAGCCGCTTCCAACTCAGATACTGATTGTGAAAAACATGTAGAGCAGTTCTTAAATGGAAAAATTGATGTTCAAACATTCCTTAACAGCTACACTTGTTCGAAAAAAATAAGCTCGGAGCGCAAAGCAAAAGAAGAGCGATTGGGCCAACAACTCAGTGCACTCGAAAGAGCTGGAATGTAAAAAAGCTTGACATATTCAGTTACTTACTTAAATTAAATGTGAAATATTGTGTAATAGTTGATAATAATAATAGTTTGCTTTATTGTCTCTAGCTATTAGTATTAGATCATCATCCCCAAAGATTATTATTATTTGGAGTTAATTTGCACCATAGAGTTCGTTCGCATTGAAAGCTATCATTATTGTCATTGTCTGTAACAGTAACTGTTGGAGGCTAAAGTCAATTATTCTTTTCTAAAGTTTGAACTTTCTGTCTTTAATTAACTTCACTTCGATAGGCATCAAAAATATTTAGATTTATTTATTCTTAGTCTTTCATCAGAATTGTTGACTGTCGCTTTTGCTTTGCTCTGTGTTAAGTGATCACGTAAAAAGGTTTGACTCTTGGCAGCACTCCGTATAAAATCTTTGAAGTTTTCTCGCTTATCCTATTTTTATTCTGAAATAATTTATTCCAGTTGCTGAAGATAATGTTTATTTAACAACAAAAGAATGTAATAACTATATTGGTTGTTTATTTAGATTTTCCGGATATAATTTTTACTAGATTTTCATCATGTTTATCCGTGTTTTGCGGAAAATTATAATTTGTCTGGTGTGCAATGCAATAAAGGATTGCATGGTGTCCGCCAAACTGGAAAGTCAGGGATAGTCAGGGAACATAATTTTGGTCAGGGAAAGTCAGGGAACTGTTAAAAAGCATACAATTTTTAAGCGAATAGCTCCTTTTAACTTTTTTTCTGACCAAACATTTCATTTAGATGAAATTTTAAAAATGGTTGATTTATTAAGAAAAAATATTTATATATATTTATCCCAACGAGTAATGATACGGTTTCGAAAACGGCCTACATATCGTTCGCATCTATATCTAATTTAGGCGAAAGGAAATCGGTTACATGGTAACTCCACTAGGCACTAACAATGCCCAAAGTCACAATCACAATCCAAATTATTTATCATTTTAGGCTATTGCATATACCCGAAAAAAACAAGCCACTAAAGAACCAAGACGTTCAAAGGTTTTTATTGCCAAAATCATTAGATGGTTCATTGCAGATGAGAAAACCGCGGAGTGCTATTAAATTAGAGGGTGCAATTTTGAAATGTGTTCAAGCACCCTATTTGCTTTTTTGCAAACAACTCGAACATTTCGAGAATGCTGAAAATATTTATTTTTAGACCAAATTTATAATGGAAAAGAATCAATCACAAAAAAAATTGTTTGAATAAATTAAAAAAAGGAAAATGGTCCAAAAAAGTGAAAATCACATTTTTTTAAGGAATTTCTGTACTATTTAAGGAGTTTTAGTGTGATTTTCACATTATTTTTGTATTAAGTTCTGAAAATATCAATTTGTTATTAATAAACTAAAAATTCTCACTTCATTAATTAAAAGATAGTTTTGTTGTAAAAAATAAGCATTGAAATAATGTCGATAAAAAACGGTGAAAACGAAAAATTTAGTTACTTTGAGCGACTGTACCTCGATACGAGGTACGATCGGTACGTTACCGCTTTCCTTATACAAATGTTATGTACGACCTCATCTAGAGTACGCGTCTCAAGTGGGCAGATCCATTCAACCTTCCACCATATGAACATAGGATCCAGCTACTGCAAGTCCAAACCTTATATCAAAGGCGGGTGAATAATGATCTAATTTTTCTTCACCAACTTATAAATGGTCAAATCGATGCTCCTGATTTGTTGGCCTGTATTGGCTTAAATTTCGGTGGAGGATCTCACCATCTGAGAAGATTTGAACTTTTGCATGTAAATTTCCATAGAACTAACTACGGTTTACATGAGCCTCTTAGCCGTATGTGCAGGATATTTAATTTAAATGGCTCCACGGTTGATTTTAACGTTAGTAAAATGGGATTGAAAAAATTGTTTCGAACCAGTGCTCCACTTTCGTGATTGTATTTTTTTTTTTACTTTTAGATCATATTTAATTCAAATGTGATATTTATTGTTTAATTATGTTTATTGTTTGTTTGTTTAACTATGTAAATGTATTAATTTTATTTGTATGCATGTGTTAGCTCGCATTATTTTACTAACCACTAACACATGCACTTATGATGAGCCTCTGATTGTACGTTTGCAGCTTGCTCTAAGCTCACTACAACAAAAAATCTGAAGCGTAAAAAAAATAATGAGTTATTTTTGAAGAAAAAAAAAATTATCATTTTTTTAAAATTTAATTAACATTTTTTTTTATTTTTTGAATGACGCATTTCGATGGTAAATTTTGTTCTCTACATTCTTTTAATTTTTCCATTCGCAAAAAAAAAAAAACAAAAAGGTGCTTTTGCACCCTCCTCTAAAATTTGCACCCTCCTTAACGTCTTAGAAATTTTCTATATGGTATATTTAATAGCCTATTGTATGAATGTTGGATATCACTGCATGGAATGGACCTCTATTTGATTTTATCAAGACATTGCTATAATCCGAGCATCGTGGAGGTGACATGTAACCATTTATCACTAGCTCTCTCCGTTGAGAGGGAGCTAGTGATAAATGATTTTCGAAGAATAACGGACTGATGCTACCGCCGGCCCACAATGCACATGACTTTCTGCGGAAGCATTTGTCAGCCTAGTAAACTTCGTGTCTTTAAGACATGCCGTCTTATGCCTTATATAACGATTAAACAAACAAATTAGGAAGTAAATTCATCAATCTTTATTGAAAATAAAATAGAAAAAACACACATAATTGCCCTTATAAAGTTTAAAAATAATACATTTTATTTGAATTCATTTTAGAGATTAAAATAAATAATACGTTCTTTTCCAAGAAAATATTTACATATGAAATGAAATACCTTTTCATTCAAGGTACACATACCTTAAAATCATCGTCCACATTAGAAACTTACATTTTACACTCCACCACTGCTTTTTATCATTTCCAACAATTGTATCAGTTCCGGTGATCGCATCGTTAAAAATTCAGTCTGGTCAACATTTATCAAACATTTTATGAGAGCAGGAACAAGTTCAGCGCTGCCAGAGCGCAAGCATATCGTTGCTAACTCATTGATGTTTTTCATTGCAAACTTATATCCTTCAACAGTCGAAAACTCTTCTATTGTAGAAGCAAACATTTGGGCATCAGATTCAATAATTATATCCAGGAGAACATTGACTGTTTGATGGCATCTGTCTCCAACTCTACTTATAACGAAACGGCAGGCATTTACCTTACTGAAGCCACACCCTGCTAAAGTAATGTAGATATTTTTAAGAAATGTTATACATGTCGGTTGCAATTGACAATCGCGAATCATGGCCGAAAGCTTACGGCGCATATTACGACGTCCATATTCCTCGCAGAAGATAGGAAAGTAAAACTTGAACAATTTATGATGGCGCCAGATAAATCTGTAGGCAGAATTCAATACCTCATTGCGAAGCAGGCTTACAGATATTGAAATAATGCCATGGTCTAAAAACTGGTGACTAAATGTGCAAGTATTCTCGAAGCACATGTCGGCTAAGAAATTGAAGCACATAGAACCAAATATTTTCGATATTTCAAGGCTTGACATCATTTGAGAAGCCGCTCCACTCATACTACTCAAATTCAGGCAAATGTTGTTAGTTGGAGTTTTTGGACTTGTTAATGAAAATGGAGATGAAACACGTGTAGTGCTCGTTGTTTCTGTTTCTTTAGGTCGAAGTGGGAGTTTTACAGCGGAAAGTTTTTCGGGTGAATCTTCAGCTGATAATATTTCGCGAAATATTTTAACTCTAGGAATTTTAAAATTTTTTAATGGTGGATTAATTTCATCCTCATGGGCATTTAGCAAACTCGATTCGAGATGACTTCTTGGTGCAGGAACTATGGTTGGAATGCGACTGTCAGTGCAAGGTTCAATAACGGCTTCTTCAACATTTAAAAAATTTGAATCAGCAAAGCGATCATCAATAGGAGAGCTAAAAAAAAAAATCTCATAAAAATGACAAAATATACAGCGGATGAGTTACGTTTATCTTTAAATATTATTTGTTTTCAGGATTTTGTGTAAATAAATCCATTAAAACCGCTGAAAGTCGACATTTTTTCCTTTCAATTTAGGCCCTTATTAACAGCGTCAGCCTTGTTTGCGTTTGATAAACGACTTTTTGGAAATTCGATCATCTTTAAATTAATGTTCATGTTAAACATTTTTTTTGTTCATATTAATTAAGACTTAACACAAACATTAATTTTTTGATGATCAACTTCCGACAAAAGTCGTTTATCGAAAGCCATCGACATTCGTAATAAGGCCCTTAGTTTACCAACAATTTTGTAGTTGCAAGAAAAATTTTTGAATGCACCCCGCGGGACGCCGCAGTAGAAGAAGACAGCCAAACAAGTTGCGCGTGAAAGTTGTATATGACCTGAGCCGAGTTGGCGTGCTAAACTGAAAACATCTATCTAGGAACTGAACATTTCTGTGTTAAGACCCTATTCCTATGATGGCTGTATCGCCACTTATATTAAATAAATAACTAGGGGCTTATCACGTAAAATGAAAACGATAACACGATATCGCTTCCACCATTGCTGTCTCTATCATATCTATTGGGAAAAATATAGACAGCTATCTTCAAAAGGAGATCGTCCTATCCTTTTAGTTTAACATGATTAGGCCCCTGTTGAAGTCACACGCCACCAACTTTTCATGGTTGGGAGACGAAAAGAAACTTAATTTTACTCACCTCATTCCATAAAATGTAGGCAAATATGAAAATATATTTTAAAATAACTTACTTAAAGCAAGATGACGGGGCAAGTGACAGCAGATCATCATCCAAACAATTTTCAAAGTCCAAAAGAGAATCATCAAAATCTTTTTCAATTTCAAGTAAGGACATTTCTTTTACAACTTCTCCTTTGATCTTAGCTTTTGATGACATATTCTTTGAAATATCACCAATTCCTGAAGAATCACTAGTCGATTGCAATGTTTCTCTTTTATCACCATCGATAGAAAAATCTGTTATATTATCTTGGCGTTGCTTAAACGAACTGGTTTGGTGAGTTGTTGGGACCCCATGAGGCTTCATACTAAAAGCAACAATACTATCTGACATTTTGACCCTCTGTGGAGTAGAACAAAATAAGTCTCCATCTTCAATATCTAGGGATGGCATACTACGGCAGGTGCTAAAGATGACATTATTACTCTCTTGAGCCTTTGTCATATCCAAAACATTAGGATTGATTTCTTTGGAATTAACAGCCATATCGATCTGTCTATTCATAGGCTGTGTTGTGTTGTCAAGGTCTTTTTTTGTTGGAATCTCAAATTGCATAGCTTGAGAATTTGCGTCATCTTTAGATGGTTGATTATTCTCAACGCCAATATTAATAGCATTATTTTGTTGCTGGTTAAGTGATACCTCCTGGGTATCCACAGTTGCATCCAAGACTCGTGCTATAACATTATTTCCAATATCAAGCGATTGATTATCAATGAAGTTTACCTGAAATAATAATTAAAGATAAACTTTTAAAATTTCGATTCGACAGTAAATGCAGTTGAGTAAAATATGTTGCCATTTTTAGGCAGCTGCTCGATAAATTTAAAAATAATAAGGGTATTCATGCAACGCCGTAAGTTTACAAATTGTGTAAAATGTTAAGTTTAAGCAAAGTTTGCATGAACGACCTTTTTTATACATTTGATTAAATGCTAGGTAATTCAATCACAGTAAGAGTCACAATGACGTTTGAATAAGTTTGACCAGTTTGGTTAATTTTACGCAACAAAATCCTTTGATAAGTTTAACCAAATTGTGTAAATCATTTCCCATACAAAATTTGACAGTTCATTTACCAAAAGATAAACTTATCCAATTTGTAAACTTATCTATGGTTTTACGAAGTTGCATGAATACCCTTAATTATGATAATTATGTGTAAACCATCATTAATATAAATGTGTCTTTTTCAAAATCGTCCCTTCGGCGTCGGTTTGTTTTGGGAATTAAAACAAATTCAAAAATAATGACATGAAATAATCTAGTTTTTTTTTTTATTTGAGAAATTAAATAAGTTCAAATTGATATAATTCGTTGCTAGATAGCTGCCTAGTAAAATTGTTAAATAAACCAAAAGTATTGACAAAATACGTGCATGACATATTCGCCATAAACAAAGTGCAAGAAAACGAAACCTCAAAAGCCTTTATAGTTTTTATGGAAAACTACAGTTTACGGTTGAGGTTGAACGAAACAATAAATTGCCTTACCTGGAACCAGCTGTCAGGACACAGGGCAGCTAAAAATGTATTTGTTCCAAAAATCAAATTCATTCGGGAGGCTTATAAACTTTACTTTCAAACAATCAATACAGACCATCTTTAACACATCCACAAATTTGATAAAAAAAAATATGGAAAATAGAAAAATCATTTACTTAACATAAAGAAATAAGGGATCGATTCTGAAATGCTTAACTAATAGATTCAAATAAATATAAAATAGCGATGAAATCAACTAATAAACTTCACATCTTTACTCCAACCTCGAAACAAAAACAAACAACTTTCAGACATTGGCTTAAGAGTGAAAATCAGCCTCCTCCTGTTTTGCATTTTTCTTTTTCAATAAAACACACGAAAAAAAGTGTTCGTAGTATTTGAATAAATCCAAAAATATGCAGAGTATTTTTATGCACTCGATATTACCAAATACAACAATTTCAAAAATCTCACAAATTCAATAATTGAGAGATTTTTAGTACTTTCACGATGTACAAAATCAATTGTAGAGGAAGACTATGCAAAGAATGTAACCAAATTTACTCAGGAACAATACAAAAGCAACAAAATAGACTTGTGGGACACAAATCAGACATGAAAAGTAACGCACCAAGACAGCACTGGCATCACATTCCCAACTTCGATACTGTAAGGTAATTGGAATTTCACATAAGGATGTACTGACACACACAGGAGACGTTAGACTGCAATACAAACATTGCTGGATAAGAGAGGAATTAAGAAAAAAAAAATTAAAGATTTACAGGTTTTTAGTTTTGAATGCTCTTACCAAATTGTATCCGAATGGTAAAAACCATTGGTATTATATTTTCCAATTTTTGAATGAATGAAACTTTTAAAGTGGAACTTCTTTAAACCGGCCATTCACGTTGAAACTATCGTAAGGACTGTCGCTAGAATCGTAGATTTTCTATGGAAAATTGACAAGTCCTATTGTGAATAGACCACGTTTGATCTGAAAATCTTTAAGAACCTTGACCGTCCCTACGACTATCTCAACGTTAATGCCCAGCTTTAGTATCGTTGTGATTTCAAAATTCGATGAAACGAAAAGTCATACAAAAAAAAAAACATTGAAGTGAAACTCCTTTAGCCGTGTTTCCTATAATCTTCGTCTCCTCTTTGTTCGGGCGTTCATAGTCGCCCTACACGTGTCTTTACAGAAGTGTTCTTCAAGCGAAGACAAGTACACATACATTATACAATCCTTGTTTTTGTAGTGTGGGCCCTATAATATAATTCTTATAGGTATTTGTGTTACCGTTAAAACAATAACTCGAATTTTAGAATCACTAGGCGAAATCCGCCACTTACATTTTAATTTTAATGGAATCAAACCCTTTCAATTGAGATATAGTTCAAGTGGTTACCTTCTCTAAAATTCTATCGTTAATATTTTCCATGGAGCCGTAAAATTACCTACCTACACTAATTTGAAGGAGAAGTATAGATTTTAAACTCTTTTTAGGGGTGTTCATAGTAAAAATAGGTATATACCTATAGAATAAATTTCTTATTTTTAAAATAAAAAGTTTTTTTCGTTAAAATTGTGTTAGATGCTTTTCATTTTGTTATTTTATGAACCGGAAATGTGCAAGATCTATTTTCAACAGATGCTAAAAATTATTGTCGATTATTTTCATAATAAAAGAAAAAATGGTTTTGGCCAGTATCTCAGTTAATCTTATTTTTTGTAGCTAGATCAGGAGGCCAACGGAAATATTTTTTTTAAATAAAATAGGTATACCTATAAAATGTACTTAGTGAACAAAATATAAATCAAAAATACTGAGTTAGTTTGATAAATGAATTTTTACTCACAAAATCATCAAAAGGAATGAAGTTCTCATTTTCCGTTGCATCCCCCAGATTAACGTTTGTAGTTGTAACCATCGTAGGTGCCACGTTGTTTGACGGAGCACTCAATGTCGTCCATTCACCGTTCATAAAATATGCTATTTGTGCTGTTTGATCCGGCAAAACATCCCAATTCTGCGTCGTTGACGTTACGATTTGTGAAACAGCCGATGAAGGACTGTTTCCGTTGCACTCAAACATTTCTACATACTTTGCAAGCTCACTTTTTTCAGGTTTGGCTTTGTTTTTGGAGCCCGGCTTACGTCCGCGTTTTTTAGGTGGTCCACTTGCTGGTTTTGGACATTTTCGTTTCGGAACACGTTGTTTCGTTGGATTTTCATCGTCTTTTTCTTTAATAATGCACACCACGGATTCTACAGAAGCTCGTGATTCAGATTCATTGGTAACCTTAACCTCAATTTGGGGATTATTTTTAACAGTGGATTGGGTTTGTCCTTCAACTAGCAGCACATCGTTGTCATTCTTGATTTCATAAGTAAGCTTGCATTCTTGACTCTCTCCACTATCTGATGCACTAGCAGCTTTTACGGTATTTTCTTTGAGGTTAGATTCAAGCTGTGAAAGATTCAAATCAAGAATTTTCTTTGTCATGTCAAGGTGGTTCAGATCAATCGAGATTTTGTACTTGACACTATGCAGTTTCTCTTGCAAAATCGTTGGAACAAAAATTGTGACAAGATTAGTTGAAGCTGAGACTGGCAAGCTTTCAACCTGCACCAGTGCAGCTAGGTCAGATTCAGATTGATGACAGCATTTAGTGGTTGAACAATTCGTCTCCGTATCTGCTTTAGTTGAGGTCAAGGGCGAGGATAAGCAAACCTTACTACGTGAACACCTCGAATTGACATTTATAGCTGAAGACGAGTCCTGAGAAATATTTTTTCGCAAGCGTGTTGTCCGTCTCAATTGTTGTTGGGCAACCGACTCGTCAATACGTTTTTGAAACTCTGACAAGGAATTCTTAACATTCAGTATAATATAATTTAAGTCCAATTGTTCAAGTTCAACTTTCGGAACCTTGTCCTTAATTTGTTCTTCAAGTTTTGCTCGTAGCTGGTTATTAAATTCTTCGCCATGCGGTAAATTTGGGCATAAAACATGCATTTTCCCCACAAGCACATCGAAATCGATGTCCTTTATGTCCTCCATTGTTTTTGGTTATTTTCACGCACGTAACAACAAATTTTACTGCCTTTTCAAAATGATTTGCCTTTTTTTATTTATTAATAATTGTTAAATAGAAGTTAAAGATTTAGTAAGTTCTGTTTTGACTTCAAATTACTTTTAAGAGACTAATTTCAATAATTTATTAGTAATACATATACTAATTTACTTACCCAAAATAATCCAAACAATCCACCATAGGTCAAATGACTATGACCGTCCGTATCCGTACCAAAATATTTTAAATTGAAATACAAATGGGCACGGTAAAAAAGAGACATATGGAATTTCACCGTTACATATTTCCAAAAACATTCCAGATTTAAGTACAGAGCTAAGGGTATCTATACACTCTGCTATTTCGAGAGCTTATATGTCTATTTGGTTACTGAATAGTCGTACGAATTATTCGATGTCGCACTACATTTCACAAATTACTGTTTTCCAAAGAATAGCAAAACAAAATGTCATTGTTAAGAATGTTACACTTTGTAACATTTCATTTAGGAACGATAGTTTTGAAAATATTGTTGATGTATCGAAAACGGCAAGGTGGACAGATAAAATCAAAATGCATCTAGGAGGCATAATCGAGAAAACATAGGAATTGCAATGAATTTATTGAAACAAAAAAATTTATTCAATTTGAAAATTAATGAGGGTATTCATACAACAGTGTAAAGCCATCGTAAATGTTGTAAAGTTTTGAACTTCGTAATTCTGTCACAATTTGTATGGAAAATTTGACAGATTTACGCAGTTTACAACTTTACAACGACTTTACGCTTTTGCATGAATACCCTTAATTTTTTATTAACTTTAACAAAGTATGAGCACAAATTTATTTAACAAAAATCACCAAATTGAAGGAATACAATGTCGAAAAGAAAGTTAATTCACCATAAAACAATTCAAAACTTATAAACAACACTAAAATAAATTAAACTGAAAGCACATTCACAAATAATTCTAAATAAATTTGTGTGTATTCAACATTTTGACAGCTGCAGCTCCAGTTGCAGATCTATCTTCATTCTGTTCTGCCAGTTAGTCGTTACAAAAAACAAGCAGATACTTCAAACAGCAATAATTTTAAGAAGCTACAAAACTCTCTCACTCTTAGTTTGTTGTGATTAAGGTCACCAAAAGTAAAGCTCAGCCACAAACCCAACGGAAATAGGTTGTAAAGACTTTTCATTTAATCAAATAAATAAAATAATGTTTGAAATTTATTTTAGTCATCTTTAATATTTTGTTTGTTAGTTTTATTGTTTTTTTTAATAATAATAAACATTTTGGGCCAGTAAAAAATTCTGATTGTAAAATTCAATCGCTGCAACTATTATCCTATTAATTTGCGAAAATGTTCTTTTCTAAATAAGTATCAAATTTATTGAAAACAAAAATCGAAAGTTTATAAATTTCAAAATAAATTTCAATAAGTTTTCAAAGCAATTATGACATTTATCGCTTTTTATGTTGCTATTTTACTTTTCATATAATATCTAAAAAAATGTGTATTATGTATATTTCAAATGTTTAAACTTCACAAAATAAGAAGACTTCCTTTATTTTTTTATTTCCGTAAAAAATTCTCAAGCAAAGGAATTCTTGTCACGATCCCCGAGCACTGTAAATTCAAAATCACCATTCAACATCCATCAACACTGGAACAGGTACAGACAACAGAACAGGTACAGAATTTTCAACGTAGCGAAGTGCCGAATGATGAACCGTGGTGCGCTCGATGAAGAAGAACACCTTGCTATCTAAATTTCTATGAGGAAGAATGAACATTGTGTCGTTTTGTTGTTATGTTTTGTATGTGGATTTTCTTTACCTCGGTGCGCTAAAGCTAGTAGAACACCCTGATTGGTGAATTTTTCGTTTCTTTGATAGGAAATAAATTATCTTTGAGTTGCCGAATGAAAAACGAATGTGTGCTTGATGAAGTTGAACACCAAGTTTGATAGATTAAGGGCTCTCCCAAACCAACGCGAATGCGGAGCGACGACGAATTTTTGTTGTTGCTTAGCGTTGTGTTTTTGTCATATTTTGTACTATTGTGTATGATTCGCTGCGAATCGCTTAACATTCGCGTTGGTTTGGGAGAGCCTTAACAAGAGTAGGGGGAGAATAAACATCGTGTTTTTTTGTTTAAGGTTCTTTTGTGTGTGAATTTTCATTGCTTTTGGTGCGCTTAATTTTGAGAACACCTATGATGTTTTTTTGTTGTTGTTTACTTTTACTCGTAGGTAGCTTGAATTGGTGAGTATATTTTAGTTTGGGATATTGATACAGGTGAAATATTGAAAAGAAAGATAAGTAATGTACATCAAGGAATTTTGTCATGCATGGAAACTAAGATTTTGGTTGGGTGTGCGGCGAACACCTGCGCACCCTTGAATAAACGTCACTGGTTTTGACAGATTAAGACTTTAAATTCATGTTGAGGAGACGAGTTGGAAGTTAGGTGTGTTTTCTTGTCCGAATGGGCTTGGATGAAAAAAACGACGTTGGGGCTAAGCAGTTTACATGATAAATGCAAAATCAACTAAGCCCGAATGGGTCACAGAATTTTCGGGGCTTAGCTTTAGTCCAGATAAAAACTGTGTTACCGGCACGAAAACCGGAAAGATAAGTATTCTGGGTATTCTGGGAAAATCCTCACAAGAAACTCCCCACAGCAATGGGCACGTTCAAGCATGTAAAATTTTCATGATTTTTTGATTTCTTGGGCTCTGGATTGGCTGACTGTCTTAAAAAGAAATATAAGTGAAATTAATAATTTTCTCGATTTATGTTGAAAGCACCTATTTACTACGAAAGAAGAAACATATGATTTGTTAGATTGTTTTTTTTTTTAATAATAGGTAAGCTAAAATCAAATAATACATGCATGTATGTTTATATTTCAATGAGTTATATTATTTAAAGTGAAAGTTACTAGAAACAAATACAAATAAACATGTTAATGTGGTTATATGTGAAATCAGAGGTGTTTATTTTTAGTTGTGACCTCCTCCGAGGGAGTTCACAGTCTCGATAGATTTTATGAGGATCACAACTTGTGATGTTGCTGCCAGAATACGAAAACTTCACCAAACCAAATTAACCTCACCTTATGAGGTTGTTGTGACTTGTGAGGTTTGCCAGAATTGGGCTGTATCAGCATGTATCAAACATAATGAGAGTGACAAAAATTTAAAATTTGTCTCTTTTTTTCATGCTTGAAACTAAACTTTTTAACCTATAGCTTATTTTAACCACTTTGAAAAATTCGATTTTGAAAAAATAACTTTGGTGAGGCTACGGAAAGACCAAAGCGAGATGATGGCAAAATATGCTCAATGCCAAACACCACGTGAAAATGTCATGGCGAGACCAAAGCGAGATTAAAGCGAGACAACCACGACATAGATTCCCGTGTAAATGGGAATGGCAAGACCACACCAAGACGGGCTTAGTGACCACGATACTGGAAATTATGTTTGGACGACCATGGTGAAAGGCATGAGTCATCGTCGTCATTTTCGCTTTAACTCAATTTCCAAAAATAACGCATGAAAATTATAACAAATGTTTGGTTAAATCGGTTGAAAAACTTTTGGTTTGATATCACTACTTAAAATTGAAGTGTTAAGAAAAAGTGAATAATATAAATTCAGTCTCAATCTGGATTCAACAACGAGTGAATAATATGGGCGTTAGCGAATTTATAAATCTTTGAGTTCTTTTGGACTGGACATAATAGACTCCCCTGTTGTGTCTCCTCCCATACCTACCAGAGGAAATCGTCGTGCGTTGAACTCAGCACACTTCAATTGTGTTGTTCACTTTGATTGTCAATTCGGTATCATCTTACGGATATTGTTTTGGGTCAATCAAAGTGCAATCATACAATAGTTGAATTGTGCTGACTCTTTAAACGTGCCGACGATTATCCACTGCGAATGTTTGGGCTCGCGACCACCGAAATGACACGACACGGAGAGTCTTGAATCGTACTTCGTGTGTTTCACTTCGAAAAAATAACTATAACATTGGCGCAGCCGGTTCGCGAATCTACCGCGACCTTTTAGATTGAACAAATATTGAATAAAGTACAAAAAAGATATAAAGAGTAACCGCCTTATTTATTAGATTTTTTAGGCTGTTGACTAGTTAGACAGTTTTTTAAAAGTCCTTAATAGTTGGAAATATGCATATTTAATAAAATAAAACGTCAATTAAGACAACCTTAAGACAGCCGATGCCATTGTCCAAGTTAGACACCTTGAGAAACAAAGTTTATTAATAACTTTTTGGAGTTGGATGGCTGTCTAAAGTTAGACAAAGTTTATAAATACGACTGTAAATGTTTCAAAAAAAAAAAATATTTAAAAAAAAAACCGCAAGTGACGAGTGACGAGTGTACTGTGATGTGTAGTGCTAAGTAAAAATAAATCAAAAAAAAAAAAAATGCAATTGTGACAAAAAAAAAAAATATTTCAAAATTCATTCATAATTTTAACGCCGTGTTAACTTTAGCTTATCTTAAACTATACATATTATGTAATAGTATCGCCTTTTTTATGTTTTGTAAATAAATACCAAAAAAAAAAACAAAGAAAAAAAAACTGAAAAATTGTGTTTGAGTAAAAGTTTCAATAAAGAAAAACGAACAATTGTAGGAGAAAAAACATCGCCAACGAAACCAGGTGAGTATATTTTTAAATAAAAAAAGTTACATATACATATATTTAGTGTACCCATTTGAATTTTTTTTTTCTTATTGTGGTTTTGGAAGGTTCAATTTTCAAGGTAATTTTCATATTTTTTTTTTGTTTTTATTGAGGTAGGTCAGATCAGTTTAGATTCGATTTAATTTTTGTTTGTCATTATTGAAAATTTGAGTTTTATTTGTTGGTGTTAAGTTAATGGCCAAAAAGCAAATAGAGGCGCAACTTAATGATCTAATTGAGGAGTCAGAGTTTTTGAAAAGAGAAAAGAAAGAAAACCAACGGCAGTAAAGGTTGTTGAACGATTTTCTTCTTTCAGAGCTAAGGGAAATTTTGAACCCTGACGTTTATAGACTAGTCGGTTCTGAATTCAGCTCTCGGTGGGGTAAATTTACGCGTGTGGAAGCTACAGACGCTATTCTTACGGAATACGTAAATTCAGTCCACGAGTTAATAAAAAAACACACCAGAGAGACAGAAGAACTTACCAAACAGCTAGAAAAAAGTGAGCTTTGTCGTAGAGAAGCTGGAAAACGACTTTGGCAAGCGACAGAAGAAGCCGATCAAGAAATAGACCAGCTAACTATTGAATTGAACAAAAGCTTGTCAACTCAAAGGGAGCTTAGAAAAGAAAAAGGTTCAACATCAACTTTAGCGGGTAGTTCAAGAAACTTACTTCCATTGCTCTGTACTCCTCAACATACTTCTACACCAAAAACATCTCTGGTTAGAAATTCTGTGGACACAGGAGTTCAAACCACAGCAGTAGAGGTAGTTAGATCCGCCAACAAATCACGATCAACTCAAACAGATCAAACAACACAAAAAGTTTTGGCCAATATGTCTTTAGAAAATATAAGTAAAATTGTTTCAAGATTAGTTCCCATTTTTTCCGGGGAAAGGAATCATGAACTCTCGCGTAGAGTCCATGAGTTCCTAAATGCTTGCGATCTGGCATTAAGAATGGTTAAGGCAGAGGAGGAAGAGATTTTAGTGTCTCTTATTTCAACACGGTTAGTGGGTGATGCGTTTGAACTAACTCGTTCAAACTCGATCAAAACAATTGCAGATTTGGCAAAACTGTTTAAAGACAATTATTTAGTGCCAAAAACACTGGACAACGTGTTGAACGAGTTGAAGCAATGCCGTTAACAGCTAGGGGAAGACTTTAAAGCTTTCTCGAGGCGTCTAGCGAAATTGCAAACTACGTCGCATGAAATAATTGACTCTAGGTATAAGGCAGAAGAGTCGGTTGGTCTGAAAAAGGAAGTTGCCAACATGACTTTGACTACATTTAAAATAGGACTGGTCGATCCAGCTCTTCGCCAGTTTATGCTAGGCAGCAAAAGCAGCAACCTCAATGAAATAACTGAGGAAGCTCTGAAAACTTATATGCTTATCCAGCCTAACGCGATGAGTAGCATGGGACTTGGAACGACAGCAAACGTACCATTTCCTTTGGACTATACCAGTTCTATGAATCAAAATCCTGCCACTTATCAAGCCACACTGAACAATAGTCTAAACAACGCATACCCATCTTTATCTACCCTATCTCAGCCCCAACCTTCTAGTATGTACACAACCACATACCCACATACACTTAACCAGCAAACAGTTCCCCATCTCGTTCAAAATTATAATCCACAAATTCAATCATATTTTCAAACACCTACACCACAATTCACTTCGCCACCTACCCACAATTCACTTCACAACTTCAAGACTCCCCCCACTCTAGCAATAGACAGCCAACTGGGTCTGTAAATTCATTTGCAATAACATGTGGATTCTGTGGAAAGCAAAACCACACCTATGTTGACTGTGCTATTCGAAAAAGGACACCATACTGCGACACTTGCGAGGACTATGGGCATAGTCAGCACAGTTGTAGCCGCTCACAAATACGAGTGACCCAGACAACAAGACAAAAGCCTAGAGTCAAATGCAAGTGGTGTTCTAGGGTGGGGCATGTGGAGGACGATTGTTTCTCTAAGAGGAATTACCTCAAAGACCAATCGGGAAACGCCCAGGGGGCCAATTTAAATCACTAAATTGTGCCCCAAAAAATGCGCCCTCCACAAAATCAACTACAAAAAAGAAAATAACGAAAAACAAAAAAAGCAATGTAGACGAATTAAAGCCATCAGCGCCTGTATTAAACGATCGACAAAAAGAAAAAAGAACACGAAACGTTGACTCGAAGGAGTTAAATTTCTTTACTTTTGAGTCGATTCGTAAAACGAAGCAGAAATCAAGGCCACCAGTTTCTGGGACAAATATAAACCTAGGTCAGTTTGGTCTCTTATTTCTGATTTTTAATCTTCGTTTCGTTTGGAGTAAGTGCTATTCAAAGGTGAAATTCGTTTATAACTTTTTGGATGATTATTTTAAGTGTTTTGTTTTGAAGTGTTTTAACCAGTATGCTTTGCCGAGAAATAAGAAAAAAATATTGTATGCATTTAGGAATCTTCGTAGGCATGATGTGTTCGTCGAGCTGCCTATGTCAATGGCCAAGTCCGAAAAGGTACTTCTTCTGGTCGACACAGGAGCAGACTCGAGCTTACTAAAAAGAAGTTCATTAAAAAATGCGACCAATATAAATATAAATGAAACAAAGCAACTGGGTGGTGTTTTCGGTGGAGTAGGTATGACATTGGGAACAATTAAAACCAATTTACTTTTTCCTAGAAAATTTTGGACTAAGTGAAATGTGGTAGATGGACTAGAAGACATACCTGCTGATGGTATACTGGGTCGTGATATCCTTTGGAATCACACAATCATCGACGCGGTTTCCAAAAGAATAAAATTTTTGGATGGAAAAAAAGAAGTTTTAATTGATCTACCCCTCAAATGCTTGCCAACGAGTTCTCTTACTATTTCTTCATTGAACGTTGTGAAGTGTAAGATTGGAGCTCGTACCCAAACTATTGTGAAAATAAAAAGTCCTAACTCCAAGTCAAATGAATTCCTGATACATTCACAGGAAATTGATAATGGAATTTATTTAGGAAACACAATAGTTAAGGCAAACGACAGTTACGTCCATGTCCCTGTTTTGAACAGCACAACAGAGGACTATTTCATGGATACAAGCTTCATACCTACACACTCAAATTTTAAAAATTACAAAATCATAAATAATAATCCGGGGACGAAAATATATGCGAATTTTCAACAGATTCACATTAAAGAACGGGAAAATGACCTTCTATCTTCACTTAAATTAGATCATAACTTAACCAAGCAAGAACAAAAATCCATAGAAGATTTATGCATTAAGTTTAATGATGTATTCCTACTAAAAGGTGATCGTTTAAGCTATACACCGTGTTAGCCCACAACATACCAACCAAATCCGACCAAGCACCAATTAATACCAAGCAATACAGAACTCCGCAGGTTCATAAACAGGAAATTGAAAGGCAAGTGCAAGAAATGCTTGACCATGATATAATTTCAGAAAGTAAATCTCCTTGGAATTCACCATTGCTCATTGTGCCCAAAAAAACGGTGGAGGGTGGTTGTTGACTTCAGAAAACTAAATGAAGTCACAATCAAAGATGCATTTCCCCTTCCTAGAATAGAAGAAATACTTGATCAGTTGGGACATTGTCAGTATTTCACCACATTAGATTTGGCAAGCGGCTATCATCAGGTGTTGATCGATCCAGCCGATAGAGCAAAAACTGCGTTTAGCACCAGTACAGGACATTACGAGTTCAACAGAATGCCCTTTGGTCTAACCGGTGCTCCGGCAACATTTCAAAGGATTATGAATCACATTCTGACTGGGTCGCATGGAATTGATTGTTTCGTTTATCTAGATGATATTGTTGTCTATGGTATAAATCTGGAACAACATAATCAAAAACTTTCTAAAGTCTTGGGAAAACTTAGGCAGCACAATCTCAAATTAAATACCGAGAAATGTAACTTCCTATGGCGTGAAGTAACATATTTGGGACACGTATGCTCTGAAGCTGGTGCTTCACAGGACCCAGCTAAAACACAATGTGTTACAGATTTTCCCAGACCCAAAACAATAAAACAGGTGCAAACATTTCTGGGACTTACGAATTACTATAGAAAATTTATACCGCAATTCTCTAAAATAGCAGCCCCAATAACAAAGCTGCTGCGTAAAGAAAATAGTTTCGAATGGTCTCCAGATTGTGAGAAATCATTTAAGTTCCTCAAGGAAGCGATTTCCTCACCACCTGTTCTCATCTATCCAGATTTCACACAACCGTTTATCCTGACTACCGATGCCAGCAACGAAGCTCTGGGAGCCGTTTTGTCTCAGGGCAAAGTGGGTGAGGATAAGCCTATTGCGTATGCTAGCCGTTCGCTGAACAATTCTGAAAAAAATTACTCTACGATAGAAAAGGAATTGCTTGCCGTAGTTTGGGCGTGTAAGCACTTCCGAACATATCTTTTAGGTAGACCATTTACAATTTTTACAGACCATCGTCCTCTTATAGGAGTATTTAATGTAAAGGATCCAACCACAAGACTTATTCGATTCCATCATAAGTTGTCTGAATACGATTATAAAATCATTTATAAGCCTGGAAAAACCAACTGCAATGCAGATGCGTTAAGCAGGATACATAAAGATAATGATTGTATCAAAATTGTACAGACAAGGAGTAAGGCCAAAAAGAATAGAGAAGTTCCTAATATTACAAACAACATAAATATTGAAAACGACGTCGTAAGACAAAATGGTAAGAAAGGTAAGAACAATCAAGGAAATAGAAATAACTTCCAAATTCTTGAAAATCCTGAAGACATACAAACAGTCCTTCGTGATTTCCACAACTCCGCACTAGGAGGGCATCAGGGGATGATAAAAACTTCTGCACGGATTCGTCGTCAGTTAAGATGGAAAGGCATGAAGAAAGACATTGCAAATTACATCAGGAATTGTGACAAATGCCAAAAGAATAAGTCAGGGAAAATGACCAGAATGCCAATGTTATTGACAGATACCCCATGTTTTCCGTTCGAAAAGGTATATATGGACATGGTCGGCGTTCTTCCACTGACGTATTCAGGCAATAGATATATTTTAACATTCCAGGACGACTTGACGAAGTATATGACCTGTGTTGCAATTCCTGATGCTGAAGCATGTACTGTAGCAAGAGCCTTTTACGAAGAAATTGTTACAAGGTTCTGCATACCCAAAGTTCTAGTCACAGATAATGGAACAAATTTTACCTCGAAAATTTTACCTTTTCTGAAACTTGTAAGCTTCTGGGAGTTAAAAAGATTCACATTACCGCCTACCATCCACAAGCCAACGGTTCACTTGAGCGCAGTCACAGACCCTTAGCGGAATATCTAAGTAGTTTTGTTGACAATGATGATCAATGTTGGGACCAGTGGCTGAGACAGGCAATGCATGTCCACAACAACACTGTGCATACCGCCACTAAACTGACGCCAACGAAGAGCTTGTATGGTTTCGAGCTCGAAATGCCGACAAATTTAAAAGGAACACCTAAACCTCTGTATAATGATGAAGATTATCCGAAACTTCTTCAACATCAACTTCAGAAAACTCACGAACTTGCGAGAAAAAATCTCGAACTGGCAAAACAAAAATCGAAACAGCAATACGACCGTCAAACCAACCCTGTTTCTTTTGCAGTCGGAACAAAAGTCATGCTTAAAAATCCAACTAGGAAAAATAAGTTCTCCTCTATTTGGTTGGGCCCCTACGAGGTGGTATCCATAAATAATTCTGTAAATACCAATATTCGAGTAGGTAGGAAAATCAAAAGGGTGCACAACAACCAACTTAAGGCTTATTTTAATGATTAAATTTGATTTCTTTTCTTTCTAGATTGTTGACTGACTGGTTGGCGATCCTGCCATTTGTTATTTGTTATTAAGATAATTTTTTTTTTCAATTTCACATTAGATTAAAACATATTAAATTATTCTTGTTACACTAAAGAAAAAAAAAATGTACGCAATACTAAATATCAAACGAACCCTTTTAAATGTTTCTTTAATGTGTAAACTAAGCTTTATTTTGCTCGTGGCAAACATACCGAACGTTACAGCATCAACTCCTTATCAAATAGAAAACCTCACTTTAACTCCGGCACTATTTGAAGGCATTGGGAATGCTGTGTTCTTTAACAACAAATGGACCATATTCACAAAGATAACACCCATGGATTTTTCGGAAGTTCTTAATTTTGTAGACAAGTATGAGGCTAAGATCAAACAGCTGTGCGTACCTCTACAATCGAAATTCCAAACAAATTGCAACATGAGAACGAACAAATTGGAAGCGATCATATCCAACCCTCGGCAAAACAACATGCGATTAAAGCATATGGTCTCTCACCGAAGAAATAAGAGATCCATAGAAACAATTGGACATTTCTTCCATTGGGCTTTTGGAACTATGGACAAGGAGGATTGTGATAAGATTTATGACCACCTAAGCAACTTGGATACCAACGAAAATGAAGCGCTCAATTTGATTACGAAACAGATAACGGTGGCAAATTCCAATTTTGATAGGCTCAGTAAACCTATCAAAACGTTAACAGAAGAGGTGGAAAAAATTGAAAAGAGTGTCGAGAACTTCACCGCTGATATTGAAAATTTCGCGACGGCAGCAATCAAAGAGTTAGCTGCGACGAAATTGAAGATGGAGATAAACGAAATGATCTCATTAGTTACCTTTAAACTGCTTGAAGTCCAAAGTCGCCAAACAACTGAGCTATCAATTTTTAATGATTTGTACCAAAATAAGCTTCATCCTTTTATCTTGGACGCAAACAATATATCATCAATGCTGAAGAATTCCAAGTATGAAAGAATGGTTCTTAATCCAGCCGCGTTGTTCCAAGTTGTTCAGCTGATGACCTATCCTCAAAGAGATTCAATCGTTTTAAAGATCACTGTTCCGCTACCTGAAGCCGCAATGTTTTCCTTGTTCAAGGTATACCCAGTGCAAACAAAACTCGATCATCATTGGGACTTGGTTTTGGACGTTAAGACTGAATACATCGCAGAAGCAGACGATCATGCTTTATTTGTCACCATGTCGCGTACAGAGTTGATGCAATGTTCCGAGGTCCCGTTCAATTCGTCCATAACGATAAAGGTATGTGAACACCAAAAACCCATACATACCAGTGGAAGCTCTGAGTGCCTAGTAGAGCTGTTGCAACACTCTGCTACCTCACAAATGAACTGCAACTACGTTGCCTCACCATCTACAAAGGGAGTAATCACGAAGATGTCCACGAAAAATCAATGGCTTTTCAATATGAGAGAATCAATTGCTCTCAATTTTAATTGCGATGGGGAACTGTATGCTCCAGTGCTCAAAGGATTCGGAATTCTGCACATTCTACATCCTTGTGAAATAAATACGAAGGAATTGCGTATACCATACGAGCAGGTTTGGAGTTCAAAGCTTAAGATCCATCAACCGAAAGTGAACCCTTCGGATCTTATTGAACTGCTAAGGGAAAGATATGCCAATTTTACAGTGAGGACCTTTTCAAAACCACCACCACTATCCTTAGGTAGTCATAGCGATATGATTGCGAGTTTGAAGGAGGGGAAGAATTGGTTAGAAGATCTACAAGAGGAAGCAAATCAGATCGACAACAGGAAGCGTGTGAACAGTCAGCGATTGGAAGTCGACGTTCATCGATACTCTCTTGTGTCCATCAGTGTGCTCATAATAGCAATCGTGTTGTTCAAATGGCACCTTTCAAGAAATTCGTTTGCAAGCACCGCCAACATACCAAGTCAAATCACAACAAATATAACAAACGTTGTCCCAGAAAAATCCGAAATTATAAGTACCTAAACAATGTATTAGAATGAATTAAATTACAAAAAAAAATAGAAAAGGCTAAATTAAATGTAAAATTCTAAATAAAACAAAATTAAATAATGGCTTCTTTAAAATTTTTTGAAATACGCTAAATGTTTAATTTTTAAGATAACGTTTGTAATTGTTAAAACAATTTAATCAAACTGTTTTCATGTTAATTAAAAAAAAAAAAAAATACCTTTGTTAAATATTTTAAAAAATTGTTTTTAAGAAATTATTATTAAAATTATTTTTAAGAAATTGTTTAATAAAAATAATATAATCTTGTCGATTGTCATCCGGTTGATCGTGAGTTCTTCCTCCGGGTGGGGAGGGATGTTGTGTCTCCTCCCATACCTACCAGAGGAAATCGTCGTGCGTTGAACTCAGCACACTTCAATTGTGTTGTTCACTTTGATTGTCAATTCGGTATCATCTTACGGATATTGTTTTGGGTCAATCAAAGTGCAATCATACAATAGTTGAATTGTGCTGACTCTTTAAACGTACCGACGATTATCCACTGCGAATGTTTGGGCTCGCGACCACCGAAATGACACGACACGGAGAGTCTTGAATCGTACTTCGTGTGTTTCACTTCGGAAAAATAACTATAACACCCCAATTATTATTTTATTAACATTTTGTGAAATAAAGTGTGAGCCAATTTTAGTTTTAGACCTATTTTTCCAAATCTGCTCCAAAAAAGTACTGCCGAGCGTTACTGGCTGCTCTATTGGCTTCCCAACTGGCTGCAAAAAAAGCAAGCCAGTTGATAAGCCAGTTGCTCAGGCTTGTATGTGTTAGTAAAAAAATGTGAGTGTATTGCGACTGGCTAGCCAGTACTGGCTCGTGTGGCCTCAGGGTAAGCGACAACTGAGCTTCACGGTGCGGCACAATGCGGCAAAGTTGATAGTCTGACCAACTTTGCCGCGGCCTGAAGTTCCGTTCCGTTCCGTTGCCGCAAGTGCGGTATAGCAAGCGTCACAAAACGTTGTGTTTTGGCTATGTGCTACGTTTTTTTCTTGGGAAGTAGAGCCTACATTTAAGTAATATTTCGTTCTGAAAATAAAAAGGAGAAATTATATCGGTCAGGAGATCAATTAATTATTTTGTTACTGTCAAACGTATTAGGCCAGTCGCGCACATGCAACTGCTAGCGCAACAAAATAGTTTAATCACAAGTTGACTACTGAGCGTGCACATGAGCAACTCCAGCAGCAATCGCAACGAACCTAACCAACACACCGACAATGTTTATGCAGTTTTTCTATCTGATGCATTCAAAGAAAAATATTATCGCCTTCGTCCTATTCTTTTGTTCAGCAAATTAAAGAAAAGTTACATTTATTCTCTTTCGCACAGAGCACAGAACGCACTTTGAAAAGAACAAAATTCAAACGATGTGGTCTCATACGAGTCCATCATAGGACTCAATTTTGCAACCAAACAGTTTCGAAACTGAAAATTGCACGTGCGCGACTAGCCTTTGTAATACCATCACAATGGCACTACTAATGTGTTCACTTATAGGCACTACTCATTTATTTATAAATGAATCCAATATGTACTATTGCGTAGTGCGGTATATCAAAAAAGTGCCGTAGAATGTCGCGCTGTGCAGCGCAGTTCCGGTGAAGTGCAGATCCGTCGAGTGCGGTCTTACCTTTAAAGTTTCTTTCTCAAACCAACGCGAATGCGGAGCGATTCGCAGCGAATCATTAACAATAGCACAAAATATGACATATACACAACGCTAAACAACAACAAAAATTCGTCGTCACTCCGCATTTGCGTTGGTTTGGGAGAGCCTTAATAGAGGTGATTGTTTTTTTTATTTGTTTAAAACAAATTTTAAGACGGAATATATGAATCAGAAAATATCAATTATCAAGAAGCCAATCTTTCTTACGTTTCACTCTCCCAAACCCTTTTGTTTACATTACCAGTGTTTTATTGGAAAAGCTATCCATAGTATTAGGATTTTACACAAATAACATGGGCAGTAGGCTCCCTGCCGATAAAAGTTAAAGTAGAATCCTACTACGGATAAAGTTTTGACGTTTGTTCGAGTATCGAACTCAACTGAATAGAATTTTGGTGTTTCGTTATTGGTACGATTGGTACTTTTATGTATCTCAAATTCTCGATGGCTATGTTCGTAGAGTAGAGTTATGTTGAGTGTTTAGATTGTTTTTTGGTTTCGTCATGGCGATGGTTTTGAAGTAGAAATCAGTCAGGATACAATTTTACCCCCAAACTCATCGTCATGGCGTAGTTTAAATTTAATGGCAATTCGCATCAATTGACAACCAAAAAATTGCTCATGCGATTCACAGTTCGCTATTCGCAGCTTTATGAAAAGCACTTTAACGTTACTGATAATAAGTAAAACCTATATATGTAATCTTGGCTTCAGACCAGTTTGTACAAATGTGGTTTAGGTTTAGATGTTCAACTTTTGGCAGATAAAAGGCCAGTTGTACAAATATGGTTCAGGTTTTGATCCGTGGTTATACGATTTTAAAATGCTGAACCACGGATCAAATTTTGACCCACGTATATACAACTGGAAACTCAGGTAATCCGCTAAAATTGGTGAGCTAGAATTATAGAATGGAAAACTAGGTGCAAACATTAAAGGAAGCAATACAATAACGTCCTTATTATAATTATTTTTAAATTAAGGATATTCATACAACAGCGTAAAGCCATCATAAACGTAGTAAGGTTTTAAACTTTGTAATTCTGCCACAATTTTTATGGAAAATGTGACATATTTAAGCAGTTTACAACGTTTATGACGAATTTATGCTTTTACCTGAATACCCTTTTCACTAATAACGTCAATTACTCCATGTGTAATAAGTTATTCGCTATTATACGAAGACTTTTAAGTAACCATTGAATGTTTGCAAAAGAAAAAAAATGTGATTTTACCTTCGCACTCATTTAATTTTAAAAAAAAGTTGTCTTAAAAGTCCGCGTATAATAGCAGACAAAGTGACGAATTTTTTACTTTAACCATAGTCTACCAACAGATCCCTATACCTTTGTTTCTATTATAAGATGCTAAATCAATTTTCGAATCTGAAAAAGGAAAACAAAGACGAAATAGACTGAAAAATTCGAATTAATTCATAAATTATATAAATATATAGTTATATTTCATATTTTACTTCAACAAAAATGAGTTATTGTTAATAATTTTGCTTTATTTCCACTTTTAATTTTCATAAAATTCACTTTTACGTTGTGGCAGCCATTCAGGGGTACCATATTACAAATACAAAAATATAGGCAGCTGCGGATACGTTTTACTGGAAATTTCTCACTGCACTATTTATGAAATCCCAAAAAACACGGGTATTGTTGTGTTTGTAATTTCACTTCGTGTCGATGAATAGATGTGAATTGCAACAACAACAAGACCTGTGCTGAATGATGAGTTGATTCTATGTGTGCGGCTTTCACTGCTTTTCACTAATACTTTGCAAATCTAATCATCATCACAGCTGTTCGCTTCAGCTACTAGGCAAATCAAACTGACAGCTGAGGATTACCATCTTTATAACGGGTGATTTTTTAGCTGGTTTGGTTTTGGCAACACTGGTTTTGACAGCTGACGTGTGTTTAGTACCTTGTGTCACAGCTTCAATTTGGTTTGCAATTTAACCATGGATCGTCTTACAAATGAACAACGCTTGCAAATTATTGAATTTTACTATCAAAATTCGTGCTCGGTTCGAAATGTTCATCGCGCGCTGCTTCCATTTTATGGTCGGCATTCTCGACCTTCTGAGCAGTCTATTCGGAAGATTGTGACCAAATTTTGCACCAAATTTACTTTGTTGGACATTAAACCACCAACACGTTTACGTACTGTGCGTAGTGAAGAAAATATTGCGGCCGTATCAGCTAGTGTGACAGAAGACCGCGAAATGTCGATTCGGCGCCGTTCCCAGCAGTTAGGCCTTTGTTACAGCACTACGTGGAAAATTTTGCGGAAGGATTTGGGCGTAAAGCCTTTTAAGATACAGCTGGTGCAAGAACTAAAGCCAGCCGACCTACCACAACGCCGAATTTTCGGTGAATGGGCTCTTGGAAAGCTGGCCGAGGATCCGCTTTTTTATCGAAAAATTGTGTTCAGCGATGAGGCTCATTTTTGGTTGAATGGGTACGTAAATAAGCATAATTGCCGCATTTGGAGTGAAGATCAGCCAGAAGCATTGCAACAGCTACCAATGCATCCCGAAAAAGCCACTGTTTGGTGTGGTTTATGGGCCGGCGGCATTATTGGGCCATATTTCTTCAAAGATGATGCGAATCGCAGCGTTACTGTCAATGGTGAACGCTACCGAGCGATGATAACAAACTTTTTTTTGCCCGAAATGGAAGTTCTTGACTTGCATGATATGTGGTTTCAACAAGACGGTGCCACATGCCACACAGCACGCGAAACAATGGCGCAATTGCGAGGCGAGTTTGGTGAACAGTTAATTTCACGTTTCGGGCCGGTCAATTGGCCGCCTAGATCGTGCGATTTGACACCATTAGATTATTTTTTGTGGGGGTATGTCAAGGCTAATGTCTATAGGGACAAGCCCGCTTTGATTGACGCACTGGAAGCCAAAATCCATGCATTCATTCGTGAGATACCGGCCGATATGTGTGAAAGAGTATGCCAAAATTGGACTCAGCGGATGGGCTACCTGAGACGCAGCCGCGGTCAACATTTGCATGAAATTATCTTTAAACATTAAATTGCAAGGTTCAAACTATCGATTCAAATAAATATTTCATTCATTTTTTCGAATTTTTTTGTGTTTTTTTTTTTTAAAGTTCTAAACCTCTTAAAAAATCACCCGTTATTAGGTGTGTTCCTTTAATTCTTCGCACTATTTCGGACTAAATGTCAAATTGTGACAGGTGGGAACGAAAACCTCTCAGAGAGAAGAAAAACTGTCAAAATATTGGGAATGGTTTGGGCAATAATTTGCACTAATTTCCACAACGTAAAAAGAAATATTTGACTAGAGCTGCTGCCGTAGTGCAATCATAAGACAGTCAATTTTTTTTATAAGATCACCGTATAATAAATTGAATGTTAAGAAAAAAGAAACGTACATGTATAAAAATGATTAAAGAATACGAAAACTACGAATTTCTACGAATTTAGCCCAAAGTTCTGTCAAAGCTCATATAAAAAATAAAATTCGTAGAAATTCGTAGTTATAGGAAGTACATTAACAGACTGAATGATTAGAAGTAAAAACAAAAATAATATAATTTACAGTGCCTTGGTGCTGTAAGTTTATTTAGTTGTCGGTATCCATCGATTGATTGCGTCTTAGAAGGGTACAACAGCATCTTACTGATGAGCCCAACTGTTGTACCTGGGCGAAACGCATTTGGACTAAAGGTCCAAAATCTTTATTATAAATAAATGAGTAAATTTAAACAAAGAAGTATTCTTTAAGTACATTGCCACCGAGTACTTAACAAGTTTCGACTGAAATCAAGCCCTTAACACTTCTGTCATATTAGAAAAATAAATTTCTTTCTTTCGAAAGAAAGAGACAACTATTCTTACAATATTGCGCACGATGGCTCTCATCCTTCACTTTTTGGGAAAAGGTTATGTTGATTCGGCGCCGCCATTTGCTTAATATCCTTACATAAAAAGTATAATTCAATATTTTTCCTTGTTCAAAGCAAGCTACCATTTTTTTATATGGATATACCAATTGTAAGAATTTATTTACCGTTTCTTAAGGTTAATGATATATTGTAATCCTTTTAGGAAATAAAAATAAGTTACAGAATTTAGAAAGAATTGTTCTTTATTCCAGTTCTCTGTTGGATGCTTATCCTTAATTTTTTAATTTGGAGTTTCATTTGTGCTGGGAGCAACATAATCATGAAACATCAATTTGTGAAAAACTGCAATAAACAAGAGTTACCCAAATTTTATTACTAAATTTTCTTCTTCTTAAAAAGATTTTCCTGATGACATAAAAAAAGATAAATAAATTAATAAACTATGAACATCTACCAAAAACGAAACAAAAAAGTAACACTTGGGTAACCCTAGCTATTTGTGTTTTCAAATCTGACAGATGAACACTTGGCATTTAACATCCAGTTCAAAACAGCTACCAGAAATTTCTCGGACCAAATCTGGCAAGTAGGAGAATTTTTTTCCTCTCTCATGAGCGCTCTCTTTGGTCCGAAAGAGTACAAACTTTCACTTGTGGAACGACTTCGCACTAAAAATGACTAAATCTGGCGGTTTCAAACTGTTTGAAACTCGCTCTGGAACGCACCTATTGTTTACCTATGATATGAATTTTTATTTTGTTCTGTTTTTGTTATGTTTTAAAGAAAAAATTAAGGGTATTCATGCAACGTCGGAAAACTATTGTAAGCATCAAATCGTCGGAAAGTTTACTACATCGTAAACGAACTGTCAACATTTGTATGAGAAATCTTTTCCAACAAATCGTCAACTTTCCTACATGAATTTGTATCGTAAATAAAAATGGTAAACTTTTAAACTAATTCTGAATGAAAAGGAAAATTAAAACATCAAAACGATAGACATTTCTATCAAAATAGCTGAGGAGAGATACAAGTAAAAGAAAAATAATAAAAAAGGAAAACAAAGTTGGACGAAAATATCTTTTTATTTGACGTTAAACAAACAGTGGATTAGTTTACGATGCTTACGCAAGCCGCTTTAAAAGAGTGTTCATGAAACGTGCATCGTAGACTTAAAAAATGTACTACGTCGAAAAGTTTTCATCGTTGCATGAATACCCTTATTTATGTTTATTTTATGTTTTTATGTTTATTTTATTATTTTAAATTTTTAATATTTTAATTTTTATTTATTTTGAAAATATAAAAATCTACTGCAAAACAGTTAAATCTACTGCGACTTCTTATAAAATGTACCTCTAATATTTTTTTCAAAATCCCATCGCTGGTCCAATGTGAACACCTCCTAAGCAAGAGCACCGCTGTTCACCTTACAACACCATGGATGAATCGATATCAAGAGGATAAATAAATGAACAAAAGTTCACAACCAACAATTGATTTCACCACAATAAAATGTCAAAAGAACGTCGTTCGTCGGTAGATTTTCTTGTTGTTACATCATTAAACCAAACTAGTGCGAAATAGATTAGTATTCCAAAAATTATTTATAATACAATATCAAAACAAAGTAATTTATAGTTTTTCTCAAAAAAATATTTACAAGAATTTCGAATACATAAATTTTGTTTTAAAGAAGCACCGATATCCAAAAGCAGCAATTTTTCTAAAATTGATGCTTAAATAGGTGTAATGAAAATGACAGAAATCGATCAGGTTAGATGAGTTTGATTTTTTATAAATACATATGTAGTTACATTTTTAATTTATTATTTGTTTTCTAGTTCTTAGTTTATGATTGCAATCAATCCATCCCTATTGCGTATTAATCATTTCCCAGTAAAATAAAAACAAAGACATCTAGAAGAGTGTATTTAATTTTAAAATTGATATACATAGGTAGTGACGTAGTCTCATAAATGAATTCAATATAGAATTATTTTGTATTAATGTACATACATATCTATCATGTTCTCGTTTGTTTTTCTTATGTGATTATACATTTATCTAATTACTAGAAAAAAACAATGATTAAATAAATAATCTAAGAAATTAAAATTGGAGACGTTTTGTGCCTTGCCTGGTTGGAAAAAGGATATTTCCAAGGTTTAAAGTCGAACATTTAAAATCATAAGCACGTGTTTATCAAAAATAAAATCAAAATAAATCCCAAAATGTTCTTTCGTTATTCCTTCATTGTGCATTTTGAAGAAGAAAAAGAAAAGAAAACTAAAGCCTAGCACCTCTCAAATTCATAGTCTTTGTATCATTCACAACCAAAAACACAGAAAATTAATTGAAGTCCTCTTATTAGAAGCTTGAATATCTAAAGAGATTATATTTAATTTGAGGAACTTAACCTTCAGAGCTGAAGTATTAGGGCTAGTTAAATCTTATTAGGACCAATACAGTTCCCTGTGCACATTTTCCTTCAACACTTTTGATATAACTTCAACAGATTTGTTGTTGTTATATCTTTGATTACCCCAGCCTATTGTTATTGTTTTCATTGTTGATTGAATATAAAAATCTAGTTTTTACGCAATTAAAAAAAACAAGAGATGCTATAGCCCAAAAAAAAAAAAAATAGGGTTTAATTATGAATGGTAATTTTGTTTCGTTATAAGCATTGCCAACTAAACAAGTAATTAAAAGTATACAGACATTTTAGAAAGTTTTTTTTAGAAGACTTAGCATTAAGGTTGGACTTGTTGAAGAAATTTTAGTTTTCAGTGTTTGATTAGAGATAGAAAATTTAAATCTTAATTACGCGAACTTTTTTTTAAGAAAATACACTTTTAGACAAAAAATCGAATTTTTTCAAAAATATTTACTTTAAAATTTATTTCCTCAAAACCTTTTCTTTGAAACAACTTGATTTAAAAAACAAATAAGAGAATGGGATATTGATTTTAAAAAATAACCTTTATTGTATGTGCTTTCGTTGATTTTAAATATTTGTATGTCATTTTTTTCAAAAAATTGCTCCCCTTGCTTCCTGGGAGGGAGATAGAATTTTTCATCCATGCAATTTATTTCTTGGAATGAAACCAGAAATCATCCCCAGAATTATAAATCACGAATTTGGGGAAATCCAGTATACACAAACATTTACACAGGGGATTTTCTAGCAAAACTTAAGAAAAGTAAGTCGCTTGAGCACCGCCTATACCTAGGAAGTTGACATTTTGTGCCGATACCGCAATTGATTTAGGTAACCAAATTCTCAGGTGGGCCGGTCATAAAATAAGAAAAAAAAGTTTTTTTTTTTACCGAGCTAATGTAGGTTTGTTTTTGGAAGATTACCAAATTAATACATAACACCATTTCTTGTTTGATAATATTCGAAAAACTTCAAATATTGCAAACAGATATTTATGTATAAGAATAAAAAAAAAACGCAAACTACTAGCACGAAAGTTTGTTTTTTAGTTTGTAGTTTTGTTTTTGTGGACTGTATATTGAATAAAATTCAGTTTAGGGATTTATTAGATACGAATAGTCGGGCTGTTCATTAAGATGCTGTAGGACGAAATATTTTTTTCGAAGATTATCAACACTATCAAAATCTATAGCACAAAAACTCTTTGAATTATAATATTCCAAGGGAATTTCAACAGATCGTTATGTTATGCTTTCCAGTGTGGCACTATAATCTTGAGTATTAAATACTCAAGGTGACGCTAAAGTATGGTGTCGACTTGGGCCTTGACCAACAAGGTATATTTTGAAAACTGGGTTTTGCACTTGCGTTCGCTACTTGATTCTTGATCTTAACTCAGAACCTATTTCTTCAGGAGTAGATGAAAGATTTTTGTTTTGTTTTGGTTTTATATATTTTACTAAAAATCTTTGTTGTTGTAATTTTACTCTATTGGATAGATATCTTTTTCCAGTTAATTAATTTGATTATAATTATAACTTTAAACTGCAAACAAAATGAGTTTCAGGTAGTTGGTAGAAGATTCAGCGATTCTTTTTAATAAGTATCAAAAGATTAATAGCAATTCACAATTTAAAAGTGCAATACTCTATGTGCAAATTTATTAAGCATGTTGTTTCTAGTTTTATATAACGAAACGGCAGTATGAACAATATTGAGTTCTAAATGATTTACAACATGTTCCTTAGTACGTGGTTGAAATCTATACTAGTTCGTAGAAAAAGTGCAAAGGCTGCAATTTCCTAGTCTGGGCTAGGCTGTATTTATTTGGTACAAATAAAACTGTGTTTAAAAATATTTAAATAGCTTTAAATTAAAATGTCACATACTATATTTTTTTTTTTTTTTAATTTCGTTTATTTAATTTTTTACTTTCAGTTCAGTCGCTGAATATTTTCATAAGCGCAAACAATTTATATTTTTAATTGAAAAGTTATAATTTTCTAAATATTTATTTATTGTTATAATTTGCGTACGAATATTTTGTTGAATTTTTGTTTCCATCTGGCTCATCTTTGAACAAGAGTTTAAATTAAACAAAAAAAGCACAAACAACCTGATTAATTGTTAACTTTAAATAAAAATAATGGCGGCATATTTGAATCGCACACTTTCAATGGTAATTGGACACGACGGCAATACGGCTTCATCGATCGACACCAATGCTCGTTCCTTGCAAAATGCTGCTACTCTTGAAAAATCTCCACTTCAGATATTCGTGAGGGCTAAAAAGAAAATCAATGACATATATGGTGAAATAGAAGAATACGTTGTGGAAACCACACAATTTATTGATAGTAATACTAATTTTTCATCTATTTAAAATATGTTTTTTTATCAAGAAAAACCACTTTTTTCCAGTTCTCCCAGAAGATGTTGACGTTGTTGATAAATCGGAAAGAGAACTGTTTCATAGCTACGTACACAAAATTGCGGCGATTAGAGAGGTTTTGTCTAGGGATCACATGAAAGTTGCTTTCTTTGGACGAACATCAAACGGAAAAAGTTCAGTGATTAATGCTATGTTAAGGGAAAAAATATTACCCAGTGGTATTGGACATACAACAAATTGTTTCTGCCAAGTTGAGGGTAGCGATGATCAAGAAGCATATTTGGTTAAGGAAGGAAGTGATGAAAAGTTTAATGTTGTGGTAAGTTTATTCATATTTTTTATTTTTACTTTCATTAATGGAGTAGCGAATTTCGAAAAGGGCACATCTCTGAAAATAGAAGGTCCAGGAAATGAAAAAAAACTATTAACTTCCCATTGGAAGTTTGTTATTGGTCCGATTTGTCAAATCGGATCTATCGTGTTATACTATACTGTACTGTTTTTTTTTATTTCCATTCCCACTCCCATTCATTCTAATGCCAAACCCACCTAAATTATATTAGCTGCCAGTTACTAATCCTTATTTTTCTGGGCAATTTTCTTAGACTGTTGTTTTTTTTTCTTAACTTATATTCAACCACATTATGTTTGAATATGTAATACTCGGTGTAGATAACTATTATTAATGAAAATTTATAATATCTTTCTACAAATAAATTAGTAAAAAGAGATAAGTAAAAAGTAAAACACCCCACCTCCGTCAGTGTCGCCTGGGGCACCTCCGACAGGCTGCCGGAGTTACCATTTCTTTGCTTAATTGGTGATCCTTGGTGCTTTAATTTCACTTTTACTGTTGCTTGAAGATAACGGTTCGCGTTTATATTAAAAAAAAAACAATTAAAACAGCTTTAGACAAAATTGCACTTAGGGATGTAATCAACAAAGTTGAAATCTTGAAAAACATATCATTAAAAAAACAAAAAATTAAAACAAGTATTTTACATTATTGAATGGTAATTGTGGGTGATACATACATTTTAAACAATTTTCAATTTGATTTGTTTTCCGATAACATATGAATTGAAGTTCTGACCTAGTTTCCTCAGCCATCGTCGGAGATGCACCAGCCGAGCCGTTGTCGGACATTCGACACTTTTCTACATTTTTAAAAACTTAAACAAAGTAAACATATTTTAACAAATCTTAAATTCCACCAATAAGTTGATAAAATCATATGTTTGGAAAGGAATTTTTTAATTTTTGAAAAAATAAAAAAAAAATTGAATACTTTTGCATATTTCCTCTTAGGGTGTCGGAGAGTGCTGACTCTACCCTAATTTATTTTTGACATGATAAGGAGGTTTTTCTGTTATCGTGTTTGCAATAAGATTTAAGTTTGCTAGAAAGTGTGGGATGGTTAAAGGGGGATCTTGTAACGGCGAGACTATAAAAAAGCCGTATTTTGCATTGGCAAGATTTCGTAACGTAACAGGTCTAAAAATTTTAAGTACCTTAGCAAAAAGTTTCTTTCTTTATTAATAACAAATTCGCAATTATTACTAGCAACTTTAACCTCAAAGAAAATGGAGTTTCAATATTTTAAAGCCCAGGTCTAAAAATTTTAAGTACCTTAGCAAACATTTTCTGTATTAATAACAAAACCGCAATTATTACTAGCAACCTTAACCTCAAAGAAAATGGTTCCTATTTATCTGGAGGAAAATAATTGCGACTTTTTTCTTGCACAAATTATGTTTTATTCAACCGAAATACAAATGTACCTAGTAAAATAAAACTATTTTTTAATGATTGATTTCGTATATTTTAAATTCATTTATACTTGGGGAAAGCCCTAAGAGAGGGGGTCATGACTCCCATACCCCTCCTTGCATTCACCAATCATTTCGGTTTTCTATCCAGACTTATAGCAAAACTTGATGTCAGTTGAATAATTGTGGAGGTAAAAGTCGTTACTTCATTATGTTTCAGTGATTGTGAAGTGCACAGAATTGCTATGAGCGAAGAATATTAATGACGCCGACTGACGGTCCTTCCCCCGTTATCCAAACAGCTGACGGTTGTTTTCATTATTAAGAAAGCATCGATATTCAGCTCTGTAAATTTCATGCACCTGTCTGACGTATAATCCCCCGCCACCCATGCAGCTCACAATTGTTTTTATGATTCAGTATTATCTGAACAACTATTCCACAAAATTTGGAGCGGTATAAAATGAACGACAATTTTTGTACAACTTCAAGTCCCCAGTAGTCCTAGGCCCACCACTACCGGAGTAGCTGACGCACATAGGAGTTTGTATACGAAAACTGGACAAAATTAATTTTTGTCTTGATTGCCCTATTTTCATCTCAAACTATGAAATAAATATAGTTTTTAATAAATTCACCCTCTTTTAAAACAAAGAATATTTTGAAGTTTTTTTTTATTTCTCTGTTTGACTCAAGAAAAGTATGCATAAAATCGGATTTACGATATGATCAAAATTGCTTAAAAGAAAAAATTTGCAAACATTTTTTTTTTTGTAAATCGATACTTGGAGCTTTGTTTAACCATTTTATAGCCTTTTTTGCACTTAAAAAAAATTATTTAAAAAAATATAAATACTAAAATATTTGTCGTGAAAAAGGCGCAATATAATAGTACACATCAGCAGGTTATTTTTTATACCAAAAATTTCATCATACTACATAAAATGTTTAACAAATAATTCAATCAAATGATACAATTTTTTTGGATGTTGATTACAATAAGAGGTGACAAATTCTTAATCGATGACTTTGAATTAATATTATAGCCAAAATATGTTGATCAATAAAAAAAAACGGCAGCCTATTGTTCCAGGAGATTTTAGCTATTGTCTGGAAAGTTTCCCTTTCAATTTTCACCTTTGAAAAATCGACTTTTGGCCGAGCTTTGTAGGCAAATACTCCTATGTGTTCAGATATCTTTAAAACATACAACTTTAATCTCCTTAATACCAACCAACAAACAAACCAGGTTCAAACTCAGGCAGCTATTTGGGGTTGCTTGTAAAGATTTTTATTACTGATCTCATTCGCTAGGTACCACCAATCCTCATTTTATAGATAGTTATTTAAATATGTGCAAACAGGTATGTCAAAATTCAATCAGCCGTTTAGTTATAATACGCAGCTGAAGCTAAACGAAAAAATTCATACAGAAATTGACACAACGAAATCAGAAACGAAAAATTTCGTTGCGATTTTTGTTATGTAGTACGCAGCTCGATAATGAAATGTCAATAAAATAGAAAATCGTAGTAGATTACTGGATCCAAGTTTCCACTTATTTTTCGTAAGAATCAATTGACTATAACATTATTTTATTTTATTTACATTATTTTTATTGATCAACATATTTTGGCTATAATATTAGTTCAAAGTCATCGATTAAGAATTTGTCACTTTGGGCTTTCCCCAAGTATAAATGAATTTAAAATATACGAAATCAATTATTATTATTATTATTATTATTATATATTTATTAATCATGTAATAAATTACTGGCTAATAATAACTTAAAGAGCTTCTAGCTGCAAAGACCTACCGCTCAATGATACTTAATTTAGTTCTTAATGTTAATTTATACATTTAATTCAGCTTTCGATAAAATTTCATTAATTTTGTTGATGTTATATACATTTGGGCATTTTAAGATTTCGATTATGTCATTTCCGCTTAATATGTTGTTGATGATTGGTCTTAGTCTGTTGCAGTCGTGGAGCATATGTTGAAGATTAAAAGTAGTGTGGCAAGTAGGACAGGTGGGGGGAGTTACTTTTTTGAGGATGTGGAGGTGGGTGGCAGAGGTATGGCCAAGTCGAAGTCGGATGAAGTTGGTTATTTTAGATTTTGGTATATTTATGGGATAGATAAGAGATGACTTTTCTGGGTTTATTTTTGAATAGTGATGGTTATATAATTTCCATTCGTTTTGTTCGGAGCTAATTAAAGTTTTCGTGCGAATTTTAATTAGGTCACTTTTAGTGTATATATTAGATAGGTAAGTCGGTGATTTGCTTGCAAGTCCGCTAGCTCATTTCCTCGGATGCCAACGTGGCCAGGAATCCACATCAGTTTTGTGTGCTGCTTGGAGTTAATTAGTAGGGAGCAGATGTTGTTGATGAGATCGTTATTGTTATTGGTGTTAATAACAGCTTTGATGGTGGAAAGGCTGTCAGTGCAAATTATTCGTTTTGTGCCAGCTTTTATAGCCGTTTGGATGGCGGTAAAAATGGCAAAAGCTTCCGCAGTAAAAATGGTTGCTGTTTGTGGGAGTAATCCTTGACGTATCGTTTTGCCGTCTTCGTTTACTAATGCAAAAGTTGTAGTATCCGTGGTTTTGGATCCATCCGTATAAGTGAATTTCCAGCTGTTGGCCTTGAACTCGGATGAAGTTTTTTGGAAGAGGTTGCGATAAATTTCGTCATTTGTATGGGTTTTTCCATACGATACAAGATCCATTATACAGGAGCAAGAATCTATGAGCCAAGGAGGTTCCAGGACAGTCGAATTCCTCAGTTTTAGTAAGTCTTGTTTCGGAAATTCGGTGTTTGCAGATTGAAGGATTGTAAAGATGGCCGATGGGATCTTATATCTCCTCTTTCGATTTAGTGTGAGGTTGACTTCCTTGTCAATTATCCATTCGGTTGAAAAAATCAGTTTGGGGAAATCAATCATTAAAAATAGTTTTATTACAAATTAATTAGGTACATTTGTATTTCGGTTGAATAAAACATAATTTGTGCATTTTTTAAGAGACAACACCAAAAAAACAGTTGGAATCATTCGGGGTAAAATGACTACCAAAAATTCAAAGCTGCCTTCCGTACTATTAATATTTGTTTGATCAGCCGAGGTTTTTTCTGCTTACTCTTACATATAACTTTGCATCGTTGAGTCGTCTTCTTACAGTTCTGTTGGAGACATTAACACCAAATTCTTCAATAATTTCGGTCAAAATTAAGCGGGTGAGTAAAAAGGATCGGATTTACACTTTCTGACTACGGCTCTGTGAATGCGTATTGAAGTTTTCCGAGAGCTGGCTTTCAAACTTGTTTATCAGGATCGTTTTTCACTTAATTTATGACATTGTAAACCATTTTTCGAGTACGTTTAATTGACTAAGCAATTTTTGAAGGATTATTACCTTGCTCATTGAGTTCATAGATAATACTTGTTTTTTCAAGAGTTCAATGAACGCTCACTCGCATCAAGTGGCTCGAATAGAAAAAAAAATATTAATTTACAATACAATACAAGAGCGTATATATCTATATTTATAAGGCTCTAATCTTGCTTAGTTTGAAATTTCAATTTCAATTTCAAAAATTCTTTTGGTGTTTGAAAGATTATTTTAGAGGATCGTTTTAGACACACAATTTTGTAAAAAAATTACATTTGTAGGGTGAAAAGGGGTAAAAACGGGAAAATGGTGTCGGATTTTTAATTTTGTTTTATGTTTGAAAGGGTGTACTAAGATTATGAGTTAAAGGCTAGATGTTTTCCGAGATTTAGATTCATATCTAAAGGATGAAATGGGGTAAAAACAAACCAGTATCCAATTGTGATTTCTTTTTGTGTTTTAATGGTTATTTTTACAAGATGGGTTTATTACTTCACATTTTTCAAATCAAGCTTTCTTTATAGGGTGAAATGGGATAAAAACATAAAAGGGAATCCAATTTTAAAAACTCTTTTTTTGTTGGAAAAGTTATTAAAAGTTAATTAAAGAATATTTTTGTATATATTATTGTGTGTAATACGGTTTTAAATTTAAAACACACTTTTTGTGCATGGAAGGTTATAATATTTATAGTATAGGTTTCTATATCACCGGTTTTATATTTTTAAAAATTAAGTTATTCCCACTCAAGCAAATATTTCTTTGTTTAAAAGTTTTTCTTAGAGGTTGGATTTAGGAATTCAAAATTCAAAATTAAGCTTTATAACTCTAAAGTGAAATGTGTGAAAGAGGCCCCCATCTGATCTTTAAAATTCTGTATCCACTGAAAGTTTTATGTTGTAAGAAGAAAGACATAAGGTGAAATAGGGAGGAAATAAAAAGTTAACTATGATTTGAAATTCTTTTAACGGTGGAAAGATTTTGCTCAAAGGATTTTGCCATTCCTTCAATCAAGTTGGAATGGCTGGACGTATTTATTACATTTTAGATTCTTTGTTGCAGTGAACCAAGCGCAATTATAGATATCATCCGTTTATCCAATTTATTCCAATTTTAAAAACTCTTTTTTTGTTGGAAAAGTTATTAAAAGTTAATTAAAGAATATTTTTGTATATATTATTGTGTGTAATACGGTTTTAAATTTAAAACACACTTTTTGTGCATGGAAGGTTATAATATTTATAGTATAGGTTTCTATATCACCGGTTTTATATTTTTAAAAATTAAGTTATTCCCACTCAAACAAATATTTCTTTGTTTAAAAGTTTTTCTTAGAGGTTAGATTTAGGAATTCAAAATTCAAAATTAAGCTTTATAACTCTAAAGTGAAATGTGTGAAAGAGGCCCCCATCTGATCTTTAAAATTCTGTATCCACTGAAAGTTTTATGTTGTAAGAAGAAAGACATAAGGTGAAATAGGGAGGAAATAAAAAGTTAACTATGATTTGAAATTCTTTTAACGGTGGAAAGATTTTGCTCAAAGGATTTTGCCATTCCTTCAATCAAGTTGGAATGGCTGGACGTATTTATTACATTTTAGATTCTTTGTTGCAGTGAACCAAGCGCAATTATAGATATCATCCGTTTATATAATGCACCCTGGTTGCGTTGGCCCATGGATGCGGCTTGAAAAAATATTTTCATGAATAAATACGCAAAAAATTCCGAAAACATGGTCGCTCATAAACTAAGTGGATACAAGAACAGAAACTGGTGATGAAGTTCACTTTTATTTAAAAGTAAAAATGCGTACACTCCTTTTGTCCGCCTAACAAATACATCCTTATTGTAAGTTTTATCCGAAAACGTTCGTTTGGCACTAGATGACTGTTCTTCTTCTGCAAAGAAGAGGAAAACGAGTCCGGATTTGAAGAAAGAATCAAAATCAGAAGCACGCATACATACACACTTTCAATTATGTCAAAGTCGTCAAAAGTATTTTTTTTGTTATCTGATTTTGTAATTGCTATGCATTATACTTAAATTTGGAGTTAAAACGAAATACTTGTTTAAATAATAGATAGGCTAAAAATTTCATCCTCCATTATCAATATCTTCACACCATGTTGTGGATTTTTACTTAGGTAAGAATTCAATTCAAAGTAAAATCCCAAGGATGTGAGGAATATCAATATTCAAAGAAACAGCTGTGAATGTTTCATCACCCAAATGCAACAACCAAAAGCACAAATACAACCAAACCCGAGCTTCCGGATCAAAAGAAGTTTTGCAAATTGTTCGTTTGGCATTCTGCATCGGAGAGCTCCGAAATCTTCTCCGGATTACCAAACGAAAAAGCTATGAGTTTCACACGAAAAAATATTTGATGTCTGAAAATTTCACTAATTGTGAGTACTTACTCATTTGTTGCGAAATGTATTGTAACTAAGAGCCAAAATATTATTTTTTTCGTGGAGGCAAACGAAAGAACGGGCACCTACTGGTGGCTTTCGTGCAAGTTTTTTTTGGTTTATTTTAGGGCAAGAGAACTTCGGGCGGAAGTTATAATAGTTTTTGAAATTACAGGGGAACACAAATAATTTTTTTGATGTGAAATATTTTTCGGGCCAAACTCAAAATATTACTGATAATGTATACTGCTTACTTTATTTATAATTTAATTTTATTATTTTTGTATCTACCCGAGCGAAGCCGGGGCGGGCGAGCTAGTATGTAAATAAAATCTCTAAGCGCTCAGAAATTTTTAAGTGGGACAAAAAATCTCACCTGAAAACTGAGATTTTTTAAGAAGATTACATACTGAGACGAATTTTTTTTGGATTCATTTTCAATACATTCCTTCTCTGTTAAAGCAGCTGTTCATTTGACAGCCAAACTTCTCGCTGATGTTCAAATACTAAAATGAAAATAAATTGAATTTGCTATTATTTTTCATTCATTTCAAAAAGTTTTGTGCAAAGTTGAAATTTTCAGCCCTTGTCAATTATGAAATTGATATTTGATAAACCTTTGTTTAAAATTTGTTTTTTTAAACTCAATTTATTAAAAAACTGATCAACTTTTCTTTCATAATTTTTAATCTTCTTGTAATTTGCTACTGTCTGCATCATTCTCAATGATCAAAACTTTTCTCGGTTGGGGTTTTAAACATTGAACTTTAACAGCCAATTTCTTCACAGAGTCCTAACCGTAATACCGGTACTAGTCCCGAAATTAGTACTTATATCGGTATCAAATCATTTCTTCACACAAGTACTAAGCCCTAGTCCTGTCAGCATGGAACCGAGTATTTGTTGGGACTCGGTACTAGCAAACTCCTTAAAATCAGCTAGTACCTGGTTATTATACCAATTGCTAGTACTTAAATCGGTACCAAGTGATTTCTTCACAGAAGTACTAAGACCTAGTCCTGTCAGATTGGTACCGAGTATTAGTTAGGTCTCAGTATCAGTTAGAACCTCAAAATCGACAGTCTAGTGGCGTTAGTTACCTGGATCAGAGCGAATTTCATTCGCTTCCAAAGACATTTTAATTTCGATACCGTCTTGGGTGCTATTTTTTTAAATTTGGGAAATGTGGATATTTTGTTCGTAGAAAATAATGATTATTCTGGTACAACTTTGCGATTTACACCAAGTAGTTTAATGCTGAATTCATGAACCTATACTACCACCGAAAGAGCTTCCAGTGCATTTATGCGATGTTTGGATATTTATCCAAAAGCCAGTAACTTTGGAAGAACGAGTGGCAAGTACTGAGAATGCGTTTTACTAATTTCACTTCATAGCAGCTATTTTAGATTGTCATCATCCGGTGGATAATTATAGGCGAATAAGGTTCTTATTATTAAAGAAACCAATAAGAGGGATGTTTTCGAAACCGGAATGTTATTGTTATGCATTGGGTGGGAACTGCAACTCTGCATAATGGCTGGTTATTTTCCCTCATCTATACACTACGAGTTACTGCGTGAATGCAAGACGCAGCTGGAATGGATATCAAAAATGATGCCGCCAGAGCTGCAAGAGTTGAACTTGAAGTTGTAACTTTTACTGCATCGTTTTTATGACATCTACTGCAGCATTTTCACATCTATTTCAGCTCCGTTGACCATTCTGTTCAGGCAGTTACTCCGATACTTGACAAACTTTTTTTTTTTTTATATATAATTCATTTTTATTTTTCAATTTTCTTAAAAACTATCTTAAAGCTAGACAAAAATTCATAAAAACTAGCCTACTTATCAATACATATCTTAAAACTAACTTACTGGCCCCAGTCGGGCGCTCTAAGTTAAACTATAATAACTTAATGCTAATGCCTTTCGGCCTAAGAACTATCTTAATACTAAATCCAGGTCGGTTTTATTTTTTACCGAGAAGAATTTACAAAAAAACTCGGTATCATTGTCTTTATTTTTTTTGGTTTTATATAAAACTTACAAACTACATAAAACTAAATTAAAGCTAATTAAAACTAATTAGAACTACTAAAAGCTACTTAAAACTATTTACAACCTACTTATAAGCTACTTACAGACTACTTACAAACTAGGACAGCCACAGCAAGCATTTTCCGGTTTTATATTTTTTTTTGTATTTTTGTGGATTTTATAATTTTTTTTTTTTTTTTTTTGGTGCCACCCTGACTGTCCCTACTTAAAAATAACTACCTAAACCTATGTAAGTCGGCCATACATAAGAAAATAGCAAGGTCAACTATTAAATGTCTGAAGGAACTTCATCTTCGTTTTTCAACCACCAGAACTGGTTCTCCTGCTTTACCCTATCTTTTCGGTCCCGTTCGGACACAGTCCTACTGAACCGAAGGTGCTCAGCTCCGTCTTGTGCGAGGACGTCTCGACTGTAAAGGAGCCGCCGATCTACAGTTCTACGGCTGACGTGGTAGATTAGCGGAACCGCCGCTCTATCCTGGATCAACCCTCGACTGTCTAGGTGGAGGAATGCATCGGGCGGAATAAAGCCGCTTAGACGCACACTCTCGTAGTATTCGTATTTAGGGTAATAAGCCCCGAAAATTAAGCTGTTAGACGAGGACATCGCTCTTGCAATGTGACCCCGAATAAGCTTCAGCAAGAAATTATCTATCCTGTTTATGTTGGCCCCGTTGTATAGAGCCAGGTTGGAATAGTAGTGTTTGTACTCCGACTCTGGTGTTCTGTGCAATCCAAGGCAGCGTCGAAGATACTGCCTCTCAAACACCCGAATCTTTTCCATTTGAGATGGGGCAACGTTGAACCAAACCGGGCATCCATAGGCAATCATCGGCCGGATAAGGGCCATGTAGCAAATCACCTTCACCCTGCTGTCAAGCCGGCTGCTATAAAACAACCGTTTCGTCAGGGCAAAAGCTCCCCTAGCCCTGGCCAGAGCAGCATTTATATGTCTGTCGAAATACAAATACTGATCCATCCAGATGCCAAGGTACTTTACTACACTTTTACTCGCCAGTGGATGTCCATTTGGCCCTACGATCACCAGCTTGCGCCAGTTCTTTCTCGTATCCCTTGTGGCTCCACGCAACGGAGTCCTAAACAAGATAGTTTCTGATTTCTGAAAGTTGATTTTCAACTTCCAGTCATCACAATATCGTTGAATCTCATCGAAGTCACTCTGCAAAAGAATGCTGATGTCCTCGACTTTTGCAGCTGTTCTGTACGCAATTAGATCGTCGGCATACGCTATTGCCTGAGTTAGACTACCTATCAGATCGCTGGTGTAAATGCTGAATAGAATCGGCGAGTTGACCGCTCCCTGCTGAAGACCATTTTTAATATTAAAGGTTGTGGCAGAAGTTACATTGCCACTCTTGACAACAAACTTTCTGCCATTGAGCATATCATAAAGCATATATAATAGTGGTTTACTAATGCCAAGTCTGGTCAGCTTTAGATAAAGACCCTCTAACCATACGGTGTCGAAGGCCTTCTCCAAATCAACCAGACAGGCACCCGTACACTGCTTCTTAGATTTGTTCCATTGGACATCAGAAACGAGTTTCGACGCGGCATGAATAGTGTCATGTCCCGCCTTAAAACCGAACTGATTGTCCGGTATGATATTATTGTCCTCTGCCCACTTAGACAGAGCTCTATTGATAACTTTTTCGAATACCTTGCTGATACTCGGAAGAAGACTTATCGACCGGAGATTCGCCGGATTGGAGTTGTCCTTTCCCTTTTTCGGGAGAGGATGCACCACAGCTGTCTTCCACCGCACTGGATAATATGCATTATTCAGAGCGTTGTTAAACAGAGTGGTATAAATGTCTACTGCTTCTTGAGGTAAATGTCGAAGTACAACGTTGGATATGCCATCGACTCCTGCTGACTTCTTCTTCTTTAATGAATCGAAGATGAGCTGGAGCTCAACCTTCGTAATAAACAGGGAACTGGGCCCATTTCGCTCGGCGATTATGGCGTTTGCCAAATGATCTTCATTGAACCCGGTGAAACCAAGGCTCTCTGATCGCCATTGCGTGATGTCATTCCGAAGGTAGAAGTGATGGAGCAAGGCTCTGTTTTCCAGGTCGTGATTCGGGCGAATGCACGCATTCACCTTGTGCACTTGCTGGAAAGCAGCCCCCACAGCCTCCACTTTCTCCTGCGGATCTTCGACAGTAAAGAGGTCATCGTCCAAGACGGCGTCCTCTGGATTAATTCCTGCTGTCAGAAGTACGTCTCTGTTGTCTGTCGTTCTCTGAAGCTTGAGACACGGAAGATCGTTCTGATCATTCCTTCTGAATATCTTGTTAATTTGGGGAAACATGCTCGGGTCACTAGAGTTAACGGCCCGAATTTTGTTATCCCAATACAAATTAATTGACAACCGATAGTTTTCTTTAATTAGTTGGTTAATGTTCTTGATCGACGACTTCAGTGTCCTAATCTCCAGATTGTGTGGGTCAGTAAACCGTCGGTACAAGAGTTTTAGTCTTGTCAGCAGTCCACTTTTTTGTCGGTGTAATGCGTCAATGGTCGCGTTCCGGTACATGTCGGTTGCGTCCCGTTGTTTGTATTTCGGTATTGTTCTGTTCATTGTTCGTTTGATTGTCTCGTCCATTTGTTCTAAATATTGGTCTATTTCGTTATTTGTCAAATTTCTGTCATTTGGTGGGGATATGTTGTTCGATCTAATTTCGCTCGTTAAGGCGTTGGTAAAGCGTGGCCAGCGCACCTTACTGTAATTGTAAGTATGCACAGGTACATACTCATGCAGCTCCACGAGCTCGTTCGGAAGCTGTACTACGGCAGCGAGTCCGCAGTGGTCACTATCGTACTCGATCGTTCGTAAACAGTTCCTTGGTCTTTGACCCATAGTGTCAGTAATTGTCAGTCTTGCGTCTAATAGCAATAAATCCAGATAGGCACCGCTTCTTGGAAACGATGGCCGATCCGTGGCCAGCAGTTCTATACGATATTCAGCGTTATACTGACTCATCCAATTAAAAAGATGAATACCTCTCGGATTCTGTACTTGATTTCCCCAATCTAAGTGTTTGGCATTCAAATCACCGGCCATGAGAAAGTAATTTTCGTCCAAGCTCAAGTGTAGACTTTCGAAAAGTTTTTCAAGCTCTGTCAAAAAATCAGTTGGGTGAGGTGATTCCGGTGCATAAGCCGCGATCACATACATTCGCTTCCCCTGTTGGAGAGGAATGCATACGACACACGCCTCTAACAGCCGAAATCTACGTAGATCACTATTATATATAACTTTATGATTTATGCCTTTTCGTATGAAGATTGCGACGCCCCTCCCCTTGAGTGGAGTTGGGTCGATCTCTTCTAACGATATTGTAATTGTTGTTAGTCAATTTATGTTTCTGGTTCAGCTTAGTTTCGCTGGCCATAAACACATCTGGACTTTGGTCTTTCAACAATTGGAAAAGATTAGCTCTACGTTCGGTCCTAATCAGTGAATTTACATTCACAGCGAGGATCCTAAGAGGCCTCTCTGACAGCGCGCCTTTAACCTCTAATTTGCGTTAGGCTAGGCAAAACAGAGTACAGATAGTCTACCCTAGTCGCCTGCTCCTTTATCTGGTTGTGAAGTCCTGTCAACTGGCCTTGAATTGCCAGCAACATGCTTCTTATTTCGGCCTGAGCGTCCGGCGCCTTTGGCACTATGGCCGGTTGGGCTGCCTTAGCTGCAGGCTGTACCGTTTTTCCCCTTCCTGCCGCCATTTGGGCGTAGGAAATTTGGGGATTGACGGGCGTTGTTGTAGGAGCACGCGTTGATGGGCGTATCTCTACCGCTGTCTGCTTAGCCGCTTTGTTAATTAGAATTTGCTGAAAAGCTGAGCAACCCCGATAATTAGCAGGGTGCCCCTCCTTTCCGCAAAGTGCACATTTAAGCTGGGTCATGTCTTCGACCCTTTCCTCTCCGAGCTTGCACTCTCCCTTAATGTGGTCCTCACCACACTTAACGCAGCGTGGCTGCATTTCGCAGTTTGCTGCAGCGTGGCCAAACCTTTGGCAGCGCATGCATTGAAGCATGTCACCGCGTCTCTTTAGTCTATCCCAAGTTACAACCTGGTAGTTGAGGACGGAGATACTCCTCAACCTATCCAGTTTGCTGCTGGGCGATAGCTGAACTAAGAAGAACGGCAAAGACCGCTTCTCCCGTCTGGCTCTGACTGTAGCGAACGGCTTGACCCCGATAAAGTCGAGATCGTCGCTCGCTTTTTGACGGAGCTCATCTAAGAGAACCTGTGGTTCCGTGCAGGAATCTATGCCCTTCAAGAGGACCGTTTGATATTTATCCACTTTTGGGGTAAAACTGAAGAACTCAGTCGTGGATTTCTTTAACAATTCTTTAATTATTTTATACTGCGCCACTGTTGAGCAGTGGATAGCATGTCTATCTTTGCTTAAGCGTTTAATAAAAAAGTTTTGGCCTATGGCCGACTTACATAGGTCAATAGTTTCCTGCAATTCCATTTTGTAAGTGTTGATTGGTGGCACTTTTTCTTTTTTATTTTGGGGCGGCTGTGGCTGCTGCTGGTGTACTCCCTGCTGCTGCTCGTTCCGCTGCTGGTTGCTCCGCTCTTGGACTCTTTGTTCTTGCTGTTGCTGCTGTTTTTTCGTGCGTTGCACCTTCGGTTGCTGCTGTGTTTGTTCGTTTGGTAGCTGTTGTTGTTGCTGCTCTTTTTGGTTCTGCTGTGGTATTTGCTGTTGTTGTTGTTGAGCTTGCTTTCGCTTTGGCTGTGCCAGCTCTTGTTGTGGCGCTGCTTTTAGTGGCGTTGCTTTTTGTGGCGCCTGTAGCACTTTTTTGAGGTCGCGCTCCTGCCTCTCGCGTTCTCGTCGAGCTTCCTGTTTGCTTTTCAGGGCTTGAATTAGAGGGGTTACAATGGAATTGAGCCTTTCCATTTCCCCCCGAATGGCATCAATTTTTTCGCTAATCGCTTGCTCATCAAGTGCGATTTGCGCCTCAGTTTCCTCTTCGGAGGACGCCTCTGGTGAGGTTAGATCAACAAGCAAGTTGCTGTTGGAATCCCCCGTTGTATATAATCCCTCGCCACCTTCGGACATATATTCGATGTCGTCATCGGATGGCGAGGTATCCAGTTGTTGATTGATTTTTGCTGCTGCTGTTGTTTTGGCTGTGCGCGCCGTCTCCTTCACCCCGGCTGGCAGCTGGGCTGAGGTGGTGGTGGAACGGCGCTTAACCAAGTTCGCCGCACAGCTAATTCTCTTCCTTCTTTTATTTTTTGCATCGGCTGTTGGTGCCGTTGGTGGGTTTGCCGTTGTTGCTACGGCGCTTGTTGATGGCATGGCTGGTGGTGCCATTGCTTGCTTGGTTGTTGTTGTTGTTAGTGCTACGGCACTAACCGTGGCTTTAGCTGGTGGTGCCATAGCTGTCTTTATTGTTGTTGCTGGGGCATCTTTCGATGTCCCCGCGGTGTTGTTGGTTTGCATTTGCTGCTTTTCCCAATCGATAAAGTTTTCTACTTCACGATTGTGAAAAATGCCAAATAATTTTTGCCCGACTGGGACTCGAACCTGTGATCCTCAGGTTGTCGGTCGGCCACCTCTACCTCTGTGCTATTGCACTATTAAAAATAGCTGGGTAAAATTAAAACTTTGAAAAGTCACTCCGATTTTAGTTAAAGAAAACTGTGAAAGCCGATAACGTGCGCACACTTCCACAGATCGAGATCGACTGATACTTGACAAACTCATTCACCATATGTACATACATACATACATACATATTTGTTTTTAAAAAGAAAATCAGGTCGATAAAACACTACAAATAAAAAATCTTTTTTTTTCACAACAATTACATTTATTTCTGCATTTATTTGGGGACAACAATAAATAAATAAAGAAAATCAATTATTAAAATTCGGTTGAAATGATTTTAAAACAAAAACTGAAATATTCAATGGCATTTTTAATTTTTAAATTAATATCAAAATAATATTTTAAATGCCAAAACAGTGTCAAAATCAGTACTAGACCAGTTTTAGACGTATTAAACTCCAAGTACCGATGTGTGAACATAGATCTGGTACCACTGATGTGAAGAAATGATCAAGTACTAACTTTTTGTTATGATCGAGTACCAGACCTAGTAACTGGTCTAGCTAGTCTGGGTACTAGTCTGGCTTAATATTTTTGTGAAGAAATTGGGCGTTAATTTCTCAATTATCAATTTGTACTAGTGCCCAATTTAGTACTCATATCGATAAGAACTCATTTCTTCATACAAGTACTAGGCCCTAGTCCTGTCAGTTTAGAGCCGAGTATTAGTTGGGACTTGGTACTAGCAAGCTCCTTAAAATCTCCTAATACCTGGTTATTATACCAATTGCTGGTACTTAAATCGGTACCAAACGATTTCTTCACAGGCGTACTAAGGCCTTGGGCTGTCAGCTTGGTACCGAGTATTATTTAGGACTCGGTATCAGTTAGAACTTTGAAATCGACAGTCTAGTGGTGTTAGTACCTGGATCAGAATAGCTACAAAAGATATTGTTCAATTTTTACAGTCTTTGGTGATGTTTTTGTTTTGTAATTGGCAAAATATGGAAAATTATGGATTATTCATTGCTTTGCGGATTATAGCAGATAGCGTATTATAATAGTTTTATGCCAATTTCATCAACTTCATCAAAATTTCATCAAAAAATTTCCAGTGCATTATGCGATATTTGGATCTTTATCCAAAAGCCAGCATCACTGGCAGAACGAAAGAGGGCTACTGAGAACTTGTCTTACCGATTTTCTCAGTTCTCACGAAATTTAGTATTACATTGGTGCAATCGATTGCATCTTTATTAGATTGCAATCCACCGGTCGATAAATATGGTCTAATGTAATTCGCAAATGGTCATCTTTGGATTTGGACGTATATGTGCTAGGTAAACGGTAGATTTGATTGCATTATTTCTACATCATAAGATTCCCTCAAAAATGCCTGGAATATGGCTAAATGCGTTATTACTTAGTTGGCATAACTGCAATTTTAATTTAATAGTTTCTAATGAACAGATGTACATAACTGCAATTTTGTGATTAGCAGTTTTCCATTATATTACAAACTATTGTGTAAATACAGTGGTTTCAAGTACTAGGTCCATCTACCGGTGAGTACAAATAATATGCCCTAAGCTTATGTTAATATGTTAACCTATTGTTTCTATTCACCCAGCACTAAAATTAATTAATGGCCGTTTGGTTCTTCCTGTTTACTACATATACTCTGTGGGCGAGCTTTTGCCAAGACACCAAAATTTCGTAGTCTTAGGAGGTACGCGAACAGACGAGGTACCGAGTTATTAGACAACTCATCTCAGACAGCATAACTCCCACACTCTGTCCAACAATTGTTACACCAAATTCTGTGTAAAATGAAACACATCAATAAATAAAAAATATCATTCAAACAAAATACATATGTACACAAAATTCTTCTTTTAACTATTTATCAGTTAAATTTATATACATATGCATATTTTGTATATATTTAAGGACCACAATTTGCAAACAAAAACCACAATATTCAATGATATTTTAAATTCTAAAATAAAATAATAATCAAAATAATATTTAAAATGCCAAAACTGCGTCAAAATCAGTACTAGACCAGTTTTAGACGTATTAAATTCCAAGTACTGATGTGTGAACTTAGATCAGGTGAAGAAATGTTCAAGTACTAACTTTTTGTTAGGACCGAGTACCAGACCTAGTACCTGGTCTAGCTATACGGGGTACTAGACTGGCTTAGTACTTTTGTGAAGAAATTGGCTGTTAGAATTTCAAATGCCCGTGCTCCAGCTTTTTATCATACCTGCGCAAAACGCAATGGAGTTGAGCTCATTTGAACTGTTAACTTGAATTATAAATTCGGTCACTCCACTTAAACAAAAGAATTTTCTTTTTAAATTTTCTTCATATTCAATTTTTTTTTAAAGTTTGAGTTTGAAAATGAATTGTTTAAAAACTTTTGAATTTAAAGAAAATTGGAAAACAATATTCTTCTGTTTAGGTGAAGCGAAACGAAATAATATGGAGTAGAGCTCACTTACTACTTTTATTTGAACTTTTTCCAAAACTGTTCACATAACTTTGTTTCGAAATAAAATAAAATAAGATATATATAAAAAAGTAAAAAGTAAGGTATCGCCATTTTTCCCTGGAAAAATTCACTTTAGTTTAGCTGGAAAATTTTGAAAATATAACACGTAAGTTTTACTTTTCTTGTTTTTTATTTCCAGTTTTGTCTGTTTATTTTAACATTTTTTTGTCTTCCGTGTTCAAAGTGATACATTTGGACCAGATTTCTCTTTTTAAAATTACTGAAACGTCTGCCAAACTTCGCTGAAGCTTGATTAGGTCACTTTTTGGTGGCCACTTTCTGCAAAAATAACCCCAGCATGCATTAAGTTTGCCGATAGAAGGTATGTCAAATGCTGTTTTGGGTGGTTGTACTGAATTCATTTAAATATCCAATAAATATTTGAAAGCTGGTTTACCAATAAGGTTTAATGTTGCTTGAATCTGTAACAAAATTGATTTCTAGTTAAAAAAACTACCTATACTTGAAATGCCTGTGGTGGTTCTATTGGCTTTGAACAATACCCTAAGTTTCTTTGAATTTTGGTTTCTCCGATCTCTTTTTTTCAGCATGTTAAGGATAAATCATAGGTTTTAAGAAATACTGAATCAATATGTTTCACAATCTTTGACATTTAGTCATAATCAGCCTTATCGCCAATTCCGAGTGAGCTCTCCCTCGGACTTTTTTTCCCCCGAGTTGAATATTTTGAGGGAATTATTTTATTTACATAATTATAGGTTGCTAATTTTAAAGTGACTATTATCTGTTTTGCAAAAAAAAATATTAAAGAACTTAAGAATTCAATTTGCTACATTTTTTTTTCAATTTCCCATTTGCAGAACATTAAACAACTGGCTAACGCTTTATGTCAAGAAAAACTCAGTGAGAGCTCACTGGTGCGGATTTTTTGGCCCCGTGAAAGGTGCAGCCTTCTGCGGGATGATGTCGTTTTCATGGACTCGCCTGGTGTTGATGTATCACCTAATCTGGACGATTGGATTGACAATCACTGCTTGAATGCTGATGTCTTTGTTTTAGTGCTTAATGCTGAATCCACAATGACTCTTGCTGAAAAATCATTCTTCCACACAGTTTCCCAGAAACTTTCTAAGCCGAATGTTTTTGTTTTGAACAACCGCTGGGATGCATCAGCAAACGAACCAGAATGTCAAGAATCGGTAAGGCTCACCTTGTTATTATACTTATATTTGTATGTATGTTGTTTTGACTTTCTTAGACAAATTATTACATTTTTTATGTTTCTTCCGTTCATTTAATCCTTGTTGGTTGTTATGTGAACAGGATCTAGAAAAGGTAATTTAACGGCTAGCCTTTCATAGTACCAATCGCATCGTTTGTTTTTATTTGCTGTTAGATTTTTTTTTTAAATATATTCTAAACTAGATCGAAAGTCGTGGTTCATTTATGTTTTTCTTTGTAGGTTAAATCTCAACATACAGAACGATGCATTGATTTTCTGACTAAAGAACTCAAAGTATGCACTGAAAAGGAGGCAGCTGAACGCGTCTTCTTTGTTTCAGCTAGAGAAACACTTCAGGTAAAAAAAATTTGTTTGCTAAAATGAAAGTATAAAGTTTTGTTATACAGGCCCGGCTTGAAGAAGCCAAGGGAAATCCAGCTCATATGGGTGCTATTGCTGAAGGTTTTCAAAATCGTTACTTTGAGTTCCAAGATTTCGAGCGTAAATTTGAAGAATGTATATCAAAAAGTGCAGTAAAAACGAAATTCGAACAGCACAGTTCACGTGGAAAAAATGTTTCAAGTGAAATGCGCCAAATGTTAGACAACATTTACGATCGGGCTAATTCATTCAGGAACCAAAAAATCGACCAGAAAAAAATGATAACAGATCGAATTCAAGGAACTGAGACTCAAATGATGCAAGTGACAAGGGAGATGAAATTAAAAATTCATAAAATGGTTGAGGAGGTTGAACAAAAAGTTTCAAAGGCTCTAAATGAGGAAATTTGGCGCCTCGGTGTTCTAATAGATGAGTTCAATATGCCATTCCACACCGAGCCATTGGTTTTGAATATATACAAAAAGGAACTAAATGGACATGTTGAAGCTGGACTTGGATCAAACTTGCGTGCAAGATTATCGATGGCCTTGGCCATGAATGTTGAAACTGCTCAACGTGAAATGACAGGTACGAAATTTATATTTGTTTTTTAGTTTCTTCTGTTCATAAAAATTATTTCTTTTCTTTTTAACTTATATTAGACTACCTTGCACAATTTTTTAAGGATTATTTTTCTTATTAGCATTGCTAATATTTAAAAGTCAAGACATGTATTCTGCCTATAATCTCGTAAAGATCCTTGATACAATTTTCATACTTTCGATTTATAAAGAAAACACTAAATCGCTAACCGCAACCTGAATATAAAACGTACAAAATTCCAAAAAAATATATTGGAAAAGCCCTATGTACACCAATTTGCAAACTATTTTTAATAAAATTCCTTATTTTAAATAAATTAAAAACAAAAAACAAACATAAACATATACAAAATACTAATTTCTGTAAAAATCATTATTGTCAAACAAAAATGACTCTGGAAAATGTATAAAAAGCCCTAACTGTCACATAGGGCTTTTTAAAAGAATATAGTGGGTCTGTTTTCTGTATGCAGCAACTTATAAAAGGCCCTATGTGGTTAGTTAGGGCTTTTTACATTTTTAGTGCATATGATTTGTAGTTAGGGCTCTCAAAAGTCGCCATTTTCTGTCTTATTTCAAGATCTAGCGTCAAGAAAAATATTCGAATAAATCCTAAGCTCTAAATTTGCAAAAAAGCTCAAAATCAGAAATTTTGTAGATACGGCCTTTACGATATAATGGGCAAGTATTGAGGTGCACAATTTCTTATACAGCGTGCTGTACCATTAGTTTTAAGTAAAAAATAGCGTTGACCAATAAGGATAATGCATTTAGTTTAGCGAAATGGTCTAGACAATCAAAAATTTTTCATCAAAATATATTAGTCTGCTAAAAAATAAAAATGAAGTTTGGACAAGCTGATCTGAAAGTTAGTTTAAGGTATACAGCTATGGACAAAAATAGCACACTTATAAAATGAAAAATAATTGTAAAAAATAAAATTTCCGTTATTTTGAATCGTTGTGGTCGTTCAAATAATTCTAAGGTGTTAATAGTGGACAGAGGAATAGCACATTTGTTACTTAAGTATTAAGTTTTAATTTGTTGATGGGCAATTCCATGATAACTCACTTACTTACATTTGGAAGAGTTTTACGAGTTTTTTTTTGTTTATAAAAAATTTAATTCTCCTTTAAATATAAATGAAACAAAATAAATAGATGGTACTGACTTCGGCTGCTAGGAAAAATAAAATTGGGGAAACAAAAGTTTGTTCGTAACTCACGTTACTCGTTTCGGACACGGGTTTTGTGGCAGTACCTTGCAAATTTTCTTACGATTAAACAAACCAATAACGCTTAACTAGTTTCTTGAATTAGATACAAGAATATATTAGTCTATTTATAACTATACTTACTTACTTACTTAAGGTGGGGCTACAGTCCGGGGTGGACCAGGGCCTCAACCAACAAGCTTCTTCCAGCCGGCTCGGTATCTAGCTAGCTGTCTCCAGTTTCGCAGGCCAAGTTGGTTGAGGTCCTCTTCCACTAGCGTGCGCCACCTGTTCCGCTGTCTTCCTCTACTGCGCCGTCCCACGGGGTTGGATTCAAAGACTTTTCGAGCCGGAGCATTGTTGTCCATTCGCTCTAGTTGACCCAGCCATCTCAGTCGTTGGCTTTTCACTTTACTGGCTAGTTCGGTGTCAGTGTACAGCCCGTACAGTTCGTGGTTGTCTTCTTCTCCATTTCCCATCTATGCAGACGGGACCAAAAATCAACCGGAGAATTTTCCTCTCAAAATAGCCTAAAGCGCTCTCATCCACCGTTAACAGCGTCCATGTCTCTCTTTATTTATAACTATACAGAAACTTTGAATTAATGATATTTATACAAATTTAATAAACTATATATGGTAAACGTAAGTTAAAAAAAGTCAGTTATAATTTCATTTTATTTTTAGACATATTTATTACTTGTAGGATATTTTACAATTCTAATTTTAAAAGTAGTGGAAAATAGGCAGGGGTGAGATAAATTTTACGTTTTTCTATCTTCATGGTTTGGATAAACATATATCCAAATGAGAGACAAATTTTTCCCTCCTTGTCTCCAAAATAATTGCATTTAGTTTTTGACAGTTTTTCACGCCTAGGAAAAAAGCATTTTTTGTATATGAAAACTACACTTCGCATGGATGTATAGACAAGGCTTTAAAGTGAAAAGAGGGAGACGAAGGGGGTAAAATCAAAATCTGAAAAAATTTTGAAAATTTGTTTGCAGCCGTTTGATCCCTACCCAGTTCGGAATTTCAAAAAACCCAATAAATATAAGGACTACCTTAATAGATACACATAAATAATTTAAAAAAAACAGATTAATTAAATGATTTCAGTATTTATTTCGCTCACAGTTTTTATAGGGTATACATAATTGTATCTACATACATAGATACATATTTCATTTTTATGCTTGTGGGTCGAAGTTACATTTCGATACTAAATATCCTTATGTAGGCATATTCAACCTCTAAACGCATTTAGATTTTAATGCAGTCTATTCATTTGTACAAACGTAGTTCAGCAATTTTAACTCTCCGATTAAGGCGGATTAACTGAGGTAACATGTAATAGGTCTACCACACACTTGAACCTTAACATCCCTTGTACCTCAATTAATCCGTCGAAATTGGTGATTTATATTGCTAAACGGATCAAAAATTGAACCACGTCTTCACAATTGGCTTTAAAAGGAAACTTACAATCTTTTTTTTTTAGTATGCAAACAATTTGTAATTTTTTTATATACAAAATATTTGTATCGTTAATTAAAAGGATAAGGGATACTTGTTTTATCACGCCAAAGAAGTACGAGTATATAACTTCTAACGCGCCTGCATCAGTACACACACTAATTTTTCATTTAATATTTTGTATGCTTATTTTTCTTATTTTCAGACCGTATGCACGCACTTGTTCCCAGCGAAACACTTGTAGTTCAAACGAAAGTAGTAACACGATCTCAACCCTTTGAAATGCTTTACTCACTGAATTGTCAAAACCTTTGCGCTGACTTCCAAGAAGATCTTGAATTTAAGTTCTCATGGGGTATAACTGCCATGATACAAAGATTTACTGGCAAAGCAAAAGGACTCAATAAAAAAGTTCCTGCAATAACCTCAAATAGGCACAATAGTGTAAGTACATTTTTTTGGTCTATAATAATATTTCTACCTGATAAACTAGAAGTAACAAGTCCGTTACATAAAACAGTTCTTTATTGTTTAATAGCAATGGTTTCATTAGTCCTTTTTCGACTTATTAATAAAATAAAATGCACTTTGGCTATAGTTCAAGTAGGTTAAAATTTTCAATGCGTGTACCTTTTGTTTAAATCAATATATGGTTAGTTTGTCCATAGCGTTTATCATAAAAAAGAGTTTATTTTATAAAAAAATATGAATTGAGAATTCATCAAATAAAATAAATGTAAAATTCTTTCTTTTAATTTAGTCACGGGCTGATTCTCGAACTGATTTTGCTGATCCTTAAGTTACTGAGTGACCAGTTTTGCCGCCAAGAGCTTAAAACAGTTTCTACCTTTAAAAACGTTTCCTCTTTTTACTTTCTTCCCTTTCTCGTTGTTTAACTTGAGTGTTTCTTTTGAAATGCAAAAAGACAAAACAAAATATAACACACAAAAGGCAAAAGCGTAGCAACTGCACTTCACTGTGATGTTAATACAATTGCAAATCCCTCGAAGACAAGGAATACACTCTTAATGCTTATATTTCTATTGAAACATTCAATAATGTGGAAAGCTATGTGGTTAAGAGAATCCTTGTAGAGCTGAATAGAAAATTTAATTAAAGATTGGACTATGTGCATGCCAGAAAACAGGCATATAAATACAGAACGTTTAAAAGTATTCACATCCAAAGAAAGACCACGGGGAGGGATGTTCTCTCCAAATGAAGTATGCCTTGTCAATGGTCAAAACCTGGATAAAGAACTGTGGTCTTATGGGTAATCTATTGAAAACCGAACTGGTTCTCTTCACTATCAGAACAAAAATACCAATGTTTAAAGTACCATTAATCGAAGGGACACCACTCTAAATCTCATATCAGCCCAAATACCTTGTTGTGATTCTAGAAACTGAACTGGAACCTCAACACTACTCCTCAACCCAAAAATTATAAGCTGCATGTACACGACAAGGCAATAGTTAAACCGATACTATCCTACGGTAATTTTGTTTGGTGGGACGCAACATACTCAGATTCTTCAGAGATATGTGGAAAATAATGTTTACTCAGACTACACAATATCCCATTTATACTTCAACAGATCCTTCATTAACTCTTTTCCTAATAGAGAGGAGTGGGAAAACAACCAGCATTTCAGTAAATAATCTACGATATTTCCGTCATTACAATGACGGAAGCTCTGGGACTAGCTAACTCCTTCAGTCTTCGGACTTTTGCGTCCAGGTGAGGTTTGGCAGTGGCAAAAGCAGCTACAAAAATATCAATAATCGCGGTACCGAGCTGATATCATCCTCTTTATTGAAAGCCAAGCTGCAATAAAAGCTATTTCTGCCACATTTGAAGTTTGTAACTTGCCGTCGAGAAGAGCTTAGGGTTTTTGGTATGCAGCATAACATGCCAAAAACCCTAAGCAGACAGAGTCTGCTGTGTTCTTGGTCACAGTGATGTAAAGGGAAATGAAAGAGCTGATGAACTGGCAACGGTATCGTTGCTTCAAGTCAAGCCGAGAGAAATATTTACGTACCAATCTTTAGCATCAAACAGGATATTGGTAAAAAAATATTAGAATAAACCAACGAGAGATGGAATCTGCTCGAAACATGTGGCACAACTAGAAAATCAGTCCAAATTTCAATAATTATGCAAATGAACAAGTAACATCTTCGTGCCCTTGTGAGACTGGACACAACCTACTGGGAAAACACAACAATAAAATCAGGCTTAGTACTGACGACCTTTACAGAGAGTGCAGCGATGAAGGAGCACATGCAGATACCTTACACTTCCTTTGTCTTAAGAAATAAAGCTTAGAGAATCATATTTTCGATGACCTAGAGGAACTTTCTAGACCTTTGGCTAATAGCCTTCTAACTGCTAACAGTATATAGGTTTATTAAGTGGGATAGAACTTTCTAGGGTATCACAAGGATCTACATTGATCTTAGTGTGACGGTAACAAGATCAACTATCAACACTTCTTCCTAACCCTAGGTTAGTTGTCATAGACATTATAAAAAAGTTTTCGTTAAGAAAATTGAAGATAGAAAACAAATACTTACTACAGGTCTAATGGTTTTGAAATCTATCAATCAGTATTATAGAATTTTACACATACAAAATAACGGATCAGTAAAAATGATGTAAACCATTGTGAATTGCATGAATATTATTAATTTCAATGAATTGGCAAGTTTTTTAACAATTGACTTTTGAAATTTAAAATTTTTTATATTTATCAATTATCAAATTGATTATTGACTATTATAATAAAGGTATAAAAGAGAAAAATAACGACCACCCGTCGAATAAATTTTTAATAAATAATAACAGCCAAAACAATATTTTATTTAATAAATATTAATCCGATATTACAAATTTAAAAAACAAAAAATAAAATAGAAACAAACAATGCCATAGTCACTAATGCCAAAAAAGGAAATACTACAGTGATGATGTTAAAAAAAAAACTCATACACAGAAAGTTAATGTCAAAAGTATATGTCAAAAAACTTAACAAAATAAATAAATCCAAGAACTTATTTACTGAAAACAAAAGATATTACCTTAAACGTTTGACTGCCACAGCGCCTACCTTAAAAGGATTACCTAAAATACATAAAGAAAATATACCCATAAGACCACTTATAAATTATACCACGGTGCCTTGCAAAATTATTACATCAAATTATATAAACCAATCATAAACAATATACATATATAAAACAATTGCTGCATTAAGTATAACCAATCCAAGAATTAAATCACCGATCTCCAAAAAATTAAATTACTTTCCAATACAAATTAGTTTCATTTGACATTATAAATATGTACACCAACGTACCCATAAATGAGACACTAGAAATATTTACAAAATGTCTAGAAAAAACACGTAAACTTAATCCACTAAAAGTACTTGAATTTATTAATCTGCTTAAAATAAAATTAAAGCAAAACTATTTTACCTTCAATGACGAATTCTACTGCCAAGAAGAAGATGGTGCTATGAGTATGGGATCACCACTTTGTGGACTTTTAGTCGATTTTTTTTCTAACGATTTTGAAAATCAATTATAGTCAAGAATAAACCATATTATTTTTTTGTATTCATAAAGAGGATCTTAGTCGAACTATCTGGAGTTTTGTAGTACTTCACGCCTGCCACGTCGAACAAAAAGCATCTTGTAATCTAAAGTTTGTTTAAATCTCTCCATAGAATATGCTGTCACCTGTAACACCGGCTTCAGAAACCCCATTATGTCTTATGCCAACAAATGCTGGTGGAATAACACAAGAACAACTGTCCATGATTTCACGTTTTGCGGTGGCTTCTATCGGTTCCCAAGGAACAGTTGGTGGGCTCGTTGTAGCAGGAATTGTAAGTGAAACAATCTGGATTTTATTTTGAATAATTAATATATGGTTTCATTAATAGATGCTGAAAACAATAGGATGGCGTGTTCTTGTTGGTGTTGGTGCCCTATATGGTTGTATCTACCTTTATGAACGTTTGTCTTGGACAAGTTCTGCCAAGGAGCGCGCATTTAAAAGTCAATACGTGCGCCACGCAACTAAAAAACTAAAAATGATAGTAGATTTAACCTCTGCGAACTGCAGTCATCAAGTGCAGCAGTAAGTTAAAAAGTGCTGGTCTATTCAGATTGTTTTTTTTTTAACAAAATAAAATAAATAATTTTCTAGAGAGCTTTCAAGCACATTTGCTCGCTTGTGTCGCGTTGTTGACAACGCCACCACCGACATGAATGAAGAACTTAAGGGAATCGAAACCTCACTTGCCATTTTAGAGGCTAATCAAAAGCAAATCAAGTTGCTGCGCAACAAGGCTAATTACATTCAAAACGAATTGGAAATTTTCGAAAATAACTACATTAAGTCGAATTGATTATCGGCCAAAAAGAATCTTGAATTCTATAGCCGTTTTAAAATTTCCCAGCGAAACATAAACTCTCGTCAAATGATCAATACTTGTAAAAACTCAAAGTTTACTAGAATCAACAAGCATTGCAACAAAATCGATCCCATTTATGTTAATTCCTAAAAAAATAGTTAACATTGAAATGACTTTGATGTCTCAAAGGCTCTTGACGACAGCTCTTGATAACAAGGAACAAAAAATCTAGATAAATTGTAATCACCATATTTTATATCAAGATCAATTTACAATATGTTAACTTTATTTCTCCATTGGTAATTAATGTATTTGTTTTATTTATTGCCTTTACAAAATGTTATTTAATATTGAAAACTTTAAATTTACCAAATAAAATTTAAATAATATTGTTACAAAATACAAAAATAAAACATTGATTGGCTAGTCACGTATGTAGAAGTGAACTTTAAATACCATTTTAAATATATTTCAAAATATTTAAGATTTTATGAAGTAATAGAAAAATAACAAAAAATACATAAGTAATTATTGTATTTCGATGAGAATATATCGACTAAAAAAAACAACCATGAACAAAATGTGTATAAACTTAAGATACCGTTTCTTTTTCAATGTGCAATAAAACACATAATTCAACCTATCTACATAATACATAATTTATAATCTGAAATAAATAATTAAACTGAAAATTAAAAACAAACAAAAAAATAGTAAAATATAGTAAAATAGTTTAATTAATTTTGTTATAGTTGTGTGCTGTTTGAAAGCTACTGTGTATAATTAAAAATTTTGCACTTTCCTAATGTGTAGCGGGCTGATTTGCCTAATGGTCCTTGCTGGCAATGCGAACTTCTAGCTCAGCGGTGGTCATGGTTCTTGGACCTTTAGCTCCCTACAAAAAAAGAATATTTATTTTGCCAGACTGCAAGCCGATGTAAGCGATGCGCGAGAAACTGATTTCACCCTCCCTACCTGGTTGCATCCCTCGCCTGAGCAAACCTTTAATATGGCTTCTTCTCCCCCCTCTTTACGTCATTTCCTTCATTTCATCCTTCTCATCCCAAAAATTAACTTACCCAACCTTCATTTTGAATAAGTTCAATTTTAATTTTATTAATTAAAAATCATATTTTTCACTTTAAATTAATGTACAGTTAATTTATTTCATATTGTATTTAAAAATTAAAATAATATCTTAAAAAAAAATCAAAGATTCAATTTTATTTTTACTTTATACAATACTTAAAAAAAGGTTAATTCACCATTCGGCAACCCTGCCGCTGATTAAAGAAAATATATCTTTATCGATTTACTTACTAACTTGGGATTTCAAATCCTCTTTTAACTTTTTTTTTTATTTGATTTGAATTTTAATTTAATATTAATCCCCCTTTCAAAACCCAGCTCGATTTGGCTATTATTTTATTTTTATTTTTTTATATATACAGGGTGATTGGTATAAGGTGCACCAAAAAGCTGGAGTGGGGGGGTCTATTTCCCCCCAGGAGGGGCAATTTTCTAAAAAACTGACTTAAAATTAAAAAAATATTTAAAAACAACGGTACAATTTACAATACCATGCTATACCTTTTTAAAAAGCCAAAAATCTCTACTCTGATTTTCATTTTAAATTAAGTTGTGTTGTTTTTGAAAAATTAACTGTGTTGTTTTTGAAAAAATTAATTTTCAAACTCGAAATTTTGAAAAAAAAAAAATTAAAAAAAACTCAAATTAATTTTTCAAAATTGTATGTAATTAAGTATAATTTTTATTTTCAAAATTTAATGCTGTTATTAATTTTCAATAAAAATAGAAAACCGGATATTAAAATGTATCTTAGTTTTTGAGAAATTAAAAAAAAAATAAGTACTTTTCAAGAAAAACCTTTTTTTTGTTCTATCTTTGCATAAATACCATTAGTTTTATTAGCAAGCAATACAAAAAATAACTTAATTAACTAGTAATATTATTAATATATGTTACATTTTAGCCTATTCTAATTAAAATAAATGATGTAATAAGAAATTTTAGATATGATCCTCACTACTTAGAAGGCAAAGGTTGTAGGTATCTTCTTCTTATGGCTGCAGATAAATTTAAGTCCATTCTGCAACTTGACTCCAGCAACTTTAATGTCTTGTTTAAGTTGCTCCAAAGAAGAACTTTCAACTATATATAAACTATATATACGGTGACTCACAAAATTGATCGAGCATGAGCTATTAATTAGAAAATATTTGACAAAATGTTACTGCAAGGCATTCTAGAAATTTTCGAAAAATTCGACTTATTGGAAATGTCGTTTCAAAAAACCTATACCTGCAATAGTTTTTACTACTTCTCCTTTGAAATCGGGCTGATTTCTTTAATTCCTAACCATTTTAATTTTTTTTCCCGTGGGTAGGTGCAAAACCTGCTATTCAGGCTCTATGAGGACCGAAAAACGCGTGCTCATAGAAGTGTGAGATTCTTACTACACTAAAACCACCTCCACTTCCCGATTGCAACTAAGTTGAAACTTAACTAGCAATTTATTTTTAACGAAGTTAAGTAACGTGTTGCAGGTTACTTTCCGGTGAAAGTTCCTGCTTAATCCGCTATTTTAAAGCGGTTTTCTGTTTACCGCACCAAGTCGGAAGGTTTTGTTCTTCGCAGACGGCGTACTAAATTCGACTCGTCAAGAATGTCAATAATCGTTGAATTAGCGTGTTCTAATAGTCGATTTCTATGTTTTCGCGCGAAACTTTTTATTTCCTCCCGCACCGTAGGAATCCCGAGATCCCTATGAAGATCTTCGTTTCTTATATACCACGGAGCATTTACAAATGACCTAAGCAATTTATTTTCAAACGTTTGTAAGTTATTTAAGTTTGTATCGCAGGTACAACCCCAAAGTTGTATACCATAAGTCCAAACAGGTTTAAGAACCTGTCGGTATAAAATCAATTTATTTTCAATACTAAGCTTTGAATATTTACCGAGTAACCAGTTCATATCTCTTAATTTACTTTTTAGTTCTTCGCATTTCTTTTCCACGTGCGGCTTCCATTTAAATTTCGCGTCTAAAGTCATTCCCAGATACTTTGCCTAATTTGCAAATGGAACACGAGCGGTATTAAGAAAGACGGGTAATCTATTTATTTTTTTATACGTAAAGTCCACGTGGACTGACTTTTGTTCATTGAGCGCTATTCGCCATGTTTTCGTCCATTCATTAACATTATTAAGAGCATTTTGTAATTTAATTGTAGCTTCGCTAATCGTTTTGCCTACTGCTAGTTTTGCAGTATCATCAGCAAACGTGGCTACAATAGTGTCATCTGTTTGAGGTATATCGATAAAAGGTACAGAACTGGACCTAATACACTTCCTTGTGGTACCCCAGCCACTATATCTTTGAAATCAGAATAGTCATTTCCGTGTCTTACACGAAAAAGTCTTTCATTTAGATATCCGTTTAGAATGTTGTAAAGTCCTTCAGGCAGAACTTGTCTTAATTTGAATTTGAGGCCTTCGTGCCACACCTTGTCAAACGCTTGCGACACGTCCAAAAAGACAGTCGAACAGATTTCAGATTTTCTTTTCTTCAAGAGCTCTCTCAATTACGTCAGTAATTCTATGCACTTGATCAATTGTCGAATGCTTGCTTCTAAATCCGAACTGATATTCAGGTATTAATTGTTTCTCTTCTATTATCGGTTGCAGACGCAGGAGTAGTATTCTTTCAAAAACTTTTGATATTATTGGAAGAAGTGAAATCGGCCTGTAAGACTTCTTTTCGTGAGATGGTTTGCCAGGTTTCAAAACCATTATGACTTCCGCAACTTTCCATTGGCTCGGAACATATTCTAACCTTAGGGTGGCATTTATTATGTAAAGGAGGTTAATAAACCCTTTACGAGGGAGCATTTTTAGGTCCGTCAAGCTGCGTCCACCACAATTGAAATTCAAAAATCTAATGATGGAATAATTTGATGCTAATTTGATGCTAATTTAGTACCGCAATCCCGCCCTGGTACTAAATTCCCTTCCCCCTCAAACTGGTGGGGGACCCAGCTTGACGTCAAGCTGCGTCCACCACACATTAATAGACAAATTTTCGAAAAACTAATGATGCAATAATTTGATGCTAATTTTGGGCTCTTCAAATGGCGGAGTTTCCAATGCCTCAAGTCTATCCTTATCACTTAAAAACGGCTTGTTATAAAGCGAGCTGTGTAGATTTCTTACCACAACGCGAAATTCAAAAATCTAATGATGGAATAATTTGATGCTAATTTGATGCTAATTTTGTACCGCAATCCCGCCCTGGTACTAAATTCCCTTCCCCCTTAAACTGGTGGGGGACCCAGCTTGACGTCAAGCTGCGTCCACCACACATTAATAGACAAATTTTCGAAAAACTAATGATGCAATAATTTGATGCTAATTTTGGGCTCTTCAAATGGCGGAATTTCCAATTCCTCAAGTCCAGCCTTACCCCTTAAAAACAGCTCGATAACAAGCGAGGTGTGTAGACTTTTTAAATACGATCTTTGAAAAAAAAAAATAAAAAAGTGCATAAGACGTAAAACTAAGTAATTTGAAAAAATATAAAATTTTGTCTTTCTATCCCTTCCAGTTTTGTTTTTACAGACAAAAAACTGAATTCTGATGACGTCACTTATATGAAGCTGCTTCCACCACAAACGAAATTCAAAAACATAATTATGCAGGAACCTAGTGCTTCTTATGGGCTCATTTATCATTTATTGTTGTAATTTTAAATTTTGGGCTCCATGGTTTCACCTTGAAATCTATTGCTGAATATAAAGAACTATGTAATTTGAAATAATTATGATTACATACTACATACATACATACATGTAATAATTATTAATTATTACATGTATGTATTACATACATGTAATAATTATTAATTATTACATGTATGTATGTATGTAGGTACACGTATGTGTGTAACACATGGTACACACATGGACATGGTGCAGGTATGTATGCAATAATTAAGTATTTAAATTTTCTTAAGCTTAAGTACACCCAACCTTTCCCTTAAGAGGTCAGAAACCCACTAATATCAAAACTTTACATAGTTCAATATAGTAAATTCTTTATTTTGGTCAAAGAATGCCATGAAATAGGCGGAACTAAAATAAAAATGAACTAGTCAATGCTCAACGTATATATATTTTAAAGAAATAGATATGTGTGTAGGAAGGTGTAATTTAAAAAATAATTTCATTTGCTTATTTATTTTAAGGAAGTAGAATATGTGTGAGCTATGATTTGTATGTGTCAGATGAATTTTCATCAATGATTTATATAGAAAAGAATTCGCGATCTGATTGGTTGAATTATAATATTATATAATAGGAATGTTACAAAATGGTTAATATGATGTCTCCAAGAAAATTAATGGAAGATCTGAAAGGATGGATGGAAAATGTAATTATTTCAAATTACATAGTTCTTTATATTCAGCAATAGATTTCAAGGTGAAACCATGGAGCCCAAAATTTAAAATTACAACAATAAATGATAAATGAGCCCATAAGAAGCACTAGGTTCCTGCATAATTATGTTTTTGAATTTCGTTTGTGGTGGAAGCAGCTTCATATAAGTGACGTCATCAGAATTCAGTTTTTTGTCTGTAAAAACAAAACTGGAAGGGATAGAAAGACAAAATTTTATATTTTTTCAAATTACTTAGTTTTACGTCTTATGCACTTTTTTATTTTTTTTTTCAAAGATCGTATTTAAAAAGTCTACACACCTCGCTTGTTATTGAGCTGTTTTTAAGGGGTAAGGCTGGACTTGAGGAATTGGAAATTCCGCCATTTGAAGAGCCCAAAATTAGCATCAAATTATTGCATCATTAGTTTTTTCGAAAATTTGTCTATTAATGTGTGGTGGACGCAGCTTGACGTCAAGCTGGGTCCTCACCAGTTTGAGGGGGAAGGGAATTTAGTACCAGGGCGGGATTGCGGTACAAAATTAGCATCAAATGAGCATCAAATTATTCCATCATTAGATTTTTGAATTTCGCGTTGTGGTAAAAAGTCTACACAGCTCGCTTTATAACAAGCCGTTTTTAAGTGATAAGGATAGACTTGAGGCATTGGAAATTCCGCCATTTGAAGAGCCCAAAATTAGCATCAAATTATTGCATCATTAGTTTTTCGAAAATTTGTCTATTAATGTGTGGTGGACGCAGCTTGACGTCAAGCTGGGTCCCCCACCAGTTTGAGGGGGAAGGGAATTTAGTACCAGGGCGGGATTGCGGTACAAAATTAGCATCAAATGAGCATCAAATTATTCCATCATTAGATTTTTGAATTTCGCGCTGTGGTAAAAAGTCTACACAGCTCGCTTTATAACAAGCCGTTTTTAAGTGATAAGGATAGACTTGAGGCATTGGAAATTCCGCCATTTGAAGAGCCCAAAATTAGCATCAAATTATTGCATCATTAGTTTTTCGAAAATTTGTCTATTAATGTGTGGTGGACGCAGCTTGACGTCAAGCTGGGTCCACCACCAGTTTGAGGGGGAAGGGAATTTAGTACCAGGGCGGGATTGCGGTACAAAATTAGCATCGAATTAGCATCAAATTATTCCATCATTAGATTTTTGAATTTCAATTGTGGTGGACGCAGCTTGACGGACCTAGCATTTTTAAAATCTCTGCCGTTATTAAGTCATATCCTGGAGCTTTGTTGGACTTAAGCTTCTTTATTTCTCTTTTTAATTCGGTAAGTGTAGCATTTCTCGTTATGTAGCTTTCATTTGAGGTAAAATTCATATTAATATTTTCGTTGAGTTCTTGCCCATCGAACGGCTTAAATGTTTCCTCTAAGTAATCGGCGAATACCGTCGCTTTTTCTTAGTAACTATTAGCCCATTCATTATAGCTTTCCAAAGTGAGTAGTTGGATTCTTTCCCCGCTGTCAAGCCTTCATGGTAATATTCAACTTCAAGGGTTTTGAAATCTGATATCGCCGTTTTTAAAAATTACTTAAGCGATTTAAATGAGCTTTATGTTGAGGAGCACGGTATGCTGCCATTTTTTACGTACGTGCTATTCGTTTCTCTTTCACTAAATCTTTTATTTCTTGCGGATATTTTATATCTTTATAGCGAGGCATAAGCCTTTGATAAGGTGTGTTATCCCAAGCTGCTTTTTGTATTATATCAATAAAGGTATCTACTGCGTCTTCAAGCTCAAGAGGCGTTTGTAATGATATCCTTAACTCAACGTTGTCCTCGATATCTTTTTTAAATCCATTCCAGTTGGTCTTACTGTTTGTTAACCTGGGTGGTTTTTCAATTTTAACAAGGCTTTCGCTCATAATGAGTACGAGTGCAGAATGATCTGAGAAGAGGTCATAGCCCTCTGAAATTTCTATACGGTTAGAGGCTATTCCTTTCACCATGAATAAATCGATTAGGCCAGGTATTCTCGACGGATCAGTTTTCCAGTAAGTTGGCTTGCCAGTCGAATGAAAGTCACAATTATTTTCCATTCCTGCTTCATATAGCAGAAGGAGTGCTTTGCATTAAAGTCACCACCAACAATTAAATTTGGACTTATTGACTTAATCAATGTCGTAAATTCACTCTTATCAATTTTGCAACGTGGAGGGCAATATATGGGAGAGACATTGAGAGGAATATTTTTAGTTTTAACCTGTACACTACTCAAATGCATTGATTCCACTTCTATTTTGAGGCCTATCGAGTGTTCAATGCATTCTTTTATATACAATGATGATCCACCTCTTGGTTTGTTTGACGGATGAATGGCGCGGTAGTCATGAAACCCGTGGATTTTAAGATTTGATTCATTTTTTGCATGCGTTTCTGATATCAAACATATGTCAATATCATTTTCTCGCATATACATCTCCAATTCTCCAAGTTTTTGCCATAATCCGTTGGCATTCCACGTTAGAATTTTAAGCTTTTCCATCATATATTTTTTGAAAGAGGTTTGGGTCGAAAACAATTTTCGAGCTTACTTAATCTATCAAAGATAAGTTTATTTGTTTCACATTGTTCTTCAAGTTTTGACAAAATTATTGAAAAGACTTTCGAAACCGGGTCTGTTTCAGTGTCTTTATTTACGGGTATATTTTTTGCCGCTATTTGGGCATATGTTTGTGCATTTCCTTGCTTCGATATTTTGTCCGAAGGTACTGACACTGTTGTCTTTTCCTTACGGATACTAGGTTTTGGACCTTTCGTAGATTTGGAACTCTTTGGAATTGCGGTTTCTAATTGCCTTGATGGGTTTCTTTTAGTTTGGGCAGATTTTGATCGTCGCTTTTGTAATTCCTTAGCTACTTCACAGCCTCTATAACTTGCTGGGTGATTTTCATTACAATTGATGCACGTCGATGGACTTTCACTTTCTCCGTTGCAGTCAACGGTTAGATGTTTTCCAGCGCATTTTACACACCTTTGCAATAGGTTTGGGTGTGATTGAATTCTTGGCAACGTACACTGAGGGATTAATCTTGTGCTCTTTCTTAGAGGATCGATCCTAACTGCGATGTTTAGAATTGTTTTATTTTTATAAATTTCATCTAATTTTTCAGTCTTATCGAACGAACGGGGTCTTTCCGACTTATTTTCATAGGTATACCATTCTACTTTTTCTTCGTTTAGTTTTCGTGACAGAAGACGATAACTTTCGGGGTCTTTCACACAAACTTTCCATTTGTTGTTGTTAAGTGAAATAATTTTAAAAGCCGATGGCAATAATGCCTTTAATATGGTTTGCAATTTGTTATACTCCGCAATACCGATAACATTTATCGGTGGTGGGGGCCGTTCCTTAACAGGTTTTTCTTTTACTGTCGCATGTTTTGGTGAAACTCTTATTTCAAAAGAAGAGGCTGCTTCAGGCGAAGAGCCAGCTTTACGCTTTTTACTCAATCTTTTCTTTGAGGACTTTTCCGTTTCACGTGCTAGCTCTTCTTCGTCCATTTCATATCTACAATTGACTTGTGGCAAGCTAGACTTTGAGTTTATTGGAGGATTTTCGCTTTTCAATATCTCATTTTCTTTTCGAAGAAGATCGACTTCTTTCTTTAGCTATTGATAAAGTGCCATTACTTGATCAAGTTTTTGTCGAAGTTCGTTATTATCTTTTTCAAGATTTTTTGTTTTATCTGAGTCTATTTTGGCGCGCGCAGGCGTGACGGGTGAACTCTTTTGCCCGAATTTCGATGGTTTTGCACTCGATTTAGATGGTGGTGATCGAGATACCCTTGCACTTTTTAGGAAGGGATTTATTAAATGCAATAATTGGCTCTCCCCAGAATCCATAGAGCCGACCTCCGAAGAGGGTGGATTTTCCAGTGAACCTAGACTGACACCTGGGGTACTATATCTTATTGTTTTGCTCATTGCATAGTTATGTATACATCAATCTCAGTATACGGAGTTTGGATTTTAGTCGCCTCTTACGACAGGCATGCCTACCTCGGGTATATTCTTTCCCCTTACCCGCAGGGGGGAAACTATTAATGAATTTTAATGAATTGTAATAAAATCACAAAATTTAGGAAAGGACGAAAAATAAAGTCACGGAATAAAAATTTTCTCACTCTACTTGTCTACCCTCACTATTTTCTCATCTTTTTCATGTAAAATTTATAATTACTGTAAGCTTACAAACGTACTACATCAATTAAAAAAAGAACTCACAAAATTGATCAAGTGCACTCAACTCATTTAATAGGTTTTTTGAAACGGCATTTCCAATAAATCGAATTTTTCTTCGATAACGCGTTAGGCTTGAATAGAAAAAAGACATAGTGCTGACAAAATTTCTAGAATGCCTTGCAGTAACATTTTGTCAAATATTTTCTAAATTAAGAGCTCATGCTTGACCAATTTTGTGAGTCACTGTACACAGTTCTTTATGAACCCCAAGCGTAAAAATCCAAAGGAGTTAAATCTGGTGATCTGGGTGGCCATTCAGTGGGACCTCCCCTTCCTATCCATCGGTCGCTGAAATGATCATTCAGACAGTTTCTCACAGCCAGGCTAAAGTGTGCCGGAGCTCCATCCTGTTGATATATTGAATTGTCTATTATAGCCAAAGGAACATAACATCTTCAAGTAAATCTAGCCAAAGGGTTCTTAGGAACTGCAGATAGGATTCTCCACTTTAAACCGTATTCAAAAAACGTGGTTCAATTACCGTTCGTCCCACAATGCCAAGCCACACATTGCAGCTGAGGCAGTGCTGCGACTTATTTTGTTTTTTAGCATATTGTAATATTTTCTCAGGTTCGGTAATAAAACTTATTCACTTTTCTTAAATTCTCCACTATTTACTTTACAAAATAAAACACTTAACTTTTCAACCACAAAACAATTTATTGTTCACCACTGAAATTAATTCACCACTTTACATTTATTACTACCAACTTTACTCGTTCACTATTAAAAATAAACTGCCGGTCAGACTTGTGATTTTATACTTTTCACAAGGTTCCCGAAAAAGCTGGAAGGTTCTAGTATTTGCTTTCAGAGCTTTCCATAGGGGAAATTTCCCTTGCAAAATCTTTAAATTTGACGTTTAGTATTGGAAGTTCGAAAGCTCACCAAAACTCTCCACAGGTTGGTTTGTGTCATGTCTAATCCGAGATTCGGTGTTTTTTTATTCAAGAGTTATAGTTCATTCGAGAGTCATTATAGTAAAAATGTGATAGTCGTTACAATATGGATTGTTGTGACTCCAGTAATGCAAGTTGGGGAAATTGGTAACTCCATCTCTGGTAAACAGCGCTTCATCTGTCCAAACTATTCTTTTAAAGTAGTTGTGTTCTGTTTTTTTTCCCTCAGTAATATCGTTTTACAGAATTTAGTCCTCAAAATTTTATTATTTGATGTCAACTCTTGCACTGGGGTAAAGTGATATGGGTGAAGGTCATCGGTATGAACCACTGCCCAAACCCTGCTTTGGGGCAATCCAAGCATAGTTGCTATTCTTCTGGTGGTAAGGGTGGGATTACGTCGTCCTAAATCCAAAATCCGTTCTTCTATGTCTGTTGATATACCAGATGACCTCTCTCCTTCGAGTCTCCAGTAGTCCATGTTCCCGAAGACGGTTGTGAAGTCTTGCGAAAAGTGAATAGTGGGGACATCTCCTATTGGGGAACCTTTCAGCGTACAATCTTTGTGCTTCCCGACTGGAACCATCCGCTAAACCGTAGCAATAGTGCATATTTGCCAATTCTTTCCAAGAGTAACATGCCATCGTTTTGTATTGATGATAAGATAAGCAATAAGTTTCAAATAGAATGTCCTTCGATATTTATTTGTGGCTAGGTAAAACTTTTTTGTTTTTTTTATTTGGTATAGGTAATCCTTTTTATTTGGGTAACAGGTAGACATACAGGTCAATTTTGTTAAATTGAACACATGCCTCAATAAAAAAAGGTGAAATCTAATTAATCCAGTTTATTTTTTTATTATTTGCTCAAAAGTAGATGGTTTGCAATATAGAATAAAAAAGGGGTAATCCGCTAATTAAATAATTGAGCTGAGCAGATCAAAGTTAGGAAAACCAAAAAATGTGTTTTCCTTGAAAAAAGTAACCTTCCATTTCTTTTTTATTTCTCAAAAATTAAGATACATTTTAACATCCGGGTTTCTGTTTTTTATTAAAAATTAATAAGAGCATTGAATTTTGAAAATAAAAATTATACTTAATTACATACAATTTTGAAAAAAATTAATTTGAAAGTTTTTTTTTTCAAAATTTCGAGTTTGAAAATTAATTTTTCAAAAACTGTTCACTAACACAACTTCATTTAAATTGAAAATCAAAGAAGAGATTTCTGGCTATCCAAAAAGGTACAGCATGGTATTTTAAATTGTACCGTTGTTTTCAAATATTTGTTTTTCTGTTTTAAGTCAATTTTTTAGAAAATTGCTTAAACGGGGTGAAATAGACCCCCCCTCCCATACGACTTTTTTCTTGTCTTAACCCAACCTACTCGCTCCAGCTTTTGTTCCAACGATATTTTACCTTTAAATATTGTAATATTTTCTCAGGTTCGTTAATAAGACTTATTCACTTTATTTAAATTCTCCACTTATGCATTTCACAAAATAAAACACTTTACTTTTCTTATAACAAAACAATTTATTGTTTACCACTGAAATCACTAACTTGACTTTTATTACAACCAACTTTACTCATTCACGATTAAAAATAAACCCATAAATTTCCCTTTCCAAAGCTTTCAATTTGACGTTTAGTATTGGAAGTTCGAAAGTTCACCAAAGCTCTCCGTAGGTTGGATTGTGCCCTGTCTAATTCGAAATTCGGTGTTTCTTTTATTCGAGAGTGGTTATAGTTCATTCCAGAGTCGTTATAGTACAAATTCGACAGTCGTAACACTGCCCCCTCCTTGCGATTGATCGTCCCGAGCAAATCTATCACATCCTTCATCCACCATTATAACGTTATAGTACAAATTCGACAGTCGTAACACTGCCCCCTCCTTGCGATTGATCGTCCCGAGCAAATCTATCACATCCTTCATCCACCATTATAACGGTGTAAACGGTCACTGTGAACTACTTTCATTTTACCTCTAAGTCCTCTCTGAATGCGGTAGACGACATCATTTATTCGTGTTGCAACGACAGTATACGGGCCTTCCCAATTTTGTTGAAGTTTTGGTGAAAGTCCCATCCGACGGTGGGGATTATAAAACCACACAAGTTCTCCCGCTTGGAATCGGTTCGTTGTTGCTTTTGTGTCGTATCGTGTTTTCATTCGATCACTCGATAGCTTTATATTTGCTCTTGTTCTTTCGTGGATTTCAAGAAGCTTTTCTTTCAGGTTTTCCACGTAGTCGTCTATTTCTTGGGGCTCATTACCATAACATTCAAATTTTACTTCACTTGGCAGTCGTATTGTGTTCCCTAGCGATATTTCTGATGGTGTATGTCCTGTTGAGCTTTGTACTGCACTTCGATAGGCCATCAAGAATAATGGAATTTGCCGATCCCAGTCTCGTTGGTTGTCGCTTACAACTTTGGAAAGGTGTTCTTTAAGGGTCCTGTTGAATCGTTCAACCATTTCATCAGATTGTGGATGAAGCGGTGTTGTCCTCGTCTTTTTAATGCCAAGGAGTGTACAATTTTCCTGAAAGATTTTGGAGTCGAAGTTTCTTTCTTGATCTGAATGGAGTTCCATCGGTACGCAAACCTGCTTATCCAGTTGAAAACAATCTGATCCACGACTGTTTTGGTTTCCTGATTTGGGATGGCAAATGCCTCAGGCCATTTGCTGAAGTAGTCCATTACTACCAGGATGTATCGGTTTCCACTTGCGGTTTCTGGAAAAGGTCTCGCAACGTCTATTGCAATCCTCTCAAAAGGCGTGCCCACGTTATACTGCTGCATTTTACTCTGGACTATCCTGCCTGGTCCCTTGCTTGCAGCACAAGTATCACATTTGCGGCACCATTTTTCAACGTCTTCTCTTGCATGTAGCCAGTAGAATCGCTGCCTTACTTTCTCCAGTGTCTTATTGATCTCCAAATGTCCTGCGGAAGCTCCCTCATGCATATCTTGAAGAACGTCGTTAACTTTGGGTTGAGGTACGATTTAGCTGCATCACATATGATTTGCCGTCTGTGGACTCTCACTTACGTCTTAGCACTCCTTCTTGCACATGAAGTGAGTCATATTGTGCCCAATACGCCTTAAGAGTTGGACTTCTATCGGAGATGTCACCCCATTCTGGTTTCTCCCGGTGTTCTTTCCATGCCAGAATGGGTTCAATATCTGAGTCTTCTTGCTGGGCAGTCCTCAGTTCTTCATTACTCCAACCGTAAATGGGATCGATTCTTAATCGCTGAATGGCAGCTACCTCTTATTTTTCTTGACGTGTGCAATGTTTCTAGTCCGGTTTGCAGGGTCTCCGAGACAAGGCATCTGCGTTTGAGTGCAACCTTCCTCTTCGATGTTGAGTCTGGTAGTAGTATGTCTGTAATCTCTCGATCCACCTTGCCACTTGACCTTCTGGATTTTTGAAGTTCAAAAGCCAATTAAGTGCGCCATGATGGTCTGTCCGAAGAAGGAACTTCTGCCCATACTTATGGAAGTGTTTTGTAGCCGATATTAGAGTAAGAAGTTCTCTTCTGGTCACACAATAATTTCCCTCTAGCTTTGAGAGTACCTTGCTGTAATAGGCGATGACTTTCTCTTCTCCACCATGAACTTGTGACAGTACGGCTCCAATTCCCACGATACTAGCGTCAATGTCGATGATGAAAGCTTTTCCTGGTGTCGGATAGGACAGAACAGGTGTATTGCATAGGCGCTGCTTGAGTACCCGAAAGCTTTTCTAGCAGTAACTTGACCATTTGAATGGTTGCCTTTTTCGGTAATCTGATGCAAATTTTTCGCGATCCCAGCAAAATCCTTAACAAAACGACGATAGTACGTGGCTAGACCAAGAAAGCTCCGAAGTTGATGTTTATCTTGTGGAGTTGGCCAATTCTTAGCTGTGTCCACTTACTCAGGATCAGTCTTCACTCCTTGGGACGAGATGATAATATGTCCCAAGTATTTTACCTCAGACTTAAAGAATGCACACTTGTCTGGATCTAATTTCAAGTTTGCTTCTCGAAGCCTCTGGAACACGACCTTAAGGTTTCCACAATGCTCATAAAATGTTTTACCATAAACGATAACATTGTCCAGATAGACAAGGCATGACTTCCAAGTGAGTCCTTGTAAAACGCACTCCATCAAACGCTCAAATGTTGCCGGAGCGTTGCATAGTCCGAAAGGCATTACTTTGAATTGCCACAGACTATTTCCTGTGGAGACAGCTGTCTTTTCTCGATCTTCTGGATGGATTTCTACCTGCCAGTAGCCACTTTAAGTCCAAGGTTGAAAACCATTCAGCTCCTTCCATCGCATCCAAAGTATCGCTGATTCTTGGTAGGGGGTAGCTGTCTTTCTTTGTTACATCATTCAGCCTCCGATAGTCCACACAGAATCGAGTACTTCCATCCTTCTTTTTGACAAGGACGACTGGGGAAGCCCAAGGACTTTTAGAATTTTCGATTAGCCCATCTTTCTCCATAGTCGATATCATCTCTTCAACTTCGGCTTGTTTGGTTAATGGGAGACGCCTCGCTGGTTGTCGAATTGGTCTCGCGTCTCCCGTGTCGATTCGATGCTGCACCAGTTGTGTTCGACCATACTGCTCACTGGGTGAAGAGAATATATCAGCGTACTCGTGAAGGATGCTTCCAGCGACAATTAGCTGTTGTTCACTTAAATTGGATGACTTGAGAATTGTTGCCTTCATAGAGTTCAATTTCCTCGAGACCACTGATTGTTGAGTGTCCACTTCTGTGATCTTAGTTATAGCGGACACTGATTCGCACTTTCTCAGCTTGACTTCGTACAGTTTGATGTTAAGTATCCGTACGGGCACCATGTTGTTGTTTGGTGCCACAAGAGTCTTCCCCAGGATGATGTTTTGGAAAGACTGCTCAGAGTCTGGCTCCACCATAAGGTATCGATGGCTTTCCAAATAACCCTTTATTTTAGTACAAACGAACACTTCAGAAGAAGGTGGCAGGCAAATATCTTCCTTTATGACAGTCCTTAGAGTTGAATTGCTTTCATTACCATAAACCATAGGAATCTCCACATTTCAATACTTAAGAACTTGCTTCCCGATATCAAGGATTACTCCGTGCTCTTTCATAAAGTCGATTCCAACGATGCACTCATCACAAATATCTGCTACCAGAAACAGATGTGAAAACTCCAGTTCTGCCAAACGGATCGTAAGACGAACCTCTCTGTACACTCTGGCAGCCTCTCCTGTTGCAGTTTTCAGACGGTCTCTTCGAACAATGGAAGCAGTGGCACCGGTGTCGATCGTAGCCACTTGTTTCTTGCCGTTTTAGTCTGCGAGACCTGAATAGTGGTTCTGGGGCCATCGATACCAGAAACCAGCTTTTGCCCCTCGAAGTTGGTTCTTACTCGTTGGAGAGTTGGAGTATTGACGTTATTAGCTGCGTTTTATTATTGATCAAGATCCATATGGATCTTCCCGTGATAATAAAACGATACAGATCATGAAAAAATTTAACTTTTGAACTGTGGTACACCTGAGTTCTTTTTTGACGTCTCCATTTTAAACATGTAAGCAACAAATTTAAATGGAAGACACAATTGAAGTCAGTAAATGTTCTTTTATTAAATTGCAATTGCTTAAATCTATCTGTAATTTTTTTATTTAGTTATTAAAGTGAAGGTAGTGACTGTGTTCTACTGAAACGTTTATTAATTACAGCTTCAAAAACATTATTCACCAATCCTAGTAAAAAGAAGGATCTATGAAATAAGTGAAGAATTGATTGAATTAAGATTTGGATGCCTTTTGCAAAAACAAAAAGAAGAAACCATTCACTTCTCGAAATAGAACTACAAGAAACCCTCGGCTTGGATTTCTCAAAAACTACAAGAAGAAAATAAAGACGAGGGACGGTTGACGAACTCGACGCATTAGTTGTTGCAAACAACAACGAAGAAAGAGTGATGACAAAAAAATGCCGATAGAAGTAACTCATTGTAGGCTTGATGCTATAGTGGTTATGCATGCCCAGATATCACAGGTGTACGAAAGCTCAAATTTGTTATGAAACCACCTCATGCACTTCATACACAAAACAACTTCATTTTCAAACATAAGCAAAACCCTGCGCAAAAAGCTCTGAAGGCTGAAATGGGTACCTACTTAGTAGTTTTCTGGATGGTTATAATCAGGGTCGTTTCAGTTCAATGTTAAAATTTTGTTGTTCCGAGATACAAACAAAAGATATGAAAATATGACTGTAGTGCAAAAAATAGTGCGCTATCCTTTTAAATTAAGTAAAGATGTTGATGAAATGTTCTACAATAGAAAGAACAAAAAAACTTATTTCGTTATTTCAAAAATAAATGTATAATATGACGGTAAGATTAAAAAATTTCAATATAATATTCCCTTGTTAATTTCCATTTATTATGTTTTTTAAAGGCCCTGCAATTAAACAAAAAAAGCTCCATATTTTAAAATGCGGAATCCATGCGGCTCCAAGGGAACATGTGGCCATACAAACCTTAGGGAACTTTTACGGTGTTTTATCATGTGGCTCTTACCCACCAAATCAACTATATGCGCAGTGGTCTACCATCAATATCATGCCAAATGGACAAGGTTTGTGTGAAGGACATTTAGGCATGCGGACCTTGTGTGCCCTATAAATGGCCCGGCTGGTCAATGCAGTCCATTTAAGCATATCGTGTTTTGACATATTGTACAATAATGCTATAAATGGAATGCGAAAATCATAGATTTGGAGAAATTAATAAAAAAAGAGAGTTTTATTCAGTACTCAGCTTGTTTTTTTTTTCATAATATATATAGTACAGGTGAAATGGTACAGAAAGGCATGGTGAAAAGGTACAGAATAAAGAAAAAATTGGTACCAATATGAAACTTGGTAAAAACGTTTCATGTACCATAAGAATGAAGAATCAATAGTCTATACAAATATTCCACATGGAAGGGTGATTTTGAAGGGGAGAGGGGCGGAAACTGTGGTGTATCAAACGGAAAAATTTACCTTGGTACAACCTGGGCAAATGAAATGAAATGAAAAATCACCGAAACCCAATTGGAAATAATGGTCCAATAGCGAAACCTGACATCAATGGTTCATTCGTCATAAAAAACGATAATCAGAAGAATCTAAAAAAATATCTGTGGTAAAAAGGTGTTTTTTTGGGAGGATGGGTTAGTAGTGGGATTATTACCATAAGACCAATTTAAAAAAATGGTACCCCCATAAGACTTGGTAAAAGTGCTTTAGAAACTAACAGGATGAAGAATCAAAAGAATATAAAATATTTTGCATAGAAGGGTGTTATTTTGAAGCAATTGGAAAGTGCGGTGCTATTTTTCGAAATTCTTTGAAAGGGATGATTGCCTCAAGAAACGTGGTAAAAATGTTTCATTTACAGTGAACAGTAAAAGAAATTTACAAAAATATCAGGGGTTAAAGAAGAAACATGTGTCACATGCTTAGGTTGTAACAAGGTTATGTCTGAGGTACACCCAATTCAATTATTTATTAAAAAATTTTCTAAAGACCACGATCCAAATAATAAATCTCAACATATGAGCTTTTTAAATATCTCTCTAAAAAGTTAACATTTAGGCTATACGTTCACCCACAAAATTTGCTCTATACTTTATTATATTATTTTGCCTATTAAGATGGTTAAGAAACATTGGTATGCCAAGGATCTATTGGTGGTGATGATGTACCCGACCAACAATCAGATAAGATAGACAAAAAACAGTAATTATATAATGTAGAAACGCATTTAAAAGTGGCCAGCTAACTTAGTTGACTTTCAGATCTTTCTGGAGTTCCTCATTGATTAGAGCCACTAACAGTGGTGGTTGGACCGATATACTTGTTGTGCAACAGCGCATCATCAGTACGACGTTTCAGCTGCTCTTGTTTTACGTCTTCCCTTGAAAACGCCATGGCCGGTTGCAATTGGACTTTTCCTCACCAGCTGTCTGTGGACGCGTATACATGCTCCAAGCTAGACCTAGGCTTTGATTAATGGTCCATCGACATATCCATCACTGGTTATGAAAACCATTTTAAATTTACCCAAAAAATCACAAAATTGGCTATATATCTGAAATTATTTTATTATTTTGTGTTGTTATTTTTTGACATTTCACTTTCTTTGCCCAGTACTGACAACATTAACGAAACAAAATTGTCATCTGGTGTCCAGAATTAAAACTAATTCCTGGATCTTGAAATAGATCCAGATAACAAGCAAGATCCCAAATTGTTTTTGTATTACATGTAAAAGTTAATCCAGATCCAGATCCCGATAAAAGATAATAAAACACATTTCTGTTATTATAATGTTGACTTGCAGGTCTTCTAGATGATAATCTGCACTGACGTTGGAGATGTCCGGTCTTGTTACAGTTCCAGCATCGAGCAGAGGTCCATCTCGCTGGTTTCTTTGCAACGCTGTTCTCTGGCATGAACACTCCTCAATTTCTATTTCTCTTACTCGATGGACTCCTTGAGAAGCCTGTTCTGCTGCTTCCATAGTCAGGGCGAATGCGAAGTGTGAGTTTTCCAGCAGTTCGAATTGCGTGCTGAAGGTTGATATTAGATACAGCACGGACAAAGGCTTCTATTACGAATTGGTTGATGGTTTCCTCCCCTGCAGCCGTATATGCCAGATGTGCCAACCGTTCGATGTCTGCTTGAAGCTGTTGCAGAGTTTCTCCTCTTTTCTGGACTCTAGTATTGAGTTGAAAGCGGAAGACTTCTTGCATATGGCCATCTCCAAATCGTTTGTCAATGGCCTGAACAAGAGCACTGAAGTTGTCATTCTTATCTGCTGGTATGGTTTGTAGCAGTTCAGCAGCAGTTCCTCTTAGGGCAAGCGTAAGAGCTATATATTTGTCCTCTTCGTTCCAGCCATTAGTTGCTGCGGCTGCCTCAAACTTTTTCTTGTAGATTGACCAAGAAGTTTGTCCATCAAAGGTTGGTGGATGCATCTCCTTTCTCTTTGAACATTCAGCAGAACTTTCTCGAACCTTCATTCTCTTTACTTTATCCAATTCCTTTGTAATGCATTCGATTTTGTCTTCAAACTTTGCTTCCATTGTCGATAATTGTTTATCGACACGCTCGTCAGGTGCAATAATTTAGCTGTCAAAGGCTTCTAACTTACCTTCGAGAAGATTTCGAAGATTCCTTTATTTTTGGCCTTGTTGTTCTAGAAGATTCTTTTGTTCTTGACTTTGTTGTTCGAATCGTTCAAGAAGGTTCTTTTGCTCATTGCGTTGTTCTTGGCTTTGTTGTTTGAATCGTTCAAGAAGATTCTTTTGCTCATTGCGTTGTTCTTGGCTTTGTTGTTTGAATCGTTCAAGAAGATTCTTTTGCTCATTGCGTTGTTCTTGGCTTTGTTGTTCAAATCGTTCGAGAAGATTCTTTTCCTGACTATCAAATTTGGCGAGCAGCTGAGACAGCAGATTAGTCATGCCAGGCGTACTTACTTACTTGTTCTTGGTCTTCCTCCATTTCAATGTCAAATATAAACGTGTCTGGGTTTTCTCCACGTTCTCTTAAACCTTCTTACAGACGAATTATAAGATCATTCTTCGTTCCAGCAGTAGGAAGACCTCGCTTGTTCAGTTCTGCCTTAAGTTCCACTAAATTTAATTCATTTAGAGTTTTACCCATTGTCTTTTCTTATTTTCACTTTCACAGTCACGTTCACTTTTTGTAATTATTGCCTGTTAAAGCACAATAAATTATCTAAACACAAATAAATTAAGTTTTATTCCACTTCTAACACCAATGTAATATTTTTTTTTATTTTTGTTAATAAAACTTATTCACTTTATTTAAATTCTCCACTTATGTATTTAACAAAATAAAAAACTTTACATTTCTTATAACAAAACAATTTATTGTTTACCACTGAAATTCACTAACTTGACTTTTATTACAACCAATTTTACTCATTCACGATTAAAAATAAACTGCGTCCTCTGCTGGTCAGACATGTGCTCTTATACTTTTCACAAGGTTCCCGAAAAAGCTGGAAGGTTCTAGTATTTGCTTCCAGAGCTTCCATAGGGGAAAATTCCAGTAAATTTCCCTTTCAAAAGCTTTTAATTTGACGTTTAGAATTGGAAGTTCGAAAGTTCACCAAAGCTCTCCGTAGGTTGGTTTGTGTCCTGTCTAATTCGAAATTCGGTGTTTCTTTTATTCGAGAGTGGTTATAGTTCATTCCAGAGACATAATAGTACAAATGCGACAGTCGTAACAATATATATATTTAATACGCGGACTGAGACTTAAATTTACGTTTCACGATTTAATATTAAAAAATAAACTTTTTCTAATAGCGACGCGAGAAAACCGTTTAATGAAATTAACACTTTATATTAAAAAATTGAATTTTAAATAAAAAAATTACGTTTAATAAAAAAATTACGTTAAATAAAAAAAAATATAAAAATATTTAAGTCTTGATTTTTTGCTTTGGTGTTGACAGACTTTGAACCCTCGGCTTGGAATCGACTTCCCTAACCTTTAGGCTAAGCTCGATATATATTTTTGAAGGACAAAACGGTCATAAGACTAGCGGGCTGATTTGTCTAATGGTCCTTGCTGGCAATTCGAACCCCTAGCTCAGCGGTGGTCATGGTTCTTGGACCTTTAGCTCACTACAAAAAAATGTATTTATTTTTGCCAGACTGTATCCCGTGTCAGCGATACGCGAGAAATGTACTCTTCGCCCTCCCTTCCTGGTTGCATCACTCGCTAGAGCAACCCCTTAAAATGGCTTCTTCTCCCCCCAGCTCTATGTCATTTCCTTCATTCCATCCTTCTCATCCTAAAAATTCACTTACTCAAACTTCATTTTGAATAAGTTATAATCGAAATTAAAAATAATATTTTAACTTTAAATAAATGTACAAATAGTTTATTTCATTATATAATTGAACTTTAAAATAATATCTCAAAAACTCATTTCGAATAGAAAATTTAATTTTATACAATACTAACGGAAAGGTTAATTCACCATATGGCAACCCTGCCGCTGATTAAAGAAAACATATCTTTATCCGATTAAATAGGCTTCGATTTATTTACAACTTGGGCTTTCAAATCCTCTTTTCACTTTTTTTTGTATTTGCTTTTAATTTTAATTTAATATTAATACCTCTTTTAAAAACCCCCTCGATCTGCGTACTATTTTAATTTTTTATATATACTTATTTTCAATAAAAAAGTGTTAAGCAAGTATTTAAAAAACTCACCCCTAAGATCCTGATGAAGTGGCCACTGCAACGGTTTGTATTTAGCGATGGATACCTTTTTTTTATTGTTGCACTTTGTTGCAACGATATTTCACTTTTAAATATATATAAATTAGGGCCTTATATTGGGTTTTTTTTTAAATTCTGAGATGGATACGCATCAAATGGTTCTACATAGAAAAAATGTTTTCCTTATTTTTTCAGATTTTTATTTCACCCCCCTGGTGTCCCTATTTTAATTTTAAGGTACTAACTATGAGGTTAGGGTGATGCTTTGGATCAAAACAGAAACAAATTATTTAAATAAAAACGGGATGGCTTACGATGCCACGCCTACTTAGCTTTTTTTAAAGTCACGATTCCTTTCTATAATATGCTTCCTAAATAAAGTTTTTATTTCATATAGTTTTTGAAAAAATAATTTTCAAACTTAAAAATTAAAAAAACAAAAAATTATAATTTTCTAAGATTAAAATTATTTTTTCAAAAACTATTTAAAATAAAAACTTTATTTAGAAAGCATATTATAGAATGGAATCGTGGCTTTGAAAAAAGCTAAGGAGTGGCATTGTAAGTGTTACCGTTTCTTTTAAATAATTTTTTCTGTTTTTTACCAAATTTCTAGAAAATTACCCCTCCCGCCTGAACGGAGGGAAATAGGCGTCCAATACAGTTTTTTTCTCGTCCGAATCTAATCTATACATTCTGATTTATTTTTGCGTCTTATAAGAATAATTTTTTACCCACAATTAGTACCTTTAAGTGAAAATAGGGAGACCAAGGGGGTTAAAATAAAAATCGGAAAACTAGAGAAATTGTTTTGCAATGTTTTGAATCGAATGAGGGCTACCCAAGACTACGTCCAATTTAAGGGCCACCCTAATATATTTAATAAGCGGACTGAGACTGAAAATTAAGTTTCGCGATTTAATATTACAAAATAAACTTTTTTTAATAGCGACGCGAGAAAACCGTTTAATGAAACACTTTCTATTAAAAAATCGAATTTTATATAAAAACAATTTACATTTATAAAAAAAAATATTTAATCTTGGTTGTCGGGTTTAGTGTTGCCTGGGATCGAACCTTCGAACCCTCGGCTAGGAATTGACTTCGCTTTATTTTTTTTTTTATTTTTTTTTAAATTCATTTTTATTTTCCATTTTCTTAAAACTAGCCTACTTATCAATATCTTAAAACTAACTTACTGGTCCCAATCGGGCGCTCTGATTAAACTATAATAACTTAATGCTAATGCCTTTCGGCCTAAGAACTATTTTAATACTAAGATCCTGGTCGGTTTTATTTTTTACCGAGAAAAATTTGCAAAAAAAAACTCGGTATCAATGTCTTTACTTTTCTTGGTTTTATATAAAACTTATAAACTACATAGAAGCTAATTAAAACTACTTAAAGATACTTAAAACTACTTACAACTAATTATAAACTAATTACGATCTACTTATAAGCTACTTACAGAATACTTACAAACTAGAACAGCCACAGCAGCCATTTTCCGGTTTTATATTTTTTTTTGTATTTTTGTTGATTTTATAATTTGTTTGTGTGTTATGTGGTGCCACCCTGACTGTTCCTACTTAAAACTAACTACCTATACCTATGTAAAGCTACGAGCAGACGATTTGCAAAAGTCGCAAATATTTGCGAGTATGACGTCATTTGTACGTCACAATTTGCAGTCTTTGATCGCAAATCGTCTGAACACAACTTTGGGACAGCCTGCAAATGCTCGCAAATCATTTGCGTATGATTTGCGAGGCCCAAGTCGCAAATGCATTTGTGACATTTTGGCAAATCATGTGAACACTCACGAAAATAATTTGTGACAATTTGCGAGTATTTGCGACCGTCACAACCATTTGCGAAAACACGAAAATGGAATACTGCAAATGCGGACATTTGCAATGAATTTTGTTGTTGTACTTGAAGTAATTGGCTGTGGTTTTTAGTATGTATGTAGGTACTCGTACCTTCATTATTTTTATTATCATTTTTTATGATTTAAATTTGTTTTTTCCGTTTTTTTATGAAAATAAGCTTTACGTAGTTAAAAAAAATTAAACTGACCTACAGCCCATAAAACATCACCAATATATACATATAAGATACATACCCATGTGTGTTTGTATGTACATATGTTTACCTATATAGTATTTTGAGACTATAGCTATGACAACTCAACAAATAAACAAATTTGTCAATAGAGAAATGTCAGGCTCGCAAATCTGCAAATGAGTAATAATATGATATCTACAAATGTTGCCGCAAATCGTGTGAACACCTCGCAAATATGCTGCTAGATTTGCGATCTTATTTGCGAGCACCTTGATCGCAAATGTATTTAAAAACTTCGGGACAACCTTCGCAAATCGTCTGAACATGTGTATTTGCAGGTTTGCGAGCACTGTCAAACGTAAGGCATTTGCGGTGTATTTGCGAGTTTTTTTGTGACGTCAGTGCTCGCAAAGATTTGCGACTATCTCAAATCGTCTGCTCGTAGCTTAAGTCGGCCATACAAAAAGAAAAAAGCAAGGTCAACTATTTCTGAGGGAACTTCATGTTCGTTTTTCAACCACCATTGAACTGGTTCTCCTGCTTTACCCTATCTCTTCGGTCCCATTCGGACACAGTCCTACTGAACTGAAGGTGCTCAGCTCCGTCTTATGCGAGGATGTCTCGACTGTAAAGGAGCCGCCGATCTATAGTTTTACGGCCGACGTGGTAGATTAGTGGAGCCGCCGCTCTATCCCGGATCAGCCCTCGACTGTCTAGATGGAGGAATGCATCGGGCGGAATAAAGCCGCTTAGACACACACTCGTAGTATTCGTTTGTTGGGGTAATAAGCCCCAAAAATTAAGCTGTTGCTCAAGGACATCGCTCTTGCAATGTGACCTCGAATAAGCTTCAGCAAGAAATTATCTTTCCTGTTTATGTTGGCGCCGTTGTATAAAACCAGGTTGGAATAGTAATGTTTGTACTCCGACCCTGGTGTTCTGTGCAATCTAATCCAAGGCAGTGTCGTAGACACTACCTCTCAACCACCCGAATCTTTTCCATTTGAGATGGGGCAACGTTGAACCAAACCGGGCTTCCATAGGCAATCGTCGGCCGGATAAGGGCCATGTAGAAAATCACCTTCACCCTACTGTCAAGCCGGCTGCTGTAAAACAACCGTTTCGTCAGGGCAAAGGCTCCCCTAGCCCTGGCCAGACCAGCATTTATATGTCTGTCGAAATACAAATACTGATCCATCCAGATGCCAAGGTACTTTACTACACTTTAACTCGCCAGTGGATGTCCATTTGGCCCTACGATCACCAGCTTGCTCGTATACCTTGTGACTCTAAGCAACGGGGTCCTAAACAAGATAGTTCCTGATTTCTGAAAGTTGATTTTCAACTTCCAGTCATCGCAATATCGCTGAATCTTCTCGAAGTCACGCTGCAAAAGAATCCTGATGACCTCGAATTTTGGAGCTGTTCTGTACGCAATTAGATCGTCTGCATACGCAATCGTCTGAGTTCTGTGGCGGATCCAAGGGGGGCTATAGGGGCTGAAGCCCCCTCCACAGCCAATTCGTTAAATTATTTCAATAGCGAAATGCAATATATTATGACGTTTCAGTTTTTTATTCAAAAAATGTATATATGTTTACTGTGTTTTACCAAGCCCTTATACGAACTTGTATTATTAATACAAGGTTGGAGGTGACAAATTTATATGAAAGTATATTTTTTCTAAGCCCCGAGGAAATCAGACGAAAAAAGATGGAAAAACAAAACAAATTTCATGTTTATATTTATTCCAAGCCCCTTAAAGGAAGACGGACAATTTTAGTTGGGCCTTATCATTTTAAGCGTAAACAATTTTGGATGTTTAAACGAGAATGGGGCTGAAAAATTAATTTGTTGGCTGCCTTTTTCCAAAGGTCTAAGGACAAACATGGTTGGGGTTTATCAATCTTACATGAAACCTGTTTTGTTTTTTTTCCTAAGCTTCAAGGAAACCGAATACGAAAATGATGTTGGGGATCAACAACTTACTGCCTGAATAGAATGCATCCCAGTTTGGTCGACTATCTCCAAAACAGCTATGAAGGAACTGCAAATATTAGAGAGAAAAATCCTGAGGATCTGCACTGGACCTTATTTCGATCGTTAACGGCGTAAGCACTTCAAGTACGAGCAACTCTACTTCGAATCCTTTCATTTATCGTTATACATTATTTTTAAGCCAATTTTAAATAGAAAGGTTCAATAAAGAAACATTAAATTGAATTGCATACGGAATAGAATTCATGACGGAGCTAGAATAGGTTTCAAAAATGCTGAAGAGTTGAACAATTTTTAACTTTTACTGCAGCATTTTTCACATCTATTTCAGCTTCGTCCTCCATTCTCTTCTGGCAGTTTGGTGTAAAATGTGTTTTTTTCTAGACCCTAGGCTCCAGGGAATTGAGCAAAAAAATGATGTAGACGAAAAAATGTTATGTTTTTGTTCAAGAATTGGGCGAAACAAAGATTTTATTTAGCAAATTTACATGTTGAATGCAAATGAAGAGGTAAAGGATAACGTCTGATATTTTCAATTGAGGCTGGAGTTATAGCTATTTTATCGATCATTAGACTCCTCTAGTGGTGCTTATTCTGATTCCGCTCGTATTAAAAAACACTTTTGCCGTCATCTGAGAGCGAACTATGATCCTTGTGATTCATTTTATACTTTTTTCAGTAGTTGAAAAACCAAATTTCAGATATAACTAGATATTCAGTAGCAAAATGAAAATTCCTTCACAGGTTAAATTTTGTAATAAAGCTTGCTATTGTTTTTAGTTTAATCCCAAATTAATAAATGAATTCTATCGATAGCAAAGGGTATCGATATAATTCATCATAAAAGAACTTATTGAATCTGACCGCAAGAGTAATTATTTTAGTAGTTCTGTCTAAGTTTATCAAAAAAATTAATCTGACAGAATTTTGGACTAAAATGGGCAGTTTTTGAAAGTAGTGTCACATTTTTTTCTCAGCTCATCTGATGATACTTTTGAGCTGTGCTAAACCCAGAAATTGTTTAGAGCTTATAGGAAAAATAAAAACTGTGTTTCCGGTGCCAAAATAACTTTGGAATCGATAGCTTGCATGAAATGACTTCAAGCAACCGTATCAAATAAATTTGCTTATTATAAAATTAGTGTCTCGAAATTGAATTTACAACTTAAAAATCGCATTTTAAACTAAAATTTCGCTCCAAAAGAAATTCCGTCCAAAAATTTGTCAAGTATTATAGCCGAGTGGTACGCAACTCCAGAAAGAAAATTCGTTTTTACTCACATATCTGGCAAAATTTAGCGCACGAAATAATTATTTGACGTGTTATTCTCGGGTTTGTAAATTTGTAACAACTTTATTTTCTTATGAGACTTAGGTTAACTTTACTTTGGTTAAATAAAAATTGAAGTCAAGTAATATTTTACAATAAGCAATTTTTCAAAGTTAAGGGAAAATCCCATTTTGTTTTAAAAGATTCACTCGATATATCGAAAACAATTTTTTTGAAACGGCATGAATGGTGTCATGTCCCGCCTTAAAACCGAAGAGATTGTCCGGTATGATATTATTGTCCTCTGCCCACTTAGACAGAGCTCTATTGATAACTTTTTTGAATACCTTGCTGATATTCGGAAGAAGACTTATCGACCGGAGATTCGACGGATTGGAGTTGTCCTTTCCATTTTTCGGGAGAGGATGCACCACAGTTGTCTTCCACCGCACTGGATAATATGCATTATTCAGAGCGTTGTTAAACTACTACTACTGCTTCTTGAGGTAAATGTCGAAGTACAACGTTGGATATGCCATCGACTCCTGCTGACTTCTCCTTCTTTAATGAATCGAAGAAGAGCCGGAGGTCTACCTTCGTAATTAACAGGGAACTGGGCCCATTTCGCTCGGCGATAATGGCGTTTGCCATAAATTGAGCAATAGTGAACAAAATGGCTCTGATTCGACTTCGCTGCCCTCTAAGCTAAGCTCGATATATAAGTTTGTACTACTTGAGAAATGGATCCTCATATATCCCGAAATCGAACAGTAGATATGACTGTTTTTTCTGCTCGCCTGGTGATAAATTAGTTTTTAGAACCAGAACTTTTGGCTGTAAAACTTCCCAATTAATTTGTCTTTGATTAGGCGGTTTGGTTCAAATTGCTGGCGGTTGTAATTTTCAACCGCCTTATATTTTCTATTAAAAAACAAATTTTCTTAAATAAAAAAAATCAAAAAAAAAGTTTCACAACTTTACCTTAGTAATTTGCTTTCGCAAATTTAAATATTTTCGACCGCACGGGTAATACAATAATTTTCCTTGAAAATTTTACCACTTTTATTCTATTATACCTGATTAATTTTTTGTATGAGTAAAATGTACATAAAATATATGTAGGCTTATATATATACCTACAGTATATGCGACTTGACTTTAGGATTTTCAAGGGTAAAAATAGTCAACTGTTTAGCACAAGTGAAAGTTATTCTTTGATTCTAGGATTCTTTTCATTTCCTATCACCAACCGACATTGGAAAATCTGCAGAAGTAAAAGCTTCTTTATTTATTTCCCTAATTTGCAAGATCATTGACATCATTAAGCGAGAACTTTTACCCTCGAGTCAAAATTTCCAACATTCTTACATATTTGACTTTTTCTTCATTGTTGCGCCGAGAAAATCTGCACGAGTGTTTTCTCGCTTTACAACTTTTGGAAAGCATTCCGAACCGATATCGTAAGAAATCTACTACCACCTTAATTTTACGATCTTTAACACTTTCTAAGCATATCCTTAAGACGAAAAACTTACGCACGTGAAATCTCAAATCTCTTGACCAAGCTTTGAACAGCGTCATGTGCTGTTCAAAAGTTGGTTTTCTTCGACATGTAGTCGAAAAGACATGAGGTGTGTTCCACAACGAGTTTCGAACAATTTGAAACCACCAGATTTAGTGCAAACCCGTCCCACAAATAAAGTTTTGTATTGGCCCGCACTAAATCTGGCTGTCTGAAACTGTTTGAAAAAATTTAGGGAACTATGGATTTTTCTGCCTCCATTGGTTTTTTTTCTCGACAGCTCCATAGTCCGAGCATGGCTCACGTCTAGTAGAGCTGGCATGTTATCGTACATCGGACCGTGCGACTAAAGCGGGCCATTCACGTTAAAAGTGTCGCGAGGCACGTTTCCGGTATAATCTTGCCGATGAGCTGAAGTGAAACACGGTATCATCTTTTCAAGTCCTCATAATAACTCCTTTCTGTGACTAAAAACCGCAAAGTTATTGCTTAGCAGGTTCCTGCACTTATGACATCTCTCATTAGGATATCTTGTTTGGTGATTTGGTTTCGATTTTCGAATTACATCTAATAGCTTACGGAAAATTTCATCATTCAATCTTAGGTAATTATTGTAGTCACTAGGTTCCTCTGACACGAATTCTCCTAGTAAGATCATGTCGGAGTATAAGCTTCTCCTCAGGAACCATTTGACCACTTTGCCTTTTTTTTCATCCAGACACTCTAATAGCGCTACACCAAGAGTAGCATTTCTCTTGTTTCGGTTCATAATTTTAAGGGACTTACTTCACACTTAAAGAAACTAGCAACGACTGATATTTTTTCGGCACACCGTTTGACCAACCAGGTCGCAGCTTACGCGTACTTTCGACCGTCGTTGCGACAGTCTGATCGACAGTCTTTGCGACTGTCTCCACGTATATCGCCCGTTTAAGCGTTTGGAAAAGTTTAACTTGTTACAAAATTAAATTCTAAATTCATAAAAAATTGCTTCGTCCTGCGTTCAATTTTGACACCACTAACTGAAAGCTCACTCCTGCTTACCAACCATATAAAATTAAATACTTTTTGAGAAAGTGGTACTATAGAATTTTGTTTATGTAAGGCTATTATAGATCTGACAAAAAACTTGCTACCCAATCACCACCTCCAAGCAAATGAATACTGTCATGGTCAGACTACGCCTCTGGGACACACAGCACTCACTCTGAACGCGGCTAATATCAAGCTATCTATTAAATGCGAAAATAGAGCCCTTACTTTAATGTTTTATTTTAATAATATTTTCTGATAACTTCCCCGCCACAGCAGTATATCATTGGGAGCATGGACGTATACATATAATACGTCCATGATTGAGAGCTTTAAAGATACGAAGTTTGCGCGAGCTATTTGCAACCAATCAAAGAAGCAAATATTCGTCTCACTGAAAGGTTTTGTTTTCTGACCAAACAAGATTAAAACAATGTTATAAAATTTATATGACGTATCCAACTATGTAAGTAAAAAATAAATCATACGAAATAGTTATGAATTTTGTATTAAAGAACAAAACAAATTTCATTGCATATTGTGGCTAGTAGTCATCCTCGTCTTCATCATCTTCTGGAGTACCTTGGGCTGCCTGCATTTGTTTGTGCATCAATTCAGCACTATGTTGGACAGCTGTTGCCTGCAAACTCATCCACTGTGCTTGTTCCTCCCTAGCCTGTTCTTCTCTTGCCTTGGCAAAAAGCTCTTGCTGTTGTCTCAGTAGCTCCTCTTCGGGAATACCTAAATGCTCAAGCCTTGTACTTTGTCGTCTACGCTTGGCGGCAACTTCTTTACAATCATTCAAAACTGCTTCAGCTTCGTGTTTGTAGTCCCTGAAGCCCAGGCGGTCAAGTGCTTCTAAAACATGGTCAGCATTGATGGTTTTCTTGTTCCGCTGATTGCAAACTTCGTTAGCCTCCGAGCTTATGAGATGAATGAATTCTGTGCAACAATTTAGTATCAATTCTCGACTTTCGTTAGCAACTCGAATCGAAGGAACCTAAAGTGCGTGCAAAATGTATAGTAGTAAGTAATAGCAATGACCCGAACTTTTAGTTTATTTACTTACAAGCTCTTTTATAATTTTGTATATACTAGCTCTCGGTAATGTTAACTCATCGTCTTCTGCTGGTGGAGGGCACAGTTCATCTTGTGGGTTGCTCATTTTAATTTTATTATTTTGTATTTGCCTTTCTTTTATACAAAAAACAAAGTTGTTTTGTGAGTTTTAAAGTTATTTATATTATTACTAGCCAAGCCAAATTGTATTGACGTTTGACATTACTGTCAGAAATTGGGTGCGTTCATCGACAGAAATCTAAAAATTCAGTACTGAAACGTAACGTTGAACGCACAAAAAATCTGAATTTTCAGCCAAATGTCATATATTTTTTTTTTCTGCCAAAATCTTGTGTTTACTTGCTGATTTTACTGAAATTAATATAAGGAAGAACTTTTTTTTTGGCGCATAATAAGTGACTGACGAGATAGTTACTATGTAAGTTGACTGGAAAAAGCTTGTTCGTTGTTTTTACTTGAATTATAATACCTAAGAAAATAGATGAAGCCACACTTTTCACTTGCAACCAAAACATCTTAACAGTTATTACTCCAAAATGCACGTCTTATTCGCGATTTTCCACCAAATGTAATTATTATAAATAAAAATGGGGAAAACTTCACTTTTTGTTAAGGAAAAACTAAAGCCAAAATGCCATGGAAAAAACTACTTCTCAATCTTATTTTTTATTTTATTCACTTACAAGAAAACAAAACTTAAAAAAACCAACAAGCCGTACGAAACCGACAACAGAACACAAAATAGCTGCATCTACTATTAAGTTGAGCTTCTATGTGCAGATTCTTATTTTTTGTCTTGTTTTTTAGCTGTCACCTGAATTTTCAGAAGAAAATTTTTATCTGAAAAACGTAAGCAAACGTAACGAAAAGTCATCTGAATTTTCAGATTTTTTTGACAGCTGACCAATCAGAAGCCCCAAAAATTCAGTTTTCTGGATCCTTGAACGCACGGTTGTCAGAATAGATACGGAACACGTTTCAGGTTTAAGTAGAATTAATTTGTTTCAAGTTGGTAGAACTATATATAATTGACTGCGTTCTAACTTGAATCTTAAATCTTTTTCAAGGAAAGTCGGCATTTACATGACCCGATTTCTCACTGATGATCCTTTGTTCATAGGTGAAAGAAGTATAAAGTGTATTGAAATTCCTTAGTTGAAAAGTCTTTAATTTAATAAAGAAACAATAATAAAATAATTCATTATTGGAGAACAAATTTAGTAAGAATGAAAATTACAAACTTATATTTAAATCAAGGCTTATACAAAAAATCATCTAATATATAAACAAAGTATGTAGATATAGAATGTTTTTCAACACCCCTTCTCCTTCTTTATTGTCTAGGAGTCCAATACGAGTTCAAAGATTTATTAATTTATTTGCTGGTAAGGGTTTTGTTAATAAGTAGGAAGCATATCATCGGTTGGACAGTATTCGCATCTGATAATTTTCTTCTTAACGTAGTCTTTAATGAAATGGAATTTGATATCAACCTGTTGTGGAATTTATAGCCTTTAATCATTTTAATACAGCTTTGGTTATCTTCATAAATAAGAATTGGTTGATCACACGACTCCTGAAAATCTAACACTAAAGATTTCAACCATAAAGCCTCTTTTGCTGCCTCAGCTAGTGCAATAAACTCAGCTTCAGTAGATGATAAAGCAACACACGTTTGTTTTCTGCAACTCCAAGAAATAAGTCCACCAAACACTTTAAATATGTATCCACTGTTAGATTTTCGGTTCATTTTATCTTCGCCCCAATTGGCATCTGAGTAACCGACAAGAGATTGGCTGTTTATTTCGTTGTATGATAATTTTAAATTTTGTGTTCCTTTTAGATAACGAACTAAAGTAAACTGCCAATTAATTTTTGATATGCCTTGTTATTATTGAGATTTTTCTTTGGATTATTCAATTTTCCATAAGATGGTTCAATGGGAATGATTGAATGTTTTGCTTCTGAAAGTCCGGTTTCTGTCACGATTTTGTTAATATAAGATGACTGCGAAGTTGAAAACATACCTCTTCCTTCTCTTTCAACTTGTAGTCCTAAATAATTTTTTACTGGTCCCAGGTCTCTAATTTCAAAATATGTTGTAATATTTTTCTTAAAAGAGCTTATGTCTTCTTCATTATCTGCAGCTATAAGGACGTCGTCAATATAAATTAGTATAAATGTTGCTTTGGTTTCCTTAATATCATTTTAAAAACACGAGTCCGCTTTTTATAAGTGCATTATGAATGTTTTTGTTCCATGAACGAGCTGATTGCTTCAATCCATAAATTGCCTTGTTGAGTAAGCAAACTTTGTTTTTTTTTGATTTGTTATCTTAAAACCAATGGGCTGTTTCATATATACTGTTTCGTTCAAATCACTATTGAGAAATCCTGTTTTGCAATCAATGTGACGAACTAGAAGTTTTCGTTTTCCTGCTATTGCAAATAATGTTCTTAAAGTTGTATGAGAAACCACTGGTGAAAATACTTCATCATAATCGATGCCGTAACGTTGAGTGAATCCTTGTGCCACTAATCGTGCCTTAAATCGAGTTCCATCAACTTCATGTTTGCGCTTGAAAACCCACTTGCAACCTACAGGCTTCCGATCTTGAGGGATATTCTCCAATAATTGCATTTAGGTTTCCATAGCTTTCAACCATGATTCACGATCTGTGCCACAAATAGCTTCCTCATATGCTACTGGATCTACTTCTTGAACTTGATTAATATATCTGACTTGTGATTTTTTTAAAATCTTTCTGACCGCATAGGTTCGACTTTTTCTGGACTTGGTTCATCATTAATATTTTCATAGCCTTATCATCAAACTTTTTTCTTTTTATCTTCGGAATATGCACGAAACCTTTCTCTCCAAAAAGCCTAAGATGCTTCAAGTCAGGCACTTTGTCAAACCAACGTTCATATGGTGTTTTTTCTGTAGAACGAGTGACCAGACGGTTTTGTAAATAGTTCGCTGTTGAAATTGCTTCACCCCACAGCATCTTCGGAAGTTCTGCATCAGTAAGCATGCATTTTGACATCTCGACAAGTGAACGATTTTTTTCGCTCAGCTACTCCATTTTGTTCCGGTGAGTAAGCTGTCGTATATTGCATCAATATTCCTTCTTGCTTGAGATATTCAACTATGTTTTTCCCTGTGTACTCGCCATCTCGATCTGATCGTATCAATTTTGGTTTCTTATTCATTGTATTTCTAAGCAAGCATAGCAATGAATTCCTTTAGTTTTTCAAATACTTCAGATTTATGCTTGAGTAAGTATATATGGCAATACCTGCTGAAGTCATCAATGAAAGTTAGCATATATTTTTTGCCAGACGAAGTTGGCACATCCATAGGACGACATACATCCGTATGGACTATGTCAACCCAACTAACAAAATTGCTTCGCATTTCAGACATTAAAGTGTTATTTGTTTCTATAGCGCTCCTTTTAGTACTCTGACAAAAAGTTAATACCTTATTGGAGAATTACTGAATCCTTAAATATTTTCTGGTGCAAATTATATCAGCTTGAGAGAAGTGATGTACCAATGTTTCTTTAATCTCTCTATAATGCTCTTATGAAGTAACCAAGATACTTTCGCTTCAATAGTCATCCCGTAAAATTATTATACAATCCTTATGTTAGCCTTTGTTTCTATATTGCTTGCATTAGTGAATATGGTGACGCCAAGCTATAATCAGCCATTTTATAATTTATATTCATTTTAGCACCCTAGCATATATATTTCTTATTATTGTCAATGTTTCAGGTTGGTATTAATTAATTAATTAATCTATTATATCTCTATTTATTTAATTAATGTGTTTGTTATAGACATTTACTAATCTATGATTTTATATTTTTCTTGAAGAAATGTTGTTCTTATTAATGCAAGCTTTTTGTCTCATATGAGACAATTCTAGATAAAAGTGATTCCAATTTAATGCATTGAATTGTATATCTGAGATTGGTGGAGTGGTTAGCGAGTAAGGCAATTGGTTCAGAGGGACACGGGTTCGATTCCTGGTTCTAGCAACAAGTTTTTTTTTATTTTATTTAATGTGAACTTCTTTAAGACTATTATAATTAACTCCATAAAGGTACAAAAGGAGTGAAAAAAGGTCGCCTTTTCACTCTATGGAGTTTTATGCAATGCTTATATGCACAGGTTGAATGAAAATGAAAAGCATCTATGGAGGACTATAGAAACGAAATTGTTAGTTGGGAAGTACCCCCCTTGAACTTAATTCGATCTTCTTTGGAAATGGAATACGAGTAGATTTACCAACTAGACATATAGAACAAGAACTTCGGCCTTTGCAACTATCTATAGTCATTCCATTAGCAAGCCCCTTTGATTTCATTTGTAAAATCGCATCAATCGAACGGTGACCAAGAAGTTTGTGCCAATAATGAATACACTTTCCCGTACATTCCACATCCAAAAGAAAAACTTTTTCATGTTGGGACAGTGAATATAAATTTTCTTTAATTTTTACTATAGCAACCGAAAGTCCATTTTTATTAATATAGCACGTATCTTCTTTAAAATTGACTTCACAACCCTTAGATGTTAGTTTCTTTACCGATAGTAGATTCATCTCCATTGATGGAACGTACAGAACTTCTTGAAACTTAACAATAGTTTCTTCTTGAAATTCGTTTAAAAGTTTAAGACGAACTTCGCCTTGTCCCTGTGATTTGATTTGTTATCCATTTGCAAGAATAACGGTGTTCCTTACAGTTGAATCAAATTTACATTCCTTATCTTTGCAAATATGACATGAAGCTCCGGAATCCACAATCCATTTTCCACAAGGGCTATCAGAATCACAAATAACCAAACAAAATTCATCACTCACCTTTTCTACTGCTACATTAACCCTTTGTTTTGGCTGCTTTTTCGTCCATTCAATGTACCGCAAGCATTCTCGTTTCAGGTGACCTTTAGAAAGACAAAAAGTTCGGAAGCAGAGTGTTATGCTTCCGAACTTAGTTTCTTAAAAGGTCTTTGTTTCTTCATCGAAAGTAAAGCATTTTGAGATTCCTTATGCTCAGTTGGATGACGCCGTCTGTATTCTTCAATTAGTTTCGACTCCACAAAACTTATCGTCAGCTCCGATTCCGATCTTGATTCCAATGCAGTTATCAGAGTATCAAAACTGCGAGATAAACTGCTCAGAAGCATCGCAACGTTCCAACTTTCGGTGAAAGATTTTTCTCCCGTCTCTTGTAATTTAGTGAACAGGTTTCGCATTGTGCCGATATGGCTCTCCACATTTCCAACTTCTTCCAGATGAAGACAACAAATGTCCCGCATTATGCCCACTTTATTGCTCAACGTGCTCCGCTCGTGATACGATTGTAAAGTAGACCACACTTCTTTCGCTGAAGAACATCTTCGGACATGATGTAATTGGTCATCTTCCAAAGAAAGGCAAATAGTTGCTCTTGCCATATCATCTTTTGCTGACCAAACATCTCCTGCATCCTTCGGCTTTTGTTCTGATATTGTTCCCCATACACCTTCCCTCATAAGAAGCATTTCCATTTTATATTTCCATATAAAATAATTGGAATTATTTAGCTTCGAAATCGAGAATTTCGTATCTGCCATTTCTTGATAAATCTTTTCTTTTTTTAAGTAACAAATAGTTTGGGTGTCTGGGCCCATAACCTATTGAAATTCCTTAGTTGAAAAGTCTTTAATTTAATAAAGTAACAATAATAAAATAAGTCTTTATTGGAGAACAAATTTAGTAAGAATGAAAATTACAAACTTATATTTAAATCAAGGCTTATACAAAAAATCATCTAATATATAAACAAAGTATGTAGATATAGAATGTTTTTCAACAAAGTGAAGGGTAAGGACCAGGTCAGCCGTTCCTGGGAAGTCGGCATTTACATGACCCGATTTTTGTATAGACGATCTTTTGTTCATAGGTGAAGAGAGTATATGTGGTGTTTTTTTTTTTTACTAGCTCAGATGAATCGGACGAAAAAACGACATCGGGGTGACACCACCACAGAAATTACAATTCCATACAAACTATTGATAACAAGTAGCTAAAGTTAAGCCTCGAAAATTCTCTGGGCTAAGCTAAGCCCGAAGGGGCTTAGTTGTTGTTGCATTTAACACGTAAATTGTTTAGACCCGACGCCGTTTTTTTTTGTTCAAGCTCATTCGGGCAGTGAAAAAAACACCTTTTATATATGGACTGCTAGTTGCCAATCTGAAGTTTGTTTCAATGACACTAGCCCTCAACACTGTAACTAGTGGGAAAAAAATGAAGCTACTCAATTTTGACATTTGTATCTGATTGGTGCTGCCAGATTTAAAATTTTATAAAGCTTAGGTCCAGTTCACAGGGTAAAGCACCGCACTTTTTTTCGCACTCGATTTTTATCGAAAGCTTATGTTCCCACAGTATATTTTGATTTGTTTAAAAATTGAACAGCTGCCAGTATCAGAGAATATCAATTACCAAGAAGCCAATCCTTGGCTGTCATCCGGCTTTACCTACACACTTAAACACGCACACATAGACAGTTGGGCTAAGTCCACCACTAGGTTTTTGCAAACATTGACAGTTGGGATCAACCCACCACTGATTTATTCGCACACATAGACAGTTGGGATCAACCCACCACGAATATGTCGGTTATTTTTGAAAATCTTCAGTTATTTTCAAATTTATTTGGGCTGCAATGGGCTTGTTCAAAAAGTATAAAAAAGGGAGAAATTATATATCAAGTGCTCACCGGACCTTATGAGAATAAGTTGTGGTTTTTTTTTTTAATGTAAATTGAAGTCGCTTTTTACTAATTCCCGCCTGTCTGGAAAATAAATATTTTTAATTACTTTCTTTTCGATAAACAATTTGTCTTTTCTGTTTTTTTTTTTCAACTCCCGAAATGTATAAGGAAATGTAGAAAATGTACTCTTTTCTTGACGGAAAATAACTTACAGTGAGTAAGAAGAAAGTTTTAAATAATTTTGCGAAATGAAAAAAGATATTCACAAACTACTACGCTTACATGTGTTGTTAAACCAGCTTGAAGCTCGAGTCAACTCTTTGTAAACCTGGGTTGAGTTTAAATGAGCTTAATTTGACAAGATCTCGTTCAGGGAGCGGATTCAAGTCGAAATTTGTGACGAAAAACCTGGGTCAAGGAGTTGGTCTTACAGATATTGCATTATGGTCTGTTAAGATAGACTTTAATAGGAAGGTATAGTAAGTACTAGTGTTAACTTAATTACATTTGTCTAGCATTAAAAATAAATACATAAATGTCAACAATTTTTCTGGATTCTCATTACCATTTTACTCAACTCCAAATAAAGCACTCAACTCAAATGACGAAAAACGTGGGTCAAATATTCCCTATTGCAACTCGAGCTCTCGATCCTGCTTGTAAACTTAGTAACATGCCGGCTCTACTAGACATGAGCCATGCTCAGACTATGAACTTGTCGAGAAAAAAACCAATTGAGGCAGAAAAAGTGTTTTCATCTGTAATTTGGTATTTCTTTTGACAGATCATTTCATTTTTTGAGTTTCAACCCTGCCTGTTAATCGCTTTTTGTTGTTGATTTTTTTAATTCAGCTTAAACATTTTCGTACAAAATCTTTTTAGAACTCTTCAAAATGTGCCCAATTGGATGTTTTCGTTAGGTTTTGACTTAATTTCCAACAAAATTGCGTGCAAGTTTGGTTGAAACTCATTTCAAAATATGAATTTGTGTGGAAAATGAGATGATTTTGTATCAAATTTGAAATTTGAAATTTCCTCAATTCGTGTAACGAATTAATACTAACACGAATGGGGATTGATTCGCAGTGAATCATTCACAATAGTACAAAATATGACAAATGCATTCACAACGCTAAACAACAACAATAATTCATCGTCGCTCCTCATTCACGTTGGCTTGGGAGAGCTTTTAGTTTGTTTTACTTAATTTCTATATTGATTGTATTAGTAAACATGGTCACTGTCTCATTACTGTAAGCCAAAATGTTTTAGATTTGTATTTATTAATTAATCTTTTATATCTATCTATTTATTTATCTAACGATATGTGTTAGTATTAATTAAACAGGGTTAATGTTTTGATCCATAGCTCCGCACTTTCAGCTCACTGATTTGGTGGTTCAACTGAGAGTGGTTCAAGCATGTTTTTGGACTTTATAATTTACATGAAACCTAAATCATCATTAAAACCCAGTAGATCCACAGAAATTGATGAATTAAAAAGAACCTCGGAGCATTGTTTAGCCCCGACGTCGTTTTTTTCGTCCAAACCCATTTAGGCAAAGAAAAAAAGCACACCTAATGTGACCTGGCCCTAGTTGGGTTTCTATTTGTTGAACACATCCCGTGGTCAGAATTATTCACCTCGGTCGGTCAATTAGATGTCAAAACAAAACCAAATACAGGATGTTCCCTATTTCATGCAGGATAATTTATGAAATGATATTAAAAAAAAAATCGTATGAGAGGGGGGGATTATTTATCCACTTTTAAATAAGAGTAAGGACTTTCTTAAAACAAAAAAAAAAATAAAAACAACGGCACCACTAACCTGCAACTTTCAATGATATGCTCTTTATTTTTGTTTAATTAACTTTTTTGAATTTTACGACAAAATTTATTTAAAATAAAAATAACTAGAAAATACGACAACAGCTACAAAGTCATACTTTAATTTCTTAAAAACTATTCCCGAATCAATTTTTCTTATTAATTTGTTTCATAATCATTAAAAAAAAAAAATAATTATCCAACTTAAAACTAAAAAAATTTAGTGTATTTGTTAAAACTATTTCATTTATTTTATATTATGAAGTATAATTTCAGTAATAAGTATTCAATTCTCCTATTAAACACTCAAAACTGAAGTTTCAAAAAAATTAAAAATAGCTATTGCTCTTTTATTATCTCCAAAAACGATTTTGAAAACTCCTCATTAATTCTTTTTTGTAATTAAGTTAAATCCAGATCAATACCCGAGTCCCGACAGAAGATAATAAAACCCACCTAATATCTACTTTAATACTTGTAAAGTGGAAATTGAGAGTTTAGTGGAGTTTAAACAACAAATTGAAGTTCTGGTGTCAAATTGCAGAAAAACTATTCTTTTATTTCTTATTTTTCTTAACTATTTTTTTCCTTAGAATATATCCAACAATAATTTTAAAATTCTTCTGGATGAAGAAAGGGCCACCCTGGTAATATACAAGATGCATTGAAGATGAATGGAAATCTGAGTGATTGAAGACATTTTATGGATTCATTTTTTGTATTTTATTATAATTGTGGATGAATATTAACTAGCAATTACAATTGTTTGTGTACATTAAATTAATTAAACAATTTCACATCGATGTTTTTATTATTAGCCGAAGTAAAATTCTCAAAAACTATTTTCCAATTTTCAAAGAAAAAAAACTGAGCTGTCAAAACAAATAAATCTCACCGCGTTACATTGTTGTTGCAATTCACATCTATTCATCGACACAAAGTGAAATTACAAATACAACAATGTAAACAAATCGGTTTTGGAGGGTAAAACGTACGAAAGATTGGCTTCTTGGTAATTGATATTCTCTGGCCAGTATACATTCGAATTGATGATTAATTTTTGTGAGTTTTTGTTCATTGAAAGACGATACAACGAAAATATTGAATTCAAATATTTCGAACACATGAAAATCTAGAATGTATAAAAAATTACGAAAGATATAATCTAGAAAAAGTCTCGAAAAATAAGAATAGATTTGAGCTTTTTTAACTTATTTTAAAAGTAAAGTCTCTGATAACGACAATAACAATTCATTTCAATTAATTATTTTTGGTGGAATTTTGGCAAAGTAATTACAAATGAATAAAATAAATTTAAATTTAATTTGCAATCAAAGTGTCAGCTGAGCATTTCCCTAAATTGGTTTTAACAATTACAATGTGTCCGAAGTGTTTTCCAGTGTGAGCTTATTTTGGGACTGAGTGCGCCTTGAAATAATTTTTCATTTTTAATTCTGAAATGTCAAGAAAAATCTGCCGGATGCTGACAAATATTAGGGGTATTCATGCAACAGCGTAAAGTCGTCGTACACCTAGTAAAGTTGTAAACTTCGTAAATCTGTCAAATTTTCCATACAAATTGTGACAGAAATTACGAAGTTTAAAACTTTACAACATTTACGATGAGTTTACGCTGTTGTATGAATACCCTTATTACTTTAAATCATATTTTATATAATTTTTTTATACATTTTTGATGACAATTTTACATTTAGGGATATAGTGCGCACAACATTCATAGTTTGGATAACCAATTGTATGTTCGGCTTTAGTTTAATTTTCAGTTTATTAAAAATGAGAGAAAAATGTAGTGTCCTGGGGCTTAACTAATTATATTTATAATTTGATTAGGAAATGAAAAAACTAGAAATAGATAGAGTACTATTTGCCACGTACTGTCTCGTAGCTGTAGACCAATTGGGCTTTTCCAAAAACTATCTTTGTCTGTTCTCTTTCTAACTTTAACAGCTCACAAAAAAAAAAGAATATACAGCTGCAGGGTCAACCAAAAAAATCTGTTTTCTGTGTCTTTGGATAGAAATAAAGGATTTTAATTGTGATTAATAGTTAAGTAAACATAATAAAACAATAATTCGAAAAGTTTTTGTTGGAAAACAGTCATGATCTACAAAAATACTCAGTTCAGAATATTCACGACTTTGTTTACTTTTTATCTCACTAACAGCTGTGAATTTTTTTGTATTCTTTGTTTTCATCATAGAGTACCTATATTATCTAGAGTCACGACTCGTACCCCTCTTACCTGAAACACCCGCAAATTTTATTTGAGCTAATTAAGAGAAAACTCTCTTAAATTCCCTGTCCGTGAATACGTGTGAAAATACAAAATGGCATCAGTAGCTCAAAAGGTGACGTTTTGTTAGGTACTGTTAGGTGACGTTTAATATAGGTACTCTATGGCTCTAAATGTGACGTTTTCAATTTTTCGATTCAATTTTTGTTGTTTTCAGTCTAATGAGCAAAAATCCATTAAGTTATCATTGAATTGGTGAGGTTCCATTTAAAATGCATTGGGCAGCTAACACATGCTCAGCAATGTGGAGGAAATACTCACAATGGAGTTTGTAGGGTGAAAGAGAAAAAGCCCTGAAGTCGGTTCTCTAGATAATATAGGTACTCTATGGCTAGCATCACGATGCTTATTTTGGTGACTTATTTTTGACAGTTATTGTATGAAACTAACATAGACTAGTAGTCCATATATATACGTCCATGGTGTAACGTATCTTAATATTTACATTAGGAGGTCAACAAAAGACGCATAAGGTGCCAGTTATAGCTATCATTGAAACTCATCATTGAAAACTTGAATGATTGATTTAGAGACATTTAGAAAGTAAAATTATTTATTACTTTAATGAACATATAAATATCAAGACTAAATTAATATTTCTAGTCAAAAAAAAACTTTCAAATAGGCCCAACTTTCCACATAAAAAGACTTTTCTTTTTCAATTATTGAACTACATTACCAATGATCATTAGAATCTTAAGTCATTTTATGTGGAGAGTTGGGCCTATTGGAATTTTTTGTTATTAGAAATATTAATCAAGTCTTGAGCTTTATATGTTCATCAAAATAATAAATGATTTTGCTTTCTAAATGCCTCAAAACCAATCATTAAAGTTTCCAATGATGACTTTCAATGATAACTAAAACTTATATGAAATGATAACTGATAATTAATAGAAAGTACATAATACTCGTAACCCAGTCCAATAATTAATATAAAATTGGTACAGGAATCTGTCTTCTATCAAAATATGAAAATTTTGATGCGTCCAATCCATCTCTTTTAAACGTAGATTCATCGATCCATAGAATTAATAGAAAATGATTTGCATATTCTGCTGCGGTGTACTCCCGTGGTATATTTCTTAAGGTAGAACTGTAGTTGTCGGAAGGGCACTGAAGCTTATGTCAAAAACCAACGAAAAGAAGCTTTCCGTATCGTCAAAAGAGGTAGGGGAGAGGGGGGCACCTCTGAACGTGAGGTACCTTTGAACATAGCTAGTAAAATCGCATTCAATAAATATTTCGGAGCGTTAACCAAAAATTAAAATTGCCAATTATGTCTTCTATTATCGTCAACGGCTTTAAGTTTTCCTCTAATAAGCCAATAAAAAGTAGCCCGTTTTGAAGGTTTTATTGAGCTTTTCTATTTGTAAAAAATGCATTTTAAAGGTGCCGATTCATGTAAAACCGTTTAAAGGTTAGATTTGTGATAGATATGTAAAAAGTACTTACGAGTATTTACTCGGGATTTTCTGTCACTCGGCATGTTAGGGCAGATTTGAACAAAACGGATGGGGCACTTTGAACGGTTAGCTGACAACATCAATCAACGCTCCGGAAACATTAAGGATAGATGCGGTGATGTCTTTTGCTTTTGCCTTTGAATAAAATAGTTATATTTCTTTTCTTACTGATGGTAAAAACAATTACAAAAACGACTGTTCAAAAGTGCTTCAAATCTGCTCTACATGATGGGTACCTTTGAACATAAGGACCGTGCTACTTTAAAAAAATATAATAATTATAAACCTTTATTAAAGTTACTCAATTATTGGTTGTAACCAAAGACTAATTCCATATTTTTAACTTTAATTAATTTGCGGTCCATTAATAACAACACATAGGTTCTTATGAGACCCGAAAGCAAACAGCGTTCAAAGGTGCCCCTTCTCTCCTAGTGTTTCATTCATTTATGAATTCTAGTTTGTTTGTTTGGTTATACATCTCCCTTTGCTCAGAAAATAAAATACATCTATGGCATTAGATATAAAAACACTTAAGGCTGTCCCAAACCAACGCGAGTGCGGAGCGACGACGGATTTTTGTTGTTGTTTAGCGTTGTGTATTCGTCATATTTTGTACTATAGCTTCGTTGGTTTGGGAGAGCCTTTATTCTCCTTTTTTAACTGGTTAGAACTATTACAAAAACGATTGATCAAAAGTACCCCTGCTTAGTTCAAAGCTGCCCCACATAGGGGGAACCTTTGAACATAAGGACTTGCTCCATTAAAGAAATCATAATATTTATAAAACATTATAAAATTTAATCGATTATTGGTCTTAGCTAAAGACTAATTCCATATCTCAAAGTAAAATTAATTTACGCGCTAATAATTACAACACAAGCGTTTTTATGAGACCCGAAAGCAAAAACTGTTCAAAGGCGTCCCCCTCTCCCCTACACAGTCCATACTGTACTCCGGAGCGCACCTCACTTCGGTAAGGAAAGTTGGACGAAACTTGACGGAACGCTCCACTCCGCAACTAAGCTACGCCATATGCTTTCCGTGTATTCGCTCGTTTTCTTCCGATCACTGAAGTGTCCCCCGAGCATTATAGTTCTTGCTTAAGTTTTAAAGACTGCACGATCAAAAAATTAGGCTAAAAAAAATTAGAATTAGAGCAAAATGAAGATAAATTAATTTAAATTTTTAAAAAAATTACTTAAGCTACGAGCAGTCGCAAATATTTGCGAGTGTGACGTCATTTTCAGAATTTGCGGTCCTTGATCGCAAATTGTCTGAACACAACTTTGGGACAGCCTGCAATGCTCGCAAATCATTTGCGTATGATTTGCGAGGCCCAAGTAGCAAATGCATTTGCGACATTTTGGCAAATCATGTGAACACTCACAAAAATAACTTGTGACAATTTGCGAGCATTTGCGACCGTTATAACCATTTGCAAAAACACGAAAATGGAACACTGCAAATGCGGACATTTGCGATGAATTTTGTTGTTGTACTTGAAGTAATTGGCTGTGGTTTTTAGTATGTAGTTTTTATAATTTAAACAGTTTTTTTTTTCGTTTTTTTTTTTATGAAAACAAGCTTTACGCAGTTAAAAAAAACTACGCTGACCTACAGCCCATAAAACAACACCAAAAAATACATATAAAATACATACCCATTTGTGTTTGTATGTACATGTTTACCTATATAATATTTTGAGACTATAGCTATGACAAAACTCAACAAATAAACAAATTTGTCAATAGAGAAATGTCAGGCTCGCAAATCTGCAAATGAACAAGAATATGATATCTACAAATGTTGCCGCAAATCGTGTGAGCACCTCGCAAATATGCTGCAAAATTTGCGAGCATGTCATTTGCGAGTACCTTGATCGCAAATGTATTTGAAAACTTTGAGACAACCTTCGCAAATCGTCTGAACACGTGTATTTGCAGGTTTGCGAGCACTGTCAAATGTAAGGCATTTGTGGTGTATTTGAAAGTATTTTCGTGACGTCAGTGCTCGCAAAGATTTGCGACTATCGCAAATCGTCTGCTCGTAGCTTTACAGTTTTAGGCGCCGTCACTTCATTAGTAGCGCACAATTTATAATTTTTAAGAATAATTTGTTTGGAAAAAATGACAAATAAATTATGACAGCAAATCATGGCTTTCCCGAAGCCCAATTGGTAAAAAAAGATCCAAGCATAAAACAAATTAACGAAGTAGATTATTTTATTAAATAAGCTCTTCTTTGCTTATTACCACTAATAATAACCTATTCACTCTAGATACTGTAAAAAATTATAGCATTTTGAAATCAACATTTCTTACGACAGTTTATTTAAGTTTGGAAAAAGGTTTCCATACCATACCATACCAATTCATTATACCAGAAATGTTTTTTTTTTAATTTTTTTTTTCAAATTGCTGCAAAAGAAAACCGATTGATTTCATCCATTTGTAGTCTTGATAGTCAAAAACGTAAAGTAAAAGTGCCTCTACACTATCTCACAGAGTATTAACACATGTCAGAATAAAGTGGGAAAGAATTTCATACGACTTCCAAATTTGTGTGCTGAAAATAATATTCATATTTTGCTTCCAAACAAATTAGTTTCACCATAACCTCGAATCCCCAAGTGGGATAGAAAGGTGATGGTTTTAAAACCGTTCCTAAATATTTTCATGTATTAACATATGTCAAATCGTGGCGGATGCGCTGTCAAATTGTGTGTGACGAAATTTTATATTTTGCTTCCACAATATTATACGTGATTTTCTTCACACTTTTTTGACATGTGTTAATACTCAATGGAATAGTGTGGAATAGCTATAAGTAAAAAAAAGTACACTGAACAATAAATTACTTACTTACTTATCCGGCTCCCGATCTATGGAGGGTCTCTGCCTGAGATATTGCGGTCTTCCATCGGTTGCGGTCCCTCGCACGCTGCCTCCAGTCGTCGAGACCAAGCGCTCTTGCGTCAGAAACCGCCTGATCCCTGTAGCGGAGGTTCGGTCTTCCTGGTCGTCTCGAACCTGGGGGCTGGGATTCGAAGATTTTTTTGGCTGGAGCATTGTTGTCCATTCGCTCGATGTGGCCGAGCCAGTGTAGTCGGCGTGGTTTGGCTCTTTGGACTACATCCACATCTTGGTACAGCTCGTATAATTCACGATTAAATCTTCTCCTCCATTCGCCCTCCTCGCATATTGGACCATATATCCGCCGAAGAATTTTTCTCTCGAAAGTGCCCAGTATCAATTCCCCTTTTTTACTTATCGTCCAGCACTCGGCGCCGTAGAGTAGAACTGGTAAAATTAGCGTTTTGTATAGCGTGCACTTTGTCTTCCGGGAGAGGAGTTTTGAACCGATTTGTTTGGCCAAACCGAAGTAGCAGCGGTTCGCTAGGGTAATTCTTCGTCGGATTTCCACTAAGGTGTCATTCGTGGGGTTGATGTTTGTTCCGAGGTAGGGGAACTCCTTGACTACCTCGAAATTACTGCTACCAACAGTGACGTTTTGTCCTAGGCGATGGACAGATGGAGCTTTGTTTGTTGATAGCATATACTTTGTTTTGTCCTCATTCACTTCAAGACCAACGCGTTTCGCCTGTTCATCAATAGCTGTGAATGCTTCTAGTACAGCTCGCTTGGAGCGGCCGATGATGTCGATGTCGTCCGCATAGCCAAGCAGTTGCGAAGACCTGTTGAAGATAGTGCCTTCCAGGTTAACACCACTCTTGCGAACTATCTGCTCCAGGACTAGGTTGATGAAGTCATGATAAGGCATCTCCTTGTCTGAGCCCTGTACATGTCTGGAATAGCTCGGATGAGCTGTTACCCATTTGCACGTTGCACCGCGTATTTTGTAACGTCATGCGGCATAGCTGGATCAGCTTTTCCGGGATCCCGAGTTCGGATATCGCCAATAGAAGCTCTTGGCGACTAATGCTATCATATGCGGCTTTAAAGTCGATGAAAAGATGGTGGGTCTCGACTTGAAATTCGTTGGTCTTTTCCAGGATTTGCCTCAATGTGAAGATTTGGTCTATCGTTGATCTGCCTGGCCTGAAGCCACACTGGTACGTGCCGATCATAGTGTTGCAGAAAGGTTTAAGACGCTCACACAGTACGTTGGATAGGATCTTGTATGCAACATTAAGCAGGGATATACCTCTGTAGTTTTTGCAGGACATAGGATCGCCGTTTTTGTAGATTGGGCATATGGAGCTAATTGACCAGTCGTCGGGCATACTTTCCTCCTCCCATACTTGGTTGATGAGCTGGTGTATGCACCCTACCAGGACATCTCCTCCATACTTGAAGAGTTCCGCAGGTAGGCCATCCGAGCCGGCGGATTTGTTGTTCTTAAGCTTGTGGATGGCTTTCTTAATCTCTTCAGTACTGGGCGCTGGGACTGGATCTTCATTGACTGGTCTCATGCTTCTTTGTTCTACTGTCGCTTCCTCTACAGAATGCCCACTGAGCAGCTGCTGGAAATGCTGCTTAAACACGTCAACAATTCCCTGTGCTTCGGTGACTAGGTTCCCTTCGCTGTTTCGAAGAGCTTGCGTGCCGGTTTTATAACCACATGCCAGTTGCTTGGCTGTTTTGTAGAACCGGCGGGTGTTGGTGGCAGTGCTCGACTCCTCGAGATACCTGAGCTGAGAGGCTGCGGATGCTCTTTTCTTTCTACGCAGGGTTTTCTTCTCTTTCCTTCTCTTTTCACGGTACTCCTCTCTTGCTGCTCTTGTTTTCCGGTGCAGCATTTGCATTCGTGCATTTTCCGTCCCCTGCTTCAATACCGCGCATTCTTCATCATACCACGGGTTCTTTTTTTTAGGTGGTTGATAGCCTATGGTGGTCTCGGCTGTCTCCTTAATGACGTCGCGATACAAGTTCCACTGGTTGTTGACACTTGTGGGTGGGGGTACGGCAGAGTTTCCCGGTTAATTGCTCACTGTAGTCTCTGGCTTTCTCAGATGTGCTAAGGCATGCAATGTTGAATTTCTTCCTTTGGACGGTCTTCGCTTTCTTTTCATTGGACAGTCGGGCTCTGAACTTTGTCACAACAAGAAAGTGGTCAGAGTCCACATTTGCACCTCGGAAAGTTCGCACGTGCAAGATGATCGATGCGTGCCTTGCGCCAATTAGCACATGGTCGATTTGGTTGGCGGTTCGACCATCTGGGGATCGCCAGGTTGCTGTGTGTATCCTTCGCCTGGGGAACCTAGTGCTACTTATCACCGTATTACGAGCTGCAGCAAAGTCCATTAGTCGAAAGCCGTTGTCTGTTGTCGTTTCGTGGAGGCTGTGCTTTCCAACTAATCCGCCAAAGATATTTTCCTTTCCGATTTTAGCATTGAAGTCTCTTTCCTGATCAACACTCGTACTTACAAGTTTAGCAAGTCATGACATAAAGCCAAGACCAGTATCCGGCGGTTACCAACTTGGAGGTAATGTAAGCACTTGATGTGTAGGAAAAGATACAGCCCGAGGCCCCCAGTTCCTACAGCATCCAACCGCCAACTGAACAATAAATGCACATATTTAAAGTACTCTTTGAGTAAGCCCATTTTTAATTCTGCTTCCTGAGCAGTCATCGAACCGGACAACCTGTATAAGAGCTGTTTTTTCGTAATTAAAAAGATATAAATTTGAACAAGTGATTTTAAAATATTTTTAATTAACCTCATACTTTTCGTTGCGTGTTATCACGAAGGTAGGTACTTGTCAAAAAGACGAAAAACGAAACGAACAAAAAAATGAATCGTGTAATCAAGGTCAAAAGCACCTTCGACGTTAAAACCAAAATTTCGAATGGGTCATTTGAAGTTATCTTCTGAAAGTACCGGCCATGATAATTTGAAACGGTTTTTGGCTTTTTATTCAGCCATATCTAGATTTTCAACATTAGTTTGAAAATAAAATAATTTTCACAAGCGTGAAATGGGCCGTTTTTGTAATTTGTTTTGACAAGACCTCCACCGGAAGTATTTAAAATATCGCAATTACCTGACATATCAAGTTTTCCATTTTTTCAATATGGAGCAAAAAAAAACTTTTTGAAGAAATTTTTTTTACAAAGTGTGTTATTTTGCGAGGTTTAAAAATGAAGGAAGCTTTACTATATAAGATGGCTTTCGTAAAAATCTGTAACATGTAGTTTAGTTTTGTTTTCAAAAAAAAGACTTAAGCCATTTTTTCATTGAACAATAGATGTGTCGTTCAATGTCATAGTGAATTACCTCCACCAAAAATTTGATGAAGATAAATACATTTGTGAAGATGTACAGTTAAAAATAAGGAGAATTCTGAGTAATATTTCTAAAAAACAACATTTTGACTGCCCTACTTAAATGTTCCTTTTTCTTAAAAAAACCTTCTTTTGAAAGCATTTGAATGAGGTCCCCTTCCCCCATCCCCTCAACCGAAATGAGTTTGCTCACCCTAACCGAAATACCGCGTATGCCCCTGCCACTTCTTCCAGTAAGTATTATGCATTGTTAAAAATCAGCATATTTATATTAAAACAAAAAAAAACATTACTTATCAACTTATTTTTTATTTTGACTTATACTATATTCCTTCATATACATAGATATGTACATCTAAAAAAAAGTTTGTATGAGGGAACAGTAAAATGTTAACTATATTTTTCATCAATTTATTTATGTTTATCAAATTATTACATAGGTGTTGAAATAAATGTATACAGATAGAAAATAAGAAAATACAGTTCTTAATAGTTTTCTGGAGGGAATTATAGATAATATGTGTAGGGTTACATTTTTGTATGGTTAATACAGACATACAGATTTTTCTTCTTACTTTAATTTATTTTTGCTGGTTACAAACATTATATTAAATTGAGTACAAAATGTTTAAATTTGATTTTCGTTTTTCTTTGTTTATTTTTTTTTGTATAAGGCTTGGGAATCACTAATTGATCATTTAATAAATATATCTGTTTTAAACACTAGACAATATTTCTTTGTCTTTCGGTGATTGTTCTTTTTTTTATAAATATGCATGTAAATGCCTACAAAAGTCTAACTGTCAGGCCAGCGATTAAAACTTTTTTTCTAGAAACATCGCATCGCATGCTTAAAGCTGACAATCTTCCTTTTCAATTATGAAAATAACTAGCTCTTTAAATAATAACATACGTATGTAAAACATATAAAAATACTTTGATTTTATATTTCAGAGAAATTTAGTTAAAAACAATAATAAAATCTAAGCTTTTAATGAACCTTAATTTTTAAAGTTATTCAAAACAAAGAGGTCAAAAAAAAGAGCGAATTATAAGTCTTCACCTGCAAATTTCTTAAGGATCATTTACATGAAGATTCTCAACACGAATAAACGAGATTAAGGATATTAAAGCAGTAGTGGATAACAAATGAAGGGTGCGTTTGGTTCCGAGAAAAATTAAATTATAAGTTTATTAGTAAAAAAACTATTAATTCAGTGAAAAAATAAATGAAAGAAACAAATAATTTTGTCCAAAAATTTTCATGTAATTTTTGAAAAAAAATTTTTTGAAAGAACCTGACATGATAATTGGAAACGGTTGTTTGCCTTTTATTCAGATATTTTAAGATTTCCAAAATATTAGTTTTAAAATAAAAAAGAAAGTGTGCCATTTTCTGAGTTTTCAAGGTCCTTTGTGGAAGGAGATACATATACTACATGATATTATTCACAAAAATCTATACAATATGTCAACATTAGTTTATTTTTTTTAAGTAGACCTAAGCCGTTTTTCCCCTGGACTCTTCAAATGTTTTATTTTGATACTTCAGTGTAATTACATTGTAACCTCCCACTTTGCACTGACCAAATTTTTTGTATCTTCCAAAATGTATCTTAAGGTTATATATGTTAAGACGATTCCACAAACTATGGAATTTTCGATGGCTCCGCTGATATTTTTATAACGGTTCAAGTATTCAATCAGTTTTTTTTTATAACTTTAAATCTTAATTGGGTGAATAAATACTCAGAAACTAAAATTGTTGTTTGAATTAAACTAAAAGTTAAGCGTTCTCTCCGCTCTTCACTATTCTCACCAATTTAGTAATTTTAATGACACATCGCTTCTAGAGCCGTATCGTTTTATTGGCGTTTTAGTATATGACTATCGTAATATGGGTAGATAAAATAAAATACAAAAACAAATAATAATAAAAAAAATAGTAAATGACTATCGTAATTAGGGTGAATAAAATAAAATACCAATGTAAGTCAGGCAATGTAAATAATTGAAAAGTCGATTTTTTTTGAATAGATAACAAACTTTCCAGAAAAGTACATGCCTAATGTTCTAGAAAGAATTGTTTCCCAAGCTTGAAAATTGGCAACATGTGATGTTCGAAGGTTGGAAATGTTTCCCACCCTTGAAAATTGGGAACATGTGATGTTGATATGATTGAAATAATTGATAGTTTTTCGAGCCATAAGTAACAAATTTCCAGAAAATGTTTTTTTGCGCTCTTTTCTATGTTGCGTCACGAAATTTTAGTTACAAACCTGAGATTTATCACAGTACACATATTGTACAGATATGTGTACTGTGGAGATTTTTAGCGTTTTCGTTTGGTCGTCCGGAAGCATTCCGAATGCTTCTGAGAAGGTTCGTTTGGCACTAGTTTTTCTTCTGAAAAGAAGAGAAAAACGGATGTGGGATATATCAATATTCAGAGAAACAGCTGGTGAATGTTTCATTACTTCAATGCAACAACCAAAAGCACAAATACAACCAAACTTCTTCCGGATTACCAAACGAAAACGCTATTAGATGCAGTACCACCGAAAACACAACATAAAAAAGTCAAAACTACCGCACAATTTGGTCGCTAAAAAACAATTTGCCCTCCCCAGGACAAAATCCTATTTACGAAACTGCTGGCACTTATTTCTTACTACAATAGATATTCAATATAGGCCTAATGTTTGTTCCTATCCCATTTTGCACTTAGCTAAAAATATTTATTCCTTAAGCAATACTTTTAGATTCAAACATTTTTAAAAGCGAATACAATAATCAGATATAATTTTTTGTATTTTGCCCAATAAAAATACAGGTAAATATTAATACTGTTTCTATATTTTAATAATTATTCCGAATTTTTGCCACATTAAATATATTCGTGATATTTTATTAATTGGCGGGTTAAGATTTTAAGAATTCGAACATTTTTGTGTCAGAATGATTTCATCTTAGAAGCGAAACTAGAAGCGTTCGTATCGAATTGTTCTTCCGGATTACCTAATCGAATAAGAACTAACTGCTGAAGAATATGCTTTCAACTTCTACTACAGCTATATTTTATTGTTCGTCTAAAAAAGTGCTATACAGCTTCGTGCAAAAATTGAAAAATACCGAGTACGAATCTCCAAACGAAAACGACATTAAAGATAGCACATGAGATAACAGGTATGTTTGATTACTTCTTAAAATTTTAACCCGAACGAGAAGTTTTGGGCTACTTTAGAAAGATGCGAACTTACACCTGGACAAGTTCTCTTTTTACAGTTTTGAAGAATAAGCGGGAGAGTGTTCCTGCTGCTATTTTTGACAATATGACTAGAACAATGTTTCATAGATTATGTGTTATAAAAATAACGGTTAATGGACAAAATATTACTTTAAATAATTAACAAAAAAAAAAAAAAAAAAAAAAACGGTTAGTTTCAAACAGCTTAAGTTCTGAATTTCTTTCTAATTTTGAAAATTTTTTTCAAACTTAAAAACTACCGAATGTTTTTGCCACCACTGTACGTCAAACAATTGTGGCAAATTTTACATAAACAAAATAAATAAACATTAAAAAACTTTACTCGCATATCTCGTGTTTTCGTGAATAAGTCCCGTTAGAGTTTTTGTATGATGTGATCCTATACTCGCTCAAAAAGATGCACCATAAAATGATATGGTTAAAAAAGTCATGAAAACGACGATAGAATATATTCAAATAAGAAACTATGTAATGTATATAAATAAAAAAATATATAAATTTATTAAATCACAAAAAAAATTAAATACAAAATAATAAAATTAACGTAAAAACAAACATGCAGTAGCGCTAAAAATATTTTACAAAAAAAAAAACAATAATTTTAAAAAATACAATTCCTGCATGAAAACTTATTTAACTACTTATCTACTCTTTTTTTGTTCTTATCAATTAAGGTTTGCCATACGCCCGATATTTTTTGGGTTTGGTTAAACTTATAATTTGAATAGAAAGCTGGCAAACTGCCTTCTTTTCATTTTGAAATATATAAATGGTTAAATTTTGAACAAATAAAATAATCAAAAATTAATTTAAATTAGTGTTTGTCTTTTGAATAAATTTTGATGTTAAGAAAATTGATAATATTTTTAATTCTGAACGGATCCGAAAATCTTTTCAGAATAGTATCTCACTTTTACTTTAATGAGATATCGTGGAATCCGGGTATCTTCAGCATAGCTAAGAAAGTTTTGCTCTGGTCGATAAGATATTATTTCGGGTCAATAAATAGGTTACTAAGTTTGCTCCATGTCGTCCAGATCATATTTATTTATTGATATTGATGATAAACTAATTTTTAACGATGTTTCGAAATGATAACGAAACGGGCTCGTGAAAGAAAAGTTCGGATTCCTGGATAAGGGCAACACATTCAATTATAGCTGTTCTATTTTTTCAAGTTTACATATGTATAGTAGCTGCTGTGTATCTAGCTTCCCCTCGTCTCCATGTCCATTGACTTGGACGGTACTGAAATTACATTTATATATAAATATAGTAAATGGAAAAATAAATTCGATAAATGATTTTTGATGATAGTGAAGATTTCTAATATTTATTTAATTTTACTGAACTTATGTTAGTACAGTGCCTAGTGCTATTTAAATATAAGTCTCGAAACTCAATTAATTTTGAACGGATTTCGTGTACTGTCTGTTTTCTCGTCTTTTTCATTTTATTTTGGTTAAAATATTTTGTGTTAAC